>CM076578.1:988641627-989162589 GCA_034641835.2 Pinus albicaulis | reverse complement strand
ACTCTTTGAAGAGCTCGGTGTAAATTTGAACCTCTTCACGGGAACATTCAGCTCCAATGAAAACATTCTAGATAATATTGGGATCCCTGGAAATGTTCACCGGGATAGTAGGAGAGATCACAGCCATGTTCCCTTCAGCATAAACCTGTGTTGGTGCCAAAGGGTTCAGGACTGGGTGAACAGGACCAGGAGACTGAGGACTTGGAAAACTAGTTTCAACTTCGCTCAAGTCAGGTAGGAAGTAAGACCGATGATGAAAATCATCCCACGGTCTATCTATACCAGACATGGCTTCCAGGATTGTCTCTTCAGATGTAAGAGTGGTATCGAGGCAATCCTGGGCCGAAGAAGAACTAAGCGTCCAAGCCAGAGCCACATCACCATCCAACTCTTCCGGTGAAAGAGGAGCTGGGATGGATTCTGCAGTGTCATCAATAGACTGATATGCAATCTCAGCTGCAGAAATAGGAAATGCCATTCCACCTACTTGACCTTCCGCTAATGTGGCAGTAGGGGAAGGTAAGGTCCAAGGGTCCGAAAAATAATGAGTTCGAAAGAACTCTCTTCGAAGGGGAGCCATGGAGGATGAAATAGCATTAATATGCACCGTAGGAGGAGGAAGATCAAAAGTACCCATCAAGGAAGAATACATTCCAACTCCTAGATTCTCAACAGGCGCCTTAGTATTATCCAACTTAGGAATAGATGAGTCAGACGATGCATTCGGGTCTATCTGAGGACAGTCCAGTTGATCCACTGT
Organism: Pinus albicaulis; assembly: GCA_034641835.2. Lineage (NCBI taxonomy): Eukaryota > Viridiplantae > Streptophyta > Pinopsida > Pinales > Pinaceae > Pinus > Pinus albicaulis. The sequence goes on along the minus strand of CM076578.1, from coordinate 989,161,829 downwards.
GACAATCCTCCCTTCGTGGGGGAAACATACAATTCGAAATAATGAGGATGCAATGGCATCCATCTCATAAATCCAATTCCTCCCCAACAGAAGTTTGTAGTCCAAGGCTGCATCCACTACCTCAACCTCTATGTTGACAGTTTTTCCCCCAACACAGATGGGCAAAGCTGGGACAATACCATGGGGTCTATGAGAATGACCATCGAACAAAGTAAGAACAATGCTAGATGGAACAACTTTCGGAGATCCAAACGTCTTCCAGCATGCGAGAGACATCACGCATGTAGAAGCACCCTCATCAACAACCGTTCGAAAGATATTGCACTTCCGATACGACGATTTAATATGAAAAGCCATGTGATGAGGAAGTCTCTTCTTAAAATTAGTCATATCAAAAGTAATCAGAAGAGAATTTTTCAGATCAATAGCCCCAATGGCAGTGAGCAAAGCACTGCGCTGAGCCGGACAAGACTGGAGTACCTCTAAAGTCGACATAGCACAAGGACTCTGCGCCAGATCTTCTACAATCGAGTAGTTCTGGGCAGCCCTCGCATTTGGATTAATCGTTGATCGCTTAGAAGATGCTTTGGGCATCTGAGGCATAGACTCAACAGTAGGCTTGGTAATGTGAAGCGGCTCAGTAGCATCAGGAATATCCTTAGCTTTCGAAGACTCTTCTCCGCCATAATCACGGGATCTCGTAGTGATATCCGCGTGAGCACTCATCATGAAAATGTTCGATGGAATTTCCCCTTCCTGGGTGCCCCCAGAGGAAGCCCCAGGATTTTGGTTCGCGCCAACAACTAATTGCTGCCCTTGGGGAAAAGGGTTTGTTAACACAGCCTGGGAACTAGAAGAACCCTGTTGAGCTAACAAGTGCTGAGCATCCTGAATTTTAGGGCAAAGGTGTGTGAGATGGTCTCTAGCACAAAGCTTGCATGGAAACTTCACTTTCTTTTTCTCCTTTTGACCCTCACCAACACGCTCGTTGGTTTTATTTGCATTTCCCTTCCCGTTCTTGCCCTTCTTCTTGTTATTTCGTCCCTTCTTCTTCCCATCGGATTGTTGATTTCCTTTGGGATCAGAAGCTTGGACAGCATTTATGGACAGAGACTGGGAAGGTGACGACTCAGCAGGCACAGCCTGACCAGAAGGAGTAGATTGTAAAGACAACTGCTGCAATTGAGAAAGCAGGCTGGCTGCACCACTATTGACCGATCCGACAAGCCCATCACCATGCGGACCAGGTTTAGTTTTCGACAAATCTAATTTGGAGCCAGGAGCATTGGGCAAATATTTATAAAGGACCCGCACCGAGAATAGATCGGCCTAGCTGCCGGGCCCTAAAAATAGCCCTCGCTCGCTCCGTAAAATACCCCGTATAGGGATACATCTTTTGAAATATTCACTACAAAAGAATTCAGATTCATTCGAGAAGAATTCTCCAATCATGCATTTTGGATAAGCCTCTTCCTTCTCCTCCATTCCTGGATGTGATAAAAAATGTGTGTTGCCTCATCCTTCTTAAAATTAGCCAGGAGTTCGGTCCCAACCTCATATCTGACAGGCAACTGAAAATGGTTTAGAAATGTGACAGCCAGTTCTCCAAATGTAGCAAAACTGCCCTCAGTGAGCTCGATATACCATTTGGCAACATTTCTAGTTAGGGTGTTGAAATAATCTCAACCTAATCGAATCATCGATCAGGGAGTTCGAAGAACACCATAAGTGGAAAGTGGTGATGTGGTCCGTCGGATCCTCTCCATTCTTACCTTCAAACTTTGGAATGTCTGAAGGAAGTTTGGTCAGGACTGGAGGCCACCCCGGACTATAACGAATTCCAAGTCAAAACCAATCTCGACAACCTGCAAGTTTAACGTCGTCGTAAAAGTTGCAGCGAAGTGAGTTCTCAGATTCCATCCTTGATGGGATGGATTCCCAACATTCTGAAAAGAATAGCCTGGATTTGATGAGGCACCAGGTTTCCAAAAAGGACTCGTAGAAAACGGAGAAGAACCTCCTCCCCACGCCGAGTTACCAAAGCCCAGACCAGTTCCCCCCGCTGAAGTATTGAATGAAGAGGAAAGCCCCCGACAGGGGTTCCAAGCATTAGACAGAGGAGAGAAGGACTGATAAGCACTCGATGAAGGGAAAGAAGCATTCCCTTGATGACCTGCGTAAAACTGATTCCCTGCCCCCGCTGTAGTGAATACAGGGTTCCATCCTGTAAAAGTAGTCGAACTTTGCCCCCCAGACCAAGGGTTGAAACTCTGGGTCTAGGATGTAAACGGAAACAACCCTAAAGAAGGATTGGAACTAGGAATGTGTCCAGTCCCAAAGGGGAAACCCTGAAACGAAGCTGATCCACTAGCCATGTTAGACATGGGCATAGATCTAGCTGAAGCAGCGGAAAAGGAAAAAGAGGAATTCCCACTAAAGGGCATCCCTGAACAAAAGGGACCAGAATGAGAAGCATGTGCCTGGGTGAAACCAGAGCCAAACACAGCAGCACTAGATGCAATCGAAGATGAAGCAATAGTGCCCTTTGCTTCAACAGAAGCAGGAGTCTGAATGTCTGCAGCACTCACGGTAGAAGCCGCGTTCCCAGTCGTGGCCATCGAAAGATAAGAATGATACGGAAGATCTCCCAGTCTCTCTAACTCAGGTCTGATGTATTGAACAATGAACGGATAATCAGGAGGAAGAGGAGATGGACCTGTAGCAGGAGGCTCAGGTACGTCTTCGATTTGAAAATATTCTTCCTTAGGAAACAAAACTCGCAAGGTGAGCGGAACGCTCCTCTCGGGACTGACACCAGAATCAGCTATGAAACCTTCAGACCTTTGTGGAGGATCTCTCTCCACTGCGTCAGATGCCACAGGGTGGTAACCACCTACTAAATCACTCCTACGCCTTCTCGAAGAAGGCTCTGAACTCTCGGGAGATAACCCCCGGATTCTCCTCGATCGACGAGGCGCTTGATCAGCCACTTTTATAGATTTTTAAATTAGACTCAAAAAAGTGAAAATCTAGGCAATCTAGGAGCAAAAACACTCACTAGAATAAAAATCCCTGAGATACAGTCAAGCAAACAGCCTCCAAGTATTTCCGCTCCGGGTGATGAGGACCGGACACCAAAATACAGGAAAGTGAAATATAGGACCTCCCGAAAGCAGTCTGGGATGATTAGGGCCTGCAACAAAATGCGAAGGTATCGGTAAAAGTTACGCCCGACCTCCTAACGACAGCCTTTGTCGCCCTAAACACCCAAGCGCTTTGCAAGGGCACCCCCGTTACCGCTCGAAAGTGATGCGACGGCCTCCGGCCTCGTGTACCACCGGCACTCCCCCCGCAGTCACCTATGTGGAACCTAGGAGTGGCAACTATGGGCACCAATCCGTATCAGAAGCCAGGCAGAACGGTCTTGAGGTCAGATTTAGCAAATCAGAGAGGGGGTATCTCTCTTCTCAGCCTTCACTTCCCCTCGCGCTTGACTCTCTGGAGGAGAGCTTTCCCGGTCCACCTAACGGAGTTGGATTTCGCTCAATTAATCAACTTATATGTTTGTTTGAGCGGCCTTGGAGAGTTAACTCTCCACTCACCTAATCCAAGGCCCTACAACCTAGCTAGTTGGTGTATGACACTTAGAAAACTTCCTAGTTGATTTTAAATTAAATCACTTATTTTAATGGGATGTTATGTTAAGTCGCAAGGATATGGAGATGAAACTTATGGTGTTTTGACGCAAAAGAAAATAATAAAAACCTAACTACATGCACATGCAGTTATTGTCTTTCGATGAAAAGCAATCTCTATACAAGTTCTACGAGATTAAAATTTGTATTTTTTCTTTTCAAATAACACACTCACACTCACAAAAACTATGAAATTGACTAAATGATAAAATGCACCTAATGCAAATCACTACAAGCATGCAAATTCTAAGATGAAAATCTCCTAAAACAGAGTGAAATTTCCCAAAAATTCCTTCAGTTTTAACTCATCTTGGATGTCTAGAAAGCTAGTTCAAGAACTCTTAATATGAACACACCAAAGATGCTTAAAAACAAGAAGAAGAAATGAATGACAACTCCCTTCCAATTATCAAGCCAAAAACTGAAAGCAAGAAACCTCACAACAGCTTCAAAAGATATGGCAAAACGAAAATGAAAATGCAACAACAAAAGCAAATAACAAGTGAAAATGTTTTTTAAGGCTTTGAAATGCAAAAATAAAAATCAAAACAAATGTTTTTTGAGCTTTTTAGTTTTATAGAGAAAGAGCTCTAAAAGACCAAGCACAACTATCAAAATCCAAACCAAACAAGACTGAATTTCAAGCACAAACTTCAACAATGCTCCCAAACCTTATAAGGCTAACTCGTAGCAAGATCAATAAGAGCAAAAGAAGACAAGAAAACTCAGCACATCAGCCTAGAAGAATAGTGCAAACTCGTCGCAAACAAAAACTCTGAAGAAGCAAGAAAAACTCTTCAAAAGTGGCAACAAGACCTAGCCTGTGGAACTCAAGAAAACCAATCAAAAAACGAGCAAAAATCGTAATGAAAAGCACAACACAAAGACAGGAAAGAGTAAATAAGCAGGAGCTCACTGTTCTGATAAAGCAGAACAGCCAAGAATGCTCAGAAAGCTATCTTGGTACTCAAACCAGAAGTGCCAGCACCAGAAACAACACTTTGCGAAAAAGATTGTTTTCAGTCAAACGAAAGAGAGAAAAGACAAGAAACAACCTTCTTCACAATCCAGAGAGTACAGAGACACTGTAGGAACAATTCTCCACAGCCAGAAAGGACCAAAAAGTCAAGAAACCCAAAAATTCAAAATCTACCTAGGTATACGCTACTTCACAGTTATGCAACCAGCATGCATACGCGTCTGTGCTAAGGGAAACTCGCATATACACATGTCCCTTTAGACAAACTTATGTGTATATGCGACTGTGTGCAGAAAAAAGTCCGTATACAAAGGTAAATAATGAAAAAACAAAAAGGACAAGCCTGGAAAAGAAATCAGGACTTCAGACTGACTGCAACAAAGTAAACTGGATTGCAAATGAAAGTTAAAACTATCGGCAACCTACCAAACAGCTGAAACCACCCAACAGGGGAGTCACAAGAATGTGATCCCCAGTGGAGTCGCCAGTTCTGTTTCGAGGAATATCACCCTAGAGGTTCATTGGGTTACAACCTCCACAGAGTAGGGGCATGCTACTTAAGAAGGACTCACACAACCATGCATGTTAAGAAAAACTAAATAGAGTAGAATGAGGAAGTTACCCGTAGGTCCTATGGTTGAAGAAGATCCTGCAGGGTTCAAACCCCCAGCAACCGTCCTTCCTTCTTAACATGAAAGACAAGAAGAAACAAGCACGAAGAACTAGTTTTACAGCATATATCTACTCTAAATGTTAGTGAGATTCATATAAAACATTAAATAAATCATAATGAATGCTTAAATAACAAATATTCTCATACATGTAAGCATACACTAACACATATATTTCGTGAACAGCATGGTACTTCTGTATTATAAATAGCATGTACAAAAGTAATGAGTGGAGAGATCACCTGAATCCTTCCACGATCTTTGAGCAGACCGTCGTCCGGATCCGTCCCGCCCTTGCCTCGCTAAGACTCCTCCAAACTAGTGCATACGAGATGACATATAAAGAGATGAGCATCTCAAGGAAATAAGGGTTTCCTATAATGAACTGGGAAAGTGCAGGAGGCACGGGGAATCAGACTTGGATAGGGAATACAAATGAGTATAATATCAATAATTCTCTCTCTCCCTTAGGCCATACACATGAGGGGTTTTTATACTCCCTCCAAGTAGTTTCAACAGTTGGAAACAATTGGCCACGTGCTGGGGTGGTTGAACTACCTGAGTAACCATCAACCCAGCCCAAAAATAGGGAATAATTATATATATTTTTAATCATTTTTAATGGCATACGCGGAAAAGTGCAGCTGGACTCGCGTATATACGCGGAAAAGTACGGGCATAGTCGCGTATGGGGATTTTTACACTGTTTTTAAGTGAATTTGTCCAAGTCTGTAGGAATGGGTGCCCAAAGCCATATAATCAATCATGAATCATGAAGGTGAGAAATGATGCTATAAGAATATTGTAGCACTTTGCATAATAAAAGCAGTCTAAATAATCATCACACTGTAATGCCATTACATAATTTAACTCGTAAAAGCAGGGCTTTGAAGGAGCAACGATATGACTTTCCTGAGAACATTATGGGTAAGAAGGAGAAGAGCTCGAATTCTGAAAACAGAGAAATGGCTTCACTATATGCAGACACCACTTGCAATCAGGATGCTGGTATATCCACTTGGGAAGGAATGTATAATTTGCTGGAGGAAGAAAATCCTGTGGTATTAAAAGTTACGGCTACAGCAGGTTCTAGTAATACATCTGAAGCAACCCTCAAAGAACTGGCTTGTTCATTTCTGCATAGGATAGCGGCAAGGCCGAGGATTCTCCCGTATACGGACATGGTGAAATGGGTGCTGGACAGCACCGATATTTCAGACAGGCAATTTAGAACTCCATCTCAAGAGCTAATCGGGTCATTCACCACGGAAGATTTGAGGCTAATGTATAAGTTGCCGGAACCTCAGGCGACTTACAATAAGCAATTCATGGAAGATTTTGCCAGAGAACATGCGAATTTGTCAGAATGCACACAGGAGTGGACCAAAAGAGATGAACCATTGAAGAAAAACAAACATGATATGTACAGTACTGGTTCACTTACCTCTCCTTATTGTTTCGTTGCTGCCATGTTATGCAGGCTTTTTAGAAAGCCTGACATAAATATGATCTTACCTGAATGGCTCCCTTTGTTGAATGCTGCCGTTAATTCCACAATTGTAGATTGGGCCAAAATCTTATCTGATAATTTGACCACCGCTATTTTTCACTACCGATCCAAACGAAATGTTTCTCAGCGGATTTATCCACCTTTTTATTTATCTGCTTATGTCATGGATGCTATCTGTTATGTCTCTAAATTCCCTATGATGGGTTGGCAATGGACTATCCACGATCCTTTGCCTATTCATGTGTACCATAAAGAACTATGGGAGTCTAATTTTGTCCCCCATTTTTACCAAATTTGTCATGGAATAATGCTGCCATTGTACATAACATTGTATAATAAGGATGCCCCAAGGTTATCCTCAGAAACAGAGGTTGATATTCTCCCCGTCGCGAGATGATTTGGAGAAGAATTGTTCACCTATATTAGGGTTTTTGGAAGTTATGCTTCTCCCCATGTGTTACCCCTATATGTTCCAGATAGACTTGTAGCTCGGGAAATTGCTTATCAGACCTGTGGCCAGGGAGGTATAACAAAAGATTTAAAAGAGAAGAAAAAGGGCATTTGGCCACAATTTCCCGTAAAATGTGGAACATTTTCACTGTTCGATATTGGTCATGCATTCCAAGAGATAGGCAACATTACATGCCTACAGCTATTCAAATTTTCGAGAAGGTTATTCGACCCAAATGATATTGTTAAGAATTTTACTAATGCAATCAGAGTAAGGGAATTTTCCGGGGAACACGATCTTTTTGATGATATGTTCCAAGCAAGAAATTCATTTAAAGAATTTTTGAATTCAGCTCAAATGTAGTTATCTCCATAGGAATTCCAGGAATTCAAACTTTACAGAGAAAGAAGACTAACTCCTATTCCTTTGGAAAATCTACGCTTAGAGCCCGCAAGGGAGCAAACTCCTAGTGTTAGTCTTAACGACAGTTCGAGTACAGATAAATATAAATCAAAATCTGACAAAGAGAATTCTAAACATTCCAATAAGTCTAATGAAAAGGAAGATAAAATGGAAGAATCCATGAAAGATTCTGCACAATCAAAAGAACTTACTCAACAGCAAATTTTGACTTCTCAACAGACAAATCCTCCTCCAACCAATGTACAGCAACAACCAGTCACCATTGAGTTAGAAAAAGAATGGGAAACCTTTAACCAATTGATTAATGTAGAAGGACAGAATGTACAGACCCCTGTCCAGACAACCAAATTTTTGAACACAGGAACAAGCAGCACAGTCACAGTGACAGAGCACATACCAATCACACCCTCCTCTGAAATTGTACTTAATGTGGAGGACATTCCTCCTCTAGATGTATTCTACAGCCCAAAATACAAAGCAGTAGTGAAGAGACAGAGGAAAAAGAGAAAGTTAGAAAGTTCAATTGCTACTGAAGCAGAACAACTAGATGTATTGTGGAAGGATCCTTCCACAGAGCCTTCTAAGAATCTTACTAATTTATCTCAAATGACAGGGGCTTATGCTTCTGCAACAATTGACAAATCATTTGAGATACAACTTTTGTTGAATGAAAAAGAAGAACAGATAAAAGTTCTACAACAACAATTGCAACAGGTATAGGCCAATAATGAAGCACAGTTGAAACTTGAAGAGATACAACAACAACTTCAAGAAATGCAAATAGGACATCAAAGAGGCTTGGCTGATAAAGAAAAGCAAATAAAAATTATCCAAGACCAGCACAAAGATGATCCTAAGCTTCCAGAATTTATTTCAGAAACTATCTCTTCAAACAATCAACTACTGCAACAAGAGGAAGTTTTCTGCCAAAAAATCTTGCAATGGAATTCTTTTTGCTAAGAGAGCGATAAAATCACAAATCATGTCGTAGATTTACGAAATGATTATGATTTGATTAATGAAAAGATCAATGATTATCTGGCATGGAAAAAGATAGAAGAAGGCAGAAAAGCTGTTGCACCCATTGTTAATAAAAACCATAAAGAAATACTGTACAATAACTGGGATGCACAAATCAGAAGGGTAGAAAAGGCAGCAGAGGAGGCGGATACAGCGGCAAACACTCTTACTGATTGTGTAAATGATAATTTACACAAAGCTAATTTGATTTCAGAAACTGTTCCAGGATATCTCCCACAGGCACATCAACTGCAAACAGAATGGAGGCAAAAGGCAGAAGAAAGAGCAAAATCTATCCAAGGGCTGACAAGATTAAATTGGGACTCATACTGGACGTACTTGGTGAAGCCACACAGTCAGCACAGTGCGCTTAATTGTATCATCAATGCTAAAGAGAAGATTGCGCCTACACTTGCCGACTCTGTCTTTTCAGGACAGTTGAATTCTGAAGTCGGTCAACCACATCTTCTCAAAAATATGCTAGATGCCTGCAAGTTTAAAGATCAAGTTCATAGATAGTTAGATTTATTTTTAATTTTACTGTATTTTTTTTTTTAACTGGAACGGGTAATTTTATTGAAAGAGATGGGTTGGCCAAAGCCAATACATACATTTCAGTTCACTGTATCAAGCAATTCACTGTTTTTACATGTACTCCTTGTCCTATTAGGGAATGTTTGCCATGTTCACTTCTCCTGCATTTAAGCTGATCATGCTCATTTCAAGAGTGCATCCTATGTTTGCTAATCTGTCTGCTTCAGTGTTTAAATCTCTGAGGATGTGAAAGATTTGAGCTGAGGGGAAGTCCTTCAGAAGTCTGTTCACTCTTGCAAGCTGTTTATTTAACACTGGATCCTTGAGCCCTTTCTTGTTGATTAGAGATTTTATCAGCAACTCTGAGTCTCCGAACACTAAAATTTCACTTGGATTCTCTTTCCTAGCCAGCTGGCAAGCTTTTAAAAGACTGAGTACTTCAGCCTGATTGTTGGTTTTTATCCCTAGTCCCCAACTGAAGACCTCTTTTTTCCCATTCGAAAAATAAATAACCCCTCCTGCTCCTGACCTGCCTGGATTGCCTTTTGAGGCTCCGTCGAAGAAGATGGTGCATTTTCCTTGTGATTTCCACCACTTCTGAAAATTGTCCAACGTGTCTCTAATTTGCCATTTTTCTTTATGTTTTGGGCGAGTGAATGCTGTAGGAGTAGGCTTGGGGGAGAAGCCATCAAGCCAGATCCTTTCTTCATTTCGAAGGGAGCTGTCGTCTTTGACATTTGAGTGTCTCAAAGTTTCTAATAGGAGTTTCTTGGCCTGATCTACTATGATATCTGCAGTGGTATCTTTTTGGTTAAAGACAATTTCATTCCGGGCCAACCACAACTTCCAACATATGTATTTAGGGGCTGCAATCCATACCTTGTGCCAAAGAGATTTGTCTGCAATGCTGAAGGGGTATCGAGCTTTCCATGACAAGAACATGTCTCTGATCGAACAGTGTGTAGGGGTTCTCACATTCAGGCCAGTCAAGAAGATAGACCAGGCCTTCTGAGCAAACTCACACTCAATAAACAAATGATCTGTGGTTTCCAGTGCGTTTTTGCAAAGAACACATCGATGGGGGCCGACTATGTTTCTTCTGTTCAGATTTTCTCCAGTAAGGATTTTGTTATGAAACAAAGTCCAAGAAAAGAAATTAATCTTGGGTATGCTGAAATTTTCCCAAATCTGTTTCCACACTGCTTCGGGATGCAAAGAGTCCTTCTTACCTTGCAGCTGCAGGTATCCTTGTCTGGCTGTGTATTCCCCGGTCTTTCCCCAACCCCAGGAATCTTCCTCATCCTTGTGCACTGGTGTGAAGTCTGAGATTGCTGCTGTAAGGACTTTTAACTGATTGTTTAAGTGCGCTGGGATGACAGGCAGAGACCAACTCTTCCAATTGCCTTTGTGATCCCATTCAGCTATGTCCACAATTCTTCGAATTCCTCTTGAGCTTAACCAAGCTCTTAATTCTGCGATTTCAGTATTTGCTGATAGAGGAGGATGGCCCATAATCTGATCTCTCCACAGCAGTGTGTTTTTCCCATTCCCTGGGATTTTGTAAAGATGCGTTCTGAAGAAACCGACTGCTTTGCTGCAGAGCTTCCATGCCTGCGTTCCTCTGGGCGTAGTCACTGGGTTGAATTTGGCAATCGATTTATTATTTAGATACTTGCGTTCAAAGATCTGGCTGACAGGGTGGGAGGGATCGATAAGAAGCTGCCACAGCAACTTACACCCCAAGGCTAAGTTGGAATGTTGGGGGTCTCGGATCTGAAGTCCGCCTTCATTCAATGGTCGCTTCACTGTATTCCAGTTAACAAGATGAAAACGATTGCTGTTGCCGCGCCCACCATTCCACAAAAAATTTCGCATCAGACAGGAGATCCGATCTGCTATTTGACTTGGTGCCAACAACAGAGAAGCTTGGAACGTTGGTAATGCTGAAAGAACAGTGCGTATAAGGGTGAGTTTGCCGCCTGTTGAGAGCCAGATTCCACCCCACGCAGTTATCTTTTTCTTAAACTTGAAGATCACCTCTTCCCATAAATGATTCCGATTGGATCCCATAGTTAATGGGAGGCCTAGATACTTTATTTTATCCCAGACAGCATAGCCATTGAACCCCAATTCTCTGGCGATCCTTTCAATTGTGTTTTGATCTGTGTTCCAGCCATATACAGCGCTTTTTCTCTCACTGATTAACGCTCCAGAGATATTACAGAACTTTTGAAGAATGTTCTTGAAGGTGTTTGCAATTCTTAAGGAAGCTCCCCCAAGCAGAAGTGAATCGTCTGCGAAGAATGCGTGGTTCACTGGAGCGATGCCTTGCACAATTCTGACCCCAGGAATTGAGCCTGTTTGTTTCTCCTGTGTCAGCTTCCTGCTCAGTGAATCCGCCATCAGTATGTATAGGAAGGGAGAGAGGGGGCAACCCTGCCTCAATCCCCTGGTGGCCAAGAAAAAGTCTGCTGGTCTTCCATTCACCATTGGGGCGATCCAGATGTTCTCAGTGCAGGCTTTGATGAGTTTAATAAATTCCTGACTAAAACCAAATGCAGCAAGAACCCTGAACAGAAAAGAACGATTCACTCTGTCAAAAGCATTACACATGTCCAGTTTTATGATCATACCTTGTTCTTTCCGGGCATGGCTGGAGTGCAGGGCTTCTTGAACTTGGATGACGTTGTCTAGAATCTGTCTGCCAGCCACAAATCCCCCTTGAGCCGGTGAGATGAGTTTATGAAGGAGGGGCTTAATTCTATTAGCCATTAGCTTGGCCACGATCTTGTAAGATGAGTTGCATAAAGAGATCGGCCTATATCTGTCAAAGGAGCCAGGGTTAGTCTCCTTGGGGATTAAAGCGAGAAAGGTGGAGTTAATTCCGCCTCCAACTTTTGCCTTCCTCAAGAATCCCCTTATCATTCTGAAGAGGTCAAGTTTGATTATCTCCCAACAAATTCTATAGAAATGCACTGAGAACCCGTCAGGTCCTGGAGCTTTGTCTGGTTCCATGGACCAGACTATGGAGGTTATCTCTTCTTCTGTGGCTGGACTTGTCAGGGTTTCATTATCTTCCTCGCTGACTAGATTTTGAATGTTGGATAGGAACTCTAATGCATCCTCCTCATTCTCGTTACTTTCTGCACTAAGAAGATTTTGGAAATGATTTACTGCTGCTTCTTTGATTTGTGTGTAACCTTTATACACCTGGCCATTGGAGGAGGTTATTTCTGCAATGTGGTTTCGAGAGAGGCGAGCCCTGCATTGTCTATGGAAATAAGTGGTGTTCCTGTCCCCGGATTTTAGCCATAAACTTCTAGATTTTAAACGCCAATACTCTTCTTCATTTCTGAAGGAGCTGTATGTATTCCTTTGGGCTGCTTTCTCCTTGTCTAAATCTGTGGGAGAAGGATCTTTCTCCTCCATTTCGAATTGAAGACCTTCCAGCAGAAGGACAACCTCCTTCCTCTGACTAGTGGGGGTTTTCATGGAGTTCTTTATCCAATCCTTAAGAGCTTTTTTGGTTTTTTTTAATTTTTGTTCCCAAACAAAACTTGGGGATCCAGCAACCTCTATCCCCCATGCAGTTTGGACTGTGTCAAAGAACCCTTCTTTTCCGGCCCAAAGAGGACTGAAGCGAAAAGGGAGAGGGCCAAGATCTTCTTCTTCTTTCAAGCATAAGAGGATTGGCTTATGATCCGACGTGAGCTTTGGGAGGATCTTGGTGAAAACAATCCTATTGTCCAACATTAACGAGCTGCTGATAAGAAATCTGTCCAGCCTGGCAGAGATATGGTTTTCCCCTGCTCTGTTATTGGTCCAGGTGTATTTGCCTTTTACTGGTTTGTAGTCTATTAAGTCCCACTGCAGAATCAAATTTTCCACCATGTTGAGGAAGGGGTCCCTTGAGTAAATCCCTCCTCTTTTTTCTTTGGGGTCTAGGATTATGTTCAAGTCACCTCCTATAACAATGTTTGAGGGGTTGTTGTGCTCTATGTAATCCAGGAGTGACTTCCAGCACTGTCTCTTTTCATCATAATGGACAGGAACATACATGTTGAACAGAGCAAGAGAGAGATTGCTTGCAATGTGACGTAGTTCTGTATATATCCAGTGTTGGGTCTCCGAGTGTCGTTCTAAAGAGAAGGAGTTTTTTGACCAAAAGGTACCTATACCACCTGCCGAGCCTCTTGCACTCACAGTCTTTCCAGCATCATATTTCCACTTCATTGAGCTAGTATTAAGAAGGGTTTCCCCTTCTATTTTGGTCTCTTGGAGCATGAGTATATCCACGGATTCCAGCTTCAGGAGATCTTTGATAGCATCTGCCTTATTGGGATTTCCCAGGCCCCTACAATTCCAAGAGACCATCTGCATCATTTACCGCTTGAAGGGGTGGGGCCTCCTCCCTTGGGCGCCCTTGGTCTGGTATTTCTCCCGAGAGTCATTTCAATGGTGGATTGACTGCCTAGGGTTTTCTGCCTTTCTGATTCTTCTTCCCTGGTTTCCCTGTTTGTTCTTCTTCCCACTTTTTTAGATGGCCTTTCAAAGGTTTCTTCATCAGATGACCCCATGTTTTCTATACTCTTCTTTTTTTGTTTTATTATGTCAGCATATGAAGGAGAAGGAGTATTGCTAGGAACCTGGTTTGGAGTGTTACCTGGCACTTCATTGTCTGCAATATTCAGCTGAGGTGGGTCTTCCTGCTCAGCTTCTGGAGGATCTGTCGGTGGAGCAAGAGATTCGAATGGATTTTTATCTCCTGCACTGCTGTTAGCTTCCCTGCTTTCGCTGTTTTGTTTACTTGCGCCTTCCTGTCCTGTTTTGGTCCCTGTCTCTTTTTCATTTCTTTTGTTGTTTTGTCTATTGCTTGCTGTTTTCTTTACTTGCTTCCACTGTTCGCCTTTCTCTTTCTCTGCTATTTCCTCATTTTTTTTTTACAGTATCTGACAAAATGCCCGTATTCATGGCAATGTCGACATTTAAAGGGCAGTTGCTCGTAATCGAGTTCTTGAATGTGCGTCCAGTCTGCCACTGAGAGATTGATGGCTTCGGGGAGACCGACCTCCAGATCGACTTCCACACAGATACGAGCGCAGGAGAACTGATCCTTCCTCGGGGCCTGATCAATATACCTGCCTAGGGCATTGCCGATGGATTGCAGTGCGCTCTGGCTCCAGCAGTGAAGAGGGAGGTGCGGGAGACGCACCCAAACGGGAATGGCTGTGGGCACATCTTGAGCAGGGTCGAAATCTGGAGACCATTTATTCAGATATAACCCTTGGGGGCCCATGAAATATGGCCCGTTTCTGAAGATCAGGCTTTGGTCTTCCACACTGTCGAACACGAAGACGAAGAACCCCTTTCCTACAAAATGGATTTTTACTCCTTCCTTGACCAATGGCGACCAGTTACGCTTGACCCAATCATCAATTGCTTTTGGGGAAGGCCATAACCCAGTGAACTGGCCGATGAGGCCTCTCTCAGCGAGGTTTAATGCCGTTCTGCAGGCATCGTCCACCGGGAGCGACACCGTGGGGATTTTGTCCAGTTTTTTTACAAACTTGAGCTGAGAGGACGAGGGCGGCCTCTTATTAGCAGCTGCAACGAGGGAACGGAAAGCCTCAAGGTCAGAAGGCGGGAGGGAATCGCCTTCTAATGACATGGTCGAAAATAAGAGGGTCAAAGCAGGAACTCCATTCGCTGTAGCAGACCGAACGCCAAAGGAGAGGGCGCAGGGGCGGGGACACTCACAGGAGACGCTCAGGTTGGGAGGCAGCGCCGAGCTCAGGGCAAGCGGGAGGGCCGAGCACCTGAGATGCAGAGCAAGCGCGCGCAAAAGATGTGATGTCCAAATAGGCTGGAGATTATTTTGATATGCTTTACTGTATTTTAGCCTAGGAAAAGGACGGTCATTGAACCGAATCCTTAATTTTTGTAATAGACTATTTTTAGATTTAGCTAAGTAGTATTTAAACCCTTCTCATGCATTTAGAGAGGGGTCCTGGATCTTAATATTTTTTGACTTGGAGATTGCATTTTTGTACTCCATTTTCTTATATATTTTTAAAAAGGATCACATCTGGTGATTTTTATGCGGAATTATCTTTGAAGTGTTGCATTTTTGTACCTTGGAATTTGATTTTGCATCAGAGTTACTGGATTAGAGTATCAAATTTCATTTGAAAGTCTTCAAGATGAATAAGGTATTTCTATCTGTTCACTGTTGATTTCTTTTGTCTTATGATATTCGCTCTAAATATTTCTATCATTTATATATATTTGTTTTCACAACGCTTCCTTTTATATATCATTTCTGAGTATAATTGAAACGTTATCTTTCATAAGTATATATATAGATGGTATACAATGATGAATGCAATATGCTAATACAACTCTGTTTAATTTCTTAAACAGAGTTATCTTTATTTGTTTATGCACATTTCAATTTAAATAATAATACATTTTTATGGTTATTGTTAAATTGGAACAATCTTAAGTTGTATTCACATATAATTACCCGGGTTAGTGTTAGAATTTCTTTATCAGTATTTAGTTTAAATTAGATAGTTTTATTTCAGTTAATTTAGTCCCATTTTCACCCATCCAAATCAACCCATCACCAACCCATTTAGTTATAAGGAAATTGGTCCTTTAAATCTGGTCGGAGCCACCATACCAAACGGAAAAGGAGCTGTCTTAAGGTCCCGACCGGGTGGTTTTCCCCAATGTTTGAAGCAGAGATTTTCTAGGCTTCAACAAGATCATAGTGTGTTTCTCTATTCTTCCTTCTATTGCAATCAACTGCTTTATGACCATACTTTCTGCATGAAAAACAATATCCCTTGAAGCAACCAGAGTACCTTTTTGAATAGAATCTGTTTGATTGTGACTGAAATGATCTGCTTCTGCAATTTTCTGCAACATGCCCATAATTATGACATTTAAATCATTCAACATTATTGAATGATTTCCTTTGAGAATTCATGATTTTAGGTTGACCTTTAGTTTCTTTCAACACTTCAGGTTTTGCTTTGACATCCTTTGAATCTTTAGCACTTCCTTGCGAACTAGATTCTCCTTTGACAGTTTCATGAAAACCAAGACCAAGTTTAATAGCAGGAGACCTTTGATTACTAAGAATATTGTACAGAATCTTAGTACTATCTTGAAACCTCAAGAGTTTATCCTTTTCTTCTAATTTACCTTTGAGAATGTTTACCTCAACCTCCAATTTTTGGCATTGCTTCTTCATGCTTTCTTCGACCCTTTTTCCTTCTTCTACTTGATCATTTAATTTTAAGATTTCTTCCTTCAACCAATTTTCTTCACATGTTTGTAGTAGTTCTTCATTCTTCTTATTTGATTTTTCCAGATCTTCTTTGAGAGAGATGATTTCTGCTTCAAGTCCTTCATTCTTCTTATTTGATTTTTCCAGATCTTCATTTAGATCATTGATTTCTACTTCAAGTATTTTGTTTCGATTGCTTCCATAATTGTACAAATTTTGACACTTGTCTACCTGTTCATTCAGAATTTCTATCTGTCCTTTCAGTTGAGAGATCATCTCATTGTAGATACCGTCTCTTTCTTTAAATGATCTTTGTTGATATTCAACTTTAATCTTGAGAGCTTCTTCTAGATCCATAACATTACTTTCACTATATTTACCATTGCATGCACAAGAAAGTGAATCACAAGCACCACATTCAATACCTGTTTTATTTTCCTCATTTTTTGCTGCACATGTTTTCTGAGAAATCTCCTTTTGAGTAGCCTTCTTCTTTTGCTTCCTTGCCATGAGCACTAGTAGATCTTGGTCAGAATCTTCTTCATCTTCACTTGACATTTCATTATTATCTTCATTTGCATAATAACTCTTTCCCTTTACAAATTGTTTCCCTTTATCATGATTTTCTCTATAAGGACATTTGGCAGCATAATGACCAACTCTTCCACAATCTAAACATTTGAAGGGAGGCTTACCTTTGAATCTTCCAGTACCTGGTTGGAGTCTTCTCACAAAATTTTCTTCTTCTTCTTCTGATATGTAACTTGATTCCTTGACAACTTCCTTTTCTTTTCCTTTTGCACACGCCTTAAAAGAAGCTTCTTTGATTTGAGAGGGACCTCCTTGTCTCATTTCATAAGCAGTCAGAATACCATGTAGTTGTGCAATAGTAAGAGTTTGCAGATCTTGCCTTTCTTCAATAGCTAATACTTTTGACTCAAATTTTGAAGTCAAAGATCTTAAGACTTTTTCCACCAGAGTAGTATTAGTTATGGTTTCACCCAAACTTCTCATACGATTTACAATATCATCTAGACGTAAAAAGAAACTGGCAATACTCTCATCACTATGCATCCTTAAATTTTCATATTCAATTATGAGAGTTTGGAGTTTTGCACTTTTTACCTTTGTATCTCCTTCATAGCTCAGAATGATTTTGTCCCATATTTCTTTTGCTGAATTTAGCTGCATCACTTTAGAAAATTATGGTTCAGACATGCTTCCTAATAAGACATTGACTGCTTTGGCATTGATTTCATATTTCTTCCTTTCTGCTGCATCAATAGGAATACTTGCCGGATACTGATAACCTCCTTCCACGATTGTCCATACTTCTGCACCAAGACTTTGCAGATATGCTTTTGTTCGTATCTTCCAGAATAGCAGATTATTTCCATTGAATAGAGGTGGCCTTATAGACATTGTCCCTTCATGACTTCCCATTGCGAGGAATCTCCTTCAAGCGATCAAGCTTCTGCAGAAGGACCTGATCTGATACCAATTGTTGGGAAAAATACTGAGAGGGGGGGGGGGTGAATCATTATTTAGGGCATACTCAAATATTTTTACTTTTTCTTTCTCTAAAACCCATACGCTACTTCACTGAGCCCAACTCGCGTATACACGTGGATATCCTTCATAAAACTCGCGTATACACAGAGATCTTATTATGCATTTATTTCTTTACTTAGGTCTATGCATCATTCATTCATCAGATGTTTAGTTAACAGTAATCATATGCAGTAATAACAGAATAAACCATCACACATAAGCAACACACATGAACACTAGGATTTTAGGTGGAAACCCAAGTCGGGGGAAAACCACTGCTGCCGTTGTCTCAACCTTCAATATTTTATTATAGAGAAAACATCTTACAACCATGTACTGGCGCAGACTCATACCAGCATGCAGGAACCCACCTGCAGAAAGCTACAACCTTCTCTCATTTACCAGCCTCTCTTGGAAGGGAGCTACAACCCCTTGCTCTCGTTTACCAGCCTCTCCTTGAAGGGAGCTACAACCCCCTAACTGAAGGCTTCAACCTTCAGCACCTTTGTGGACCACGTTTCATCAATTTTCATACTGGATCCAACCCACATAATTAAGCTCAAGGAAAATTCATTAAACTAACAACTTTCTCTATAACAACATAATCAATATTCGAACAACCCAGATCATCATTGACAGATAGCAGTAAAACAGTAGAACAGATCAGACATTTCATACCACATACTTCAGAAAACCCTAAATTACATATGCTCTTTTTCTTCACTGAACCTGCGTATATACGCGCTTTCACAAATACCAACCTGCGTATACATCTGCACACATTTCAAAGCTGACTTCAATTCCCATACACGCTTTCGCTGAATACAAACCGCGTATATACGCGCTTTCTCCTTGACGAACTCGCATATAGATCTTCAGACATTTTAGGGCAGTGCAGCTCTCCAGAACAGATAAATAGATCAGATCTTCATTCGCCAGATCACAGATCTAATCATTCCATAAACAGATCCAGAAGATACATATACATTTCAGATCTAGAGATCCCTCTTCATCATTTTCTTCATAGGTGCATCATAGATTCAGATATATCATCAAACTGTTACCCTTTCCATTCAGACATACTTCAGAGTGAAGTATACATTCAAACCCAGACTCATGCACACCCCTTGCACAATGAATTTCTTCTCCTTAAATAGATCTAGCTTTTGACAATACCATGAGCCAAAACCACACAACTTCCGATGGTATTCCTGGACAGGATCACATAGACAATCCAACGCTCAATACAATGGGTCAATACCATGGTAGTAACCCCTGGTTTTATTCTTTTAGAGCACAATTGAGCATACACAACTTGGCACGTACTTATCTGCGTACATGCGCTACTTCGCCTTAACAAATCCGCGTATGCATAGTGGCATACCTTATTTATCATTTCTTTGGCACTTCCTGAAGTTCCTTTCTTCTGTTACTTCTGAGCTACTTGCAGAACATCAGATTTACATCATTAATAAACTCATCAAGCATCAAGAACAACTTCATTAAGTAGGTTTCCATCATCTTCATCAAGTGGGTTGCCATCAAGGACAACACTCTGCGTCATATTGCCAACAAATTATCCTTAATTAAATTAAAAGTGAATTGTAATCTTATCTCATAACAACTTGTAATAGTTAACCAAGTGTGATAGACTTAGTTAGCTCAATAATTTCGAGTTGAGGATCAAAGTATAGGCATGTAGAGTGATTCTATTATTTACAGGGTCCAGTTGCAGTTGTAGCACTAGTATGGTTTGAGTGGGATCAGTTAACTCACATTAATTGAGTTAAAATTAGTTTAACTAGTTCTAATTGATTGATGAGCTAATGGAAGATCAAGTCAATTAAAATAGATTTAATTCACAAGTAGTGATGTACCAAGTAACTGATGATTCACTATTAATAGTTGCATGCATGTCAATTCTGATGGAGACCCATTTGAGACAAAGGTTTAAGACAAGTAAACTATCAGTTGTATTTTTGGCAAACTACCCAAGTGAATTTATAAATCAGAGGAAGGCTCCATAGGGATTGCACAGTTTTGGAATGTTGAATTTCATAATTAATAGGGATCAATTTTTCTTAGAATTTCACAAGAAAAGCACGCTAAGCATAGGTAGGAAATTGGCTAAGTGTTGGTTGATTTTGTCTGAATCAGTGTGAGACAGTTGGTAGAGTGCAACAGACTCTTGTGAGAAGAGTGCATTGTATTGTTTCATGATTCCTTGGTTTATTATACAATAAAGATAGAGGGGTTTTGAGCAGCAAGCTTTCACTAGGAAAAATATCTATGTTGTTCGATTGATTTGCTTCTTTCTCTTACTTGGTGTGATTGTGTGAACATGTTTATTTTCCACAAATATTGTAGAAGGATTCAATATCTTGTTTTATTATATTACATGATCGGATTGAATCCATTGGTGTAATTTATACATGGTATCAGAGCACTAGAAATCACTATAGTTGATAATAATTTGAGTTTGTGCTGAACATTATTAGAACTTGCAAAAGTATTCTTTGGTGCGACAGGCAGATCAAGATGTATTTCAATGGATTAAGATTAGAATATGCAATCGAGGGAAGTTCTAATTCTATTTCATGGAAAGACATAATGGAGGCGATTCTGGAGGACAACGGGTTGAAAGAATTTATTGACACTGATATTCCAAGGCCCGTAGTAGCAGATGCCACTCTTCTTGATGCTTGGAAAAAGAAGTTAGCAAGGGCGAGTAGGATCTTATTAGGGGAGTTCGAGATCAAATTCTTTCAAGTCTCCACAGAAACATGATTCCATATGATATGTGGAAGGCCTTGAAATATCTGTTACAGAAAAACAACGACCAAAGGAAGTTGGCACTAAGGGACAAGCTCAGTAAAATGAAGAAGGAGGAGGGAGAGATGGTACCAACATACTTGGCGAAGTTCACTCAGTGTTGAGATGAGCTTGGAAGTGTTGGTGTGACCGTAGAAGATGATGACTTGGTGAGCCTAGTGATGGGCCTCTAAATTAGACATAAATTAAGGCCCATATAACCTTTCTTAGGCCCATCTGCCTTTCTTATGCACATGAAAAGATATATTAAATCTCTCCTTCTGCACTTAACAATGTTTTCTTATGCTTTAATATTTTCTTAGGAATGTTTAAAGGTAATGGCATATTTGTGCCTAATATTTCACTACAAGGAAAAGACCCTCTAGAGGAGGTTATAAAAGAGGTTTTTAGTGTTATAAAATTGGCCAAAATTGTAAAAAAAACATTTGCTACAACATCCATTTATGGTTACAGAGGTTTTGGCAGAGCTTTTAATGGAAATTCAACACAACGAAAAAAACTGGGTGACCGGAGGTTATTACGGATGTTTTTTTCATCGGTGCACTACTAAGGTTTCAACACACCAGTTCGTGTCATCTAGACGGTGACCCCAGGGCAGTCAAAGGTGCATGCACCAGGCCGTCAAGGTATAAAACCACATTGGGTGCAGTGTTGGTGATACAATGCATGGGGCCATTCTAATTGGTCTTGGGATTTGTGTGGTGCCTATAGGTCGTCTCAACGCACCGGTACGTAGAATTTTAGAAATGCATCGATGCGTCGTATCAGACAAACGCACCGAAATTTATAATTGGTATTGGTATTTGTGCGGTGCCCATATGTCGTACAAATGCACGGGTGCGTAGTCTCACATAAAAGCACCAGTGCGCAGTATCGCACAAACGCACCGAGATTTTTAATTGGTTTTGGTATTTGTGCGGTGCCCATAGGTCGTTGAAACACACCAGTGTGCTGCAACATACAAACGCACATGTGTACAGTAACTGACACGCACCGGTGTTCATTTTGTATTTTTTAGAAACATCAACCTGTGAAAGTGCAATTATTGTGATTTTTAAAAATTCATTATTCATCAAAAGTCGACACATCTTATAAAAATATTCATAGTAATTAAATTTTTACTAATGCATTTGAATGTGATGTTTGGATTAATTTGTTATATCATATCATAATTATTGTGAATTTTTAAAATTCATTATTCATCAAAAGTCGACATATATATATCTTATAACAATATTCATATGAATTAAATTTTTATTAGTGCATTTGAATGTGACGTTTGGATTAATTTGTTATATCATATCATCAAATTCACATCTCTTCATCATAATATTTAATCTTCCATAAATTTAATCTGTGGTGTTACATTTCATAGCGACAATTGAGAATGCAATAGAATAAATTAAAACATATTTTATTATCTATATATATATAAGACAAATTTTTTCATACAAAATGGGATAGTTATTGGTATCCCTTTGTCTTTCAATTGGGACACTATGTCCATTACATTAAACAAAATGTCTAATTTCACAGACAAATATTTCCAAAAATACAACGCCTTGCTTTGATATCCAAACATAGTGATCATCATTCTTCACTTGAATTGCCGTCACTGCTAGAGCTACTTCCATTACTTGGGTTATTTTCATAAATGTTTTGTTCAAGGTGTTGATTGTTTCCTTCTTCTTCACCTTCCATATACAAACATAAAAATAAACTGTAATGAGTGTATATACATTGGTGAGAATAATGAAAATTGCAATATTAAATAATATACATCAATGTAAATCGAAAATAAATGACGTACCATAGCAACAATCGACTTATAAACTATACACATTCTTTCAAAACCATGTACCATGCCATCTTTCAAGACTTCATCTGTTGGCATAATTCCATAATTTATTTCCTACAAGTTTTATACCCCATAACAAATCATATATTTAATATAAAAGTTTTTTTTGTTCTATTAAATATAGACGGAGCTAAGTAAAACAAGATTGATAGATGCTTACAAATTCTACAATTAATTTCTGACATGCCAACATATACTCACAACCCATATTTAACCCAATCTTAATCAATTTGTTTGATGGTTCTTCTTTGTATGTTAGCACCTGTTTGAAGACATTCAATGATGATTTTTGTAAAGCAACTTAAAAAATATAAAAATGAAATCTAGTTAAGTTGTTATAAGGAAATAACAATGACTCACAAACTTAGACATCAACCCTTTTCGTCCTTGTCGTCCTGTTTTATGTGATGAATGGGTTCCATTTTCTTTTCTTTTCTTTTCTGCAAGAAAATACTTGAAAATTAATATTTAATGCTAAATTGTTTATTTATTGTACCTAATGATCGAAAAAATCAATGATTACATATTACATTTGAAGCATGTTATTGTTGATATGGCTCCTCCCGTGATGCCATTTTGTCCATTTCTTTGACCATCTCCTTGTACACCTTTTTGGACATTCCTACTGGCATATTTATGATATCAACTCGTTCATTTTTTGAGATTTTCATAATCTTCCTGAAAATGTAACATGAAAATAAACTATTTAATTTTTATATTGATATATGAAAAGTAAATATAACAAAAGTGATATTTATAAATAATTCTAGACAAACATTTAAAGGAATATTACTTTTTCATTCCTTCATTTTTGTTGTTGTACATTTTTGCTATTAAAACTCTGACATGTCTCTTTGACCAATTCTCTGGAAACTCTTCCTGTAGTTTAGATAAAATTTGGTTCTTGGAATCATTGGATTGATTTTTGTATTCTAAGTGGAAAGAACGTCTATACATTCGTTCCACTAGGCCCCTCAAACTTTTGTAAAACTTTTCCCCCCTTTCATTAACGTCCAACACCACTCCAGATGAGCTAAGGAGCAATTCATTTTCATTTGCATGTGCTATTTTTCTTTTCTTTTCTTAGAACAACATTCCTTTTCTGAGTTGTTGGTCCCTGTAGAACATTAAACAAATGTGAATTAATATATTGTTTGACACATGTTATCTAATAATTTTAAGTATATTATTAATGAAAGTTAAAAAAATAAACTCATATTGGATCGATAGTATTTTTTCATTCACCTGATTCATCCTTTTGCAATTTTTCCATCAAGATTTTATGCTCTTCTCGTCCTAGATCAGAAATAATTTTATCGAGCTTTGTCATTTTGTGGCTCTGCATGATACACAGTAAATAATACATATTAGTTAAACTTACATATAGTTCAATAATAATATATTTTTTAAAGAATTTGTAAAGAACTTTCATTTTTTGCTTTTCTTGATGTGTTATCAGTATTTTTGTTACTTATATCTTATCAATCATTTCTTTATCAATATGAAACCTGTACCATATCATTCATTGATATATTTATAAATAAATTGTCAACATTTCAGGTAAAAAAAAAAATTCTAAAGAAACCAATGTGCCATTCATCATGTACGCACCAACATCAGTGTGTGGGGGTCTAATAAACACACCACCCAAACAGTTTAATAGACCGTACGGTGCTCTATGTCAACAAGGAGCACCGATGCGTTACATGTTAACCACCGCACTGATTAACACAAAGAAACTAATAAAACTCGTCCAATGTTAGTTTTTGTAGCATAAACGCCCCGTACAAACAAGGGACCACCATATGTTGCTCTCTGTCAACTAGGAGACTCGGTGCAGTGTGTTATATGTTACATTGTGCAACGACTAAAAAAATATTTTTTTTTTTGCAAAACAACATGTTCACTGTGCGCCATAATGAAATAGCACACTAGTGCCCTATTTTACATATGACGCACTGATTAAAAAAATGTTTTTTAATTTTTTATTACACAATACTTTTACGGTGCGCTGGGAATATACAGTGCACTGGTGCGCTAGGTTACGCAAAGTGCACCGATAATTTTTTTTATTTTTTAAATTCACTCAAGGGCCGACATTGATTGGGATCTGACTATGCAAGTCATCCCATGGGTTGGATGTCAATCTTATCTTGATGATGAAACTCGGTAGCTGGTTCGAAACATCGATGGAAGAAAAAAACCCACTAAATGCAATGGATCCGTAAGCAATTTCGTTACAAAATACAAACCCTATAAATCTAAAATGAAAAGACCTAATTCTGAAATCACAGAAATAGGGAGAAGAAAGGACAAAAACAAAAATAATGAAGGGTTTAGGGTAAAAATGGATTTTTTTTCTTTTGTTTCTGAAAATGAAAAACAAATTGAATTTTTTTTCTTACTTCGTAAAAAAACTGCAGAAAAAAGGAAAAAAAATAATCAAATTTAATCACAAGATTGTTTGAAATTCTATGCTACAGGGTTTGAATCACCAGAGGTTTGAAATTCTGATTATCTGAATACTTCTGTTTGAATGTATTTCGCTGCTCCACGATGCTCTCATGCTCTCTTGCTTTAGGTATGTCTCTTGCAAATCTCTGGCTGAAAATTTTGCAAAAATAGTGAAATAATGAAAAGTGTCTAGTATTTAAAGAATTATTTTATGAAATTATATTTTCTAAAATATTTTGCTGCCCATTTTTCAATTTACCGGCTTTTTTTTTCACTTAAACAAAATAGAGTTGCATTTTTTTTATTTGCGGTTATTCGTCACCAGTGCGTCACTTAATAACACAACATTGGTGCGTCCATTGGTAACACGAAACTAGTGCGTAGTAACTAAAACACACTGGTGCGCAGTAAATAAAAGGCACCGGTGTGGTTATATGTACATTAGCACCGATTTGCGGTTAAGGCACCGAAATTACTTTTAGGTGTGTACACCAAAATTTAGTGAACTCCAACCACAGAAATTGCGAATTAGAATTTTGTTTATTCTTGATGGAAATATGAAATTAGAATTAGAATTTTGTTTATTCTTGAGAATTAGAATTATATCAATTCTTGATGGAAATAACTATTCTTCCAATGCATTTTGTTTATTGCAGGAGGTCCTCACTGATTATGTGCAGAGAATGAAATGCGGGGTGTGTTAATATGCAATAATACAGGGCCCAAGTGGCCAATTGCGGCACGTGAACCTGTGCTATGCTAAGACGTGGGCAGTTTTCACAAATGGTCGGAAAAATGTTTCTGAGCAATTTATTGAAGTTGGAGATATTTTAGTTTTTAGACATGTTGGAAATGTACATTTTGCTGTGAAAATCTTTGGGCCATTTCTTTTCAAAACTATACCTCTTCTTCTTTCAGAAAAAGAAACTTGAACCTTTCCAAAACATGCAACAAGAATTTAAGGTGCCAACAGGAGCCTCTAACATGCATATCTATTTCTTCTGTTGAGGTCGCGAAGGAATTGATTATGGCCAGTCTACTTCGCTAAGGAATCTGCTTGAATTTTCTTTTGTTCTATAGAAGGGTGTAGTTACTAACAGATATAGGATTGTAAGCTCCCTTCAACCCTCATTAAATTGCAGAATATGGATAAGACTCCATATAAATGCCTATCATTTGCGTAAAATTCCTTGAAACACATAATGGAGTGTTTTCTTGTTTGAAAGTTGTGTGTTATTATGGTGAAAGAAATTATTCTTTCTATTTTGTGCTAATATGGTGAAGAAATGGAATAGTGCTCAAGTATGACTGCTGCTGGAATAGCCTGCTCTCCATGATGACTGCTGCTAGATGCTAGTGGAGGCTGCTCATCTGGCGCGGCGCAAGGTGAATGATCATTAGATGAAGAGTCGCTGCTCGCGGACTGTTGATCATGTACTGCGTCTCGACCACGCCTATAAAATGCAACAATCCTCCTCAACCACGTAACTAAGGTCATAGCTCCTATGACATGCCGCATCAGGATGTACATGTCACATGGCATGCCTCTCCACATATGTAACAACCTACCATCGGCTTTTATGTCTCTCATATTAGCAGGCTTGATGCTTGCCTCAACAATCAATGCAATGATTTGGTCGCCCAACTCCATTTTGTATCTACTATCAAGCCTACCACGCCTAGCAAAAGGTGGTACCGGTGCACCAGCAGGAGAAGGTCTCTCTGCACCGACCTCGTGATGATCCTCGGCATCTGGCATACCCTATCATCATCAGGATCCACACCTGGATCATGTGGTGGTGACGGCATTGCCTCGCCATCAAAAGACCCAATGTCTACAAAATATATACAAGTACACAACAATAATTAGACAATTTCATTACACAATTTAATAAAAACAAGTTAAAGAACATGTTATAATAAATTTAAATAAAAAATTAATATTACCTCTATCATCCAACGACTCATCATCTGTGAAGAGGATGTTGGCACACCCTTGCCAATCCAAACCATCATAAGGACAAGGGACCATAATGAAGGGATGCTCGTCAACACTAGCTAGCAACTATAGTACATCATGTGATATCCTCGCTGGAAACACAGTCTCACCCCTCTTGGGCATCATTTTCCCCCACATGTGTATCCGTGCCTCGAACATCGGCCTACGAGGCTGTCGAAAAAAAGTAGGCCTCGTCTCTAGAAACCTCTCAAAAAATAAACAAAAAAGCTTTGAAGCAAAAGGGAAGTTGACCCTCTCTTGTGCATGAACATGAAATCTATCTAAGGCTATACAAAACTGCTGCAAAAAAGTGGTAGAACACCTGACAAGTCGTTGCTCCTGTACTAAAGAATCAAAATAATATAGAAGTGAGCAACTAATGCGTTTCCCATCATTGGTGTTGTGTGAAATGGTCGAAATCAGAAGTGAGAGGCACCTTACCTCAGAACTACCAAATGCACCAATACATAACTGACCTCTGGAGACCTGAAAATATGAAGGAGAATTTATATTTGCGCTAATGTATCTCTAGGAGTACACTAACTGACTCCCTGTTGCATAGCCAACTGGAACCTCTGGGAACGAGGGAAAATCCACCCCTCTCCTCGATAGCCCTGTAATGAAATATATTTCCTCCTCAATGGGCATGTACCACTGGTTAGGGCTAACCCAGAAAGCTTGTTGGTGGGCATTTGGCCTGCGGATAAGATGTCTCAAAAACACACCATGGCCCCTTAGGGAAGTAGCCTCCTCATAGAACTTGAGGAGGTCTACATGCCTTAGAAGCCCCTGGGTAGCTGCTGTAATGGGGCAAGGGTGCGCATCTCTCTCCCTCTCTCATGCCTCCCACAGGCGAACCATGTCATACTACTCCACCTGTTGTTGCTGTTGTTTCCCCTCTTCTCTCATTTCACATCTCTAAATTATTGACATATTAAATAATTTTTTTTTATTAAATGAGATATGTATTTAGGAATATACATATATAATTCTTTTTGGAAAAAAAAAACAAAACAGTCGATGTGCCACAAAAAACATGCATGCACCAGTTCCAATGTGTCTCGTTTTTGTTGTACACCAGAGGCAGTGCACTAGATAATATTCAATGCACTAGAGGTAGATCACTTGATAATATTCAACGCACCGTTCACTATGTACGGTGTCAGGAGTGTGATGCACTGACTAAAATCAACGCCGTGGGGTGTATAGTTCGGTCAGTGCACCGATCTCCTGACATCATTACTTAGTCAATGGTGCAGTATTTTACCAAGCCGCACCGTTGAACTTGTCGAAATGTAGAATGCGGTGCGCTGACAAAAATATCTGCCCCGGGGCGGATATTTAAGTCAACACACCACATTGCCGCTATTCCACATGGTCAATGGTACGGCTGGGTAATCGACCACATCACACTTTTTTAAAAATTTTAAAATGACATGGTGCGCCTTCGGTACCGCCCTAGAACTGGTGTAGATACTGTTAGCACCAGTTGTGGTGCAGATTGTAAATTTACAGGCATCACCATGAAACGATGCGAGCCGAACGGCTTGAGCGCACAACGCGAAATATTTTTTTTTCTTTTAAATGGTTAATTTTAAGGTAATTTGAAATTCTAATCCGCTAAAAGGATTAATTATGGAAAAACAAGAAAAATACCTGTACATTTGGCCGTTGAGGAGGCATATTGGCTATAGAATTTACAAAATAAAAATTTCCCACCGTTTTTAAAAATTCAAGCTAGAGATTAGTGGGCAATGCACAGCAGCATTGAGTGAAATGGGTGCAATGGGAGCACCGATGTCAGGGTGGCTCAGACAAGGATAAATTTGATCGGTGTTTGAGAGCTCCGGAGCACTGAGAAAAGTCAAAAATATGATTTTTTGGTCGTAATTTTTTATTTGTTTATCCTTGTTCTAGTGCGTGGGGCTTTATAGGTGCACTGAGATGATTATTAAGACCACACTGGGTGGTTTTTTTTTGGCACGATGTTTTATGACGCACCGGTGCAGAATCTTTGTAAAGCACCGGTGCACTACAATAATGAGACGCACCGGGCGAGTTTGTACAGAGCACACGGTGTCTGGTGTGCCAATGTTTTGTGTGCACTAGTGCTTTCTCTTGTTGAACACACCGGTGCAGTTTAGGTTGACAAGCGCATCAGACGAAAAACATCCGCAAAAACCTCCACTCGCCAACCTCCTCTAGTAACCTCCACTAGAAACGGATGTCTGGGTATTTTTATAAGGGGTTCCTCAAAAAAATCCGCTAGAGGGTATTTTCCTTGTAGTTTTGGTTAATTTTATAGAATAT
This sequence comes from Pinus albicaulis, assembly GCA_034641835.2. Lineage (NCBI taxonomy): Eukaryota > Viridiplantae > Streptophyta > Pinopsida > Pinales > Pinaceae > Pinus > Pinus albicaulis. Next base: position 989,132,248 of record CM076578.1, on the reverse strand, counting down.
TGTGAGAATATTGGGCAAATTATGCAGATTTGGAGAAGGAGAAAATTTAGGGTCTTGCTCCCCGCCACTCGAAGATCAAGAGTGAAGAATAAATGAGCACAATATCAGGAAATTCGCGAGAAATATTGGAGAGATTCAAGGGGGTTTTCCACCCTCCTTAACTCTCAAAGGCATCCAAATGATCCGCATGAGATCCCCTCTAGCAATTCGAATTCTAGAGGCAGGCAAGCAACTCATGACCAAGTGCACTGAAGCCATACTTCACTTGGAGTCAAGTGGAATCATTGCCTATTTTTTAGGAGATATTGGTAGCTACCCTTGAGGATAAATAAAGCTGATCAAGAGCTAATTAGGGTCGATTCCAGTGGATTCTGGTCCATTTGATGTATTCCATTCCATTCCATTTTCATTCCATTCCATCCCATGCCATTCATTTCCCATTCTATTAGGCTTTTGTTGTTTAAGACCTTCGGGATGCAATACGATCGTATTTTTAATGCAATGAGTATTCATATGAATTTTTATTGATGTAATTCCAGAGAGTTGGGATCATGGGTTAGGGTCCAACCCATGTGCCTCAACTTCTCTCCTATTTTCATTCTTTCCTTTCTGTCATTTAGCTAGTTTTGTTTATGTCATTTAGTTAGTTTTGCTTCTGATAGTTTCATTGCTGTTTAGTTTTTCCTTCAGTTTTCAACTATAGTTTTTCATTTGCTTATGAGTAATAGAATAGATGATAAAACTCTAAAATCTGTGGATCTAGACTTCCCTTCTGAACTTTTTTCAATAGAGCTCGAGGGGGGTAGACTTTCCCATAGGCAAAAAAACTGCTTTCTATTCACTGTTTTTATCACACACTTATTTGTATTTATTTTGAATAAGTAGGCATGGTTGATTGTTGGTAGAAGAATATTCACCCGGAAGAAGTTCATTGACACATCCCTTCTTCATTTCCCATCTCCCTTCCATCTATGTTATTACGCTTCTATTCCCTTCTATTTCACTTATTGAAATTTCCGCACCCTTTTTATTCACAAAAAACATCAAAGTTGGACCTCCACCCTTTCTCCTTGAAATTCTCACTACCATACTTCACCTTTTCGCAAATCACACTTTACATATTTTTCCTTTTTCCTTTTAAGACTTACTGCTCCTGACTGTCGATTACGATATTGGTATCGCGCTCCACCATTGGTCCCGCTGCCACATCATCCAAGTTAACGCAACCTTTGGCCTTTTCACAAATTGCACTTCGCATATTTTTCCTTTTTCCTTCTAAGACTTACCATTCCTGTCTATAGATTGCGATATTGGTATCATGCTCCGCCATCGGTCCCACCACCATGTAATCTGACTCATCGTAACCTTTGGCCTTTTCAAAAATCGCAATTTGCAACCTTTTTCCATTTTTTTAAGACTTACCGCTCCGAATGCCGATTTGCGATAACTATCTGTACTCCGCCAGATAACACATCGCAAATCACATCTTTTACTTGGTTCTCGTAGCACGTTCTTCTCCCAACACCGATTGCGATATTGGTATAGTGCTCCGCCACCAATTCCACCACCATGTTATCGCCTCACATTTCGCAATTTTCTCCCGCTCCTGAACAACACTTACGCTACCCCTCTCGCTTTGCGATATTGCAATTGTGATATCGCATATCACATATCGCACTGCCAACCCTCCATCGCAATTCCACCATCGCACTTTTTAAATCATTCCGCTCCAAAGAATTTTTGCACAATAATAAAGCTTTAATAAGGTTTAAACCCACTCTTTCCACCCATAAGCCTTATTTCATGTGTTAAGCCCTCCATTAGCCTCTTTAGCCCTTTTTCCTCCAAGCTGCAAATCAACACTTTTTCAATTAGAATTAACTCATGGATAAATTAGCTGCATGGATAGAAGCATGGTAGATAGAGCATAAATTAAATTAGTTTCCTTCCCATCATTTCCTTTCTACAATTTAAATTAGTTTCATTTCTGCCATTTATTTTCAGCAAGTTAAATTAGTTTCCTGTATGTCATTTCCTTTCGGCAATTTAAATTAGTTTCTTTTCTTCCATTTATTTTCAGCAAGTTAAATTAGTTTCCTTTCCTGTGATTTCTTTTCAGAAATTTAGTTTAGTTTCTTTTCTGCCATTTCCTTTCTGCAATTTATTTTAGTTTCATTGAAGTGTGATAGACTTCACTGAGAACTCTTAGAAGTAGCACCCTTTCGTAGAGAGGAAGAGGATGACATGAGTAGAATGCATCTACTGTGTATATAGCATTGTTACCTCCAAGTTTGTATGAACCCCGAGTTGATAAAGTAAAGTAGGGAAGCCCCTGGGATTTGTAGAACTCTTGGTGCAATACCAGGGATCGCCACCTAACACTTCTAGGCCTTCCCAAGAGCTAGCATAGTTACTAGGAGTCGGTGAATGGGAGGGAGAATTTACCAGATTGGGAGCGACTTTGGTTGGATTTAGTACAAGAAGAATTTAGGTGGAATACCAGGGATGGATCTTCATCCAAGACTAATGATGAGAAATATTGTGCCTTGGACGATAAGGAAAAGAAGGCCAAGGGAAAGAAATACCAAGGCGAAGCGGGCAATAAATACTTGTCCAACATCAGATGTTTTCATTGTCATGAGCATGGGAACTATGCTACAAATTATTCACAGGAGAAGGCAAGAAATAAGGAGCCTGCAGTTGAAACAGGTGAAGTATTGGCTTCACAGTTTGAGCTTGATTTTACTCTCATTGCATTCATGGCCAACAGTGTAATGGGATGCATGTGGTATTTAGATAGAAGTGCCTCATACCATATGACGGTGGATAGAGATCTCTTTAGTGACTTGGAGGAGAAGGACCTCCAGAAAAACATAGAGTTTGGAGATGAAGGGAGGTATAGCGCGACCAACAATATAGGTACAGTTAACTTTCGAAGGGAGAATGGCTCTAATCTCAGACTAGCAGATGTTTTGTATGTTCCAGGTCTAAATAAGAATCTTGTATCCATAGCAGTATTCAAAGACCATGGTTATGAAGTGATGTTTAGAAAAAGAAAATTTTTCCTTAAACACATAGCCATGGGATAAGTGAAGTAGATCGGTTCAAGAGTCAAGAACCTATATGCTCCCGAGGTTGAGGATATGTGAAAATATTTGATGAGAAAAGGAGTGGTTAATGACATGGTGGTTGATCCGGGTAAATTTATGATACCCTTTTAACCAAGACCTTTTTCTTTGTCTGATGTGTTAGAATTACATTTTATCAAAGCATTAATGAACACATATGCATATATAATCAAGAGTAAAACATTGTAATATTCCCAATTAGCCACTGCTACTTGAAATATTATAACTGCTCCATTTTTTAAATAAGAAGTAGGGAAGACAATAAAACATATCCCAGTGTGAAAAGGGATTGGACTAGGAGGACAAAATAAAGCCACTTTGGTGTGAAAGAAGGGCAAAGTAATGAGCTAGATCCAGTTGACCAAGTCAACAACACTGTTACAAGAGGAGGGAAAGCTACTAGGGCAACGCAGTTTTGAAAGGGGAATCTTCTCAAGGAAGTCACATCACCAATGAGTGGGGTCCGGGGTGGGAAAGCTCACCAAGGATAAGAAGGAGGAGATAGAAGCAAAGATATCATTCATTATTCATCTTTTTTTTGGTATTTTGACTGATTGTAAGCTTCAGCTGTTTAACTGGAGTTGCAACACTGTTTTAGTGCAAAGAATTCTCATGCGGGAATTCCATCTTCACCTTTGGTTTAGTTGATTGGGAGATCTAAGGAGGAGGTAATGAGCTTAATTTTCATCATTTTTCTTGAGGATATCAATTCTGAATCACATACAACGCAGTCACTTCCAATAACTGCGTCATTTCTACAGTAGCAGCAGCAGCTGGGTGAAACCCTCCTATGTTGTGCTTGTTTCAGAGGAGGAGGTGCCTATTTCACTCCAGGAGGTCTATTGAGGAAGGCCTTGGGCCAATTTCTGTACCATTCCTCTATTTCAGATCATATTTAGTATTTTTTAGTACAGAGTTGCTAGGTACAACGTTATTTTCTGCAGAGCTGCATTTTATGTTGCTATTTTGCCGGAAACCCTTGCCGGGGTGTTCGGATGTGCTTGTAAATGATTCCATGATTAATGAAAGCTCTAGATCTGTATGAAACAATATTTTTCTGTATATTTCATAATAAAAATTACGCTATTGTAGTCTTCAACAGTTCTATTTTATGAAGTTGTGGGATTGGGGTGTTTTTAAGCATATATGAGCTAGGGAGATTTGTTTAATGTAGCTAGGATGATTTGTTTATGATGAAATTATATATTTAAGCTACATACAACATATATAAGGGGATCCAAGTCATTTTCTACATTTTTATTTCATGCTTTTCCTTATACAATGTCCTCATTGGAGATATTGTAGAAATTCCTGAAAAGGAATATTACAGTGGTATCAGAGCTTTGATCTTGGCTCAGCTTATGGGGGAAATTTACCTTCAGCATGGAGGAGGGATAAATTTCGAATATCCCACTTCAAACCCTGCAGAACATTGCAAGGGACCTCAAGGAGATGAGACATGAAGGGGATTCTATAGAGTTTTGCCATGAGCCAAGCACCTGCACTACAAATGGTATGGGGCATTCAGCTACATCACAACGCTCTACCATGCCTTCATTTATAACTTGGGGAGATAAGGAGGGAACCCTAGGAGAATATTTTGAATAATATGAACTCCAATCTCGAGGGTTCAAGGAGCACTTGAGCTTTTAGGAGTTTTTTCGGATCAAGGATGGGAGGAGGATTAATCCTCATCAAAAGGAGGAGAACTTGATGCAGGTGTTGTCGAAAATTATTGTCTACCCTAGAGACAGCCTAGAGTTGCTATAGACCAATGCCTAGGACATCTTAGCATAGCAAGGAGCTCATAATATAGCTTGGGTTGTCAATCCAAAAGCTCTCTTACTATCTCTTGCAAAACAAGGAAATTAGTTTAAATGGAACCCAAATCTCTCAGAAGCTGATACAAAGATAAGAATAATGTAGGAACAACATGCAAAACTCCAATACAAAATCATCAGACAGTTAAGAGACAACTTACTGCAAAGAGGGCCAGTTCAAATAATATGCCACAGAAATCAAATATCAGAAAGTGGATGCGGTGAAGAAACATGAAGAAGATACTAGTTAGCATGAGGCTGATACCTAGATACACAACAAAACCACATATGGGATATCCAACTAAGAATCCATACATGACAATGGCGTTTTAAAAGCACCCTCCTCAAGTAACTATTATAGCAGAAAATATGGATGAAATGAACATAAACAGTATATCATGACTAAGCCTATTTAAAGTGCTTGACTAATCCAAGTATGGGCACCAACTAGGATGAATCCTTACTTAAGACCAGTGAGCCATTCGCATTCTAGAACATGATACAAGAAGATAAATAGCATGAAATGAGATGTTATATTAACACATAAGAAAATATTACATACTGTGGGATACCAAAGACCGGAATCCTCATTACAGTTATAAATCCTCCTCACTGAAACCCTACAGGCTCTGAGCCTTCATACAGAAACTTTACAAAATGTATACAAAAGCCTTTCACTGCACAGTTTTCTGATAGAAATATGGAACACTCACAATGTCTTTTTTCCTCATTTTTATAAGAGAAACCGAAGGCTCTAGAGAGTGAGGTGGGTGATATACATTTAATGATCTTATTTAAAACAAATTTGAAAGAAAAACCCACCTATGCTGTTTGGTGGTGCTGAACTAGTGCAAGTAATCTGCTACTACTTCATGAAATAAATGCTGAGGATGAAAATCTCCTCATGAACAAGACATAAAGAATAAAATATACACATTTTCTATACTTGGCGGGAAGAGAAAAATCTGCTGCAATAAAACCTTAAGGTTGCTTATTTTTGTGCATGGTACTCTTGGCCCTCTACCTTTGAATTAAAATCCCAGATCTTTAATGCAGGGCGTTGTATTTATTGATCTTTCACTGATATTTCATGCGGCCCCATTAATGTTTTTGCCTACCCAAATCTGCCCTTTGATTTTCTCTGGAGGGTTCTACAATTGCAAATCCTTGCTTTCTTTAATGGTGGTCACATCATAGCAGCTCCTGGATCTTTTCCCACCAATTTTACTCCTGAAACATGGTCCCGCTATGAATTCTTGGCCTCTGTAATGGGAGTGACGAATCATGATAATTCTTAGCCACGATAATCCTGCAGAAACAAAAACTCGTTAAATAAAACCAATCACAAGGCTGGCGGACATGGTGGGGTTAATGGAGATGGTGGTATAGGTCTGAGAGGATGATGAAACGATGCAGGGTGGCGAAAAACACAGGGGGACAATGATGGAGGTGGACGGGTTGACCAAGGAAAGACAATGGAATGTATATATGAATGAAACATATATATGCATGGCGGAGGATGAGACGGTGAACACGTGTAACGCTGTCATGGTGGGAGGCTTGGTCAGCAGGTGGTTAAGCGGATGATATGAGCCACACGATCATTGGATGAGATCGACGGTTTTAACGCATCGAAGGACAATGAAATGGTGGGCCAGCGATGCAATAGACATGGGTTAAAACATGTGCAGCTCCGGAGGATAACCACCGTTGGATGGAGGACTTGAGATCTGATGGCTGACGATGATTCCGCTGCCCGACCTTTGACTAAACAATAATGCGCGAAATGGGTGGTTTCGGGAATCGTACATGAGGACATGCGTCACCCAGCATATGGAATCGTTGGGTCCACGGGAAATACCGCCGGCTATGGATGGGTGGTGCGGAATGAAACCACCAGTTTTCACACAATGAACGCGGGCGCGGGGACCACCACAGGAAACAGTTTCGCTCCGTCGATTGGTTTTTGATCAGACAGCAGAGATGAACTGCAGGGGGCCAAGGTGTACGGACACGAGAATTTTGGAGCGACCCCCCGTAGTGAATGGCAGCCGTTAGATTAAGTCTTCACCCATCCCGAGGAGTCAACTACGGGGGCACCAAGGTTTGACCCTACGGATAGAGTAAAGCCCCCGCAGGGGAAACGCTTCTGTCACGACGTCGGGTCACATGGAGAGAAAAAGGTGCGGGGCTAGCGGAGAAGGGGCTGGGCCCAATATAATTTCAAATATGGATTCTGGTAATTAAAAATACAATTTTAAAGCAGCGAGAGGGCAACGATAGACAACTAATGGATTTTGCAAGACAGGGCGAGGGAATATGATGATTTAAATCAGCTGGCTCATGGAGATTTCCATAAGGAAAGGATCGTGAACAACATTGGCTCCATCTGGGGACGACATGTTCATCCTTGGACATGTCGAGAACCTGCAGACCACCTGATCATTTTGTGCGAATCCTGCTGTTCGACACCTCTAGTTTTCATTTTATAATTCATCAGCACACACACATTATTAAAAGAATGATGAAACAAAAAAGAAAACTAATGTACAATATAATACACCAGGTTGTCTTTGCCTCCTGGGTCCCATACTTTGCTTTGTTGGTATCCATTAGTTGCATTATTCTTCAACTATACCCTTCTATGTTTCCATATTTTGTTCTGCAACTTCCCTCCAGCTATGCTTTCACTTTCTGTTCTTGTTCTTCCATTGCCAAATTTTCTCTGCTTTCTTGCTGCTATTTGCTGTTTCTGAGACACCTTCATCACCAGTCTTCTGATGCTGTCAATTTCCATGTACAACTTTTCTTTTGTCTGGAACTTACTTTTCCCACTGCTGTCTTCAATATGGCTCTTGAAAGCCTGATCGCCTTCTTCTTGTATTTTGAAAGGCAGTGGGATCTCTTCTTTTTTTTCCTCAATAGCAGCTTTGAAAAATTTTCTCTCTGCTGGCAACATGCTGCTAGAAAGGACCCTTGATCCTTCTTCAAATGTTTGTAGGAAATGCACATAAGGATCATGAAATGATACCTGGTTAAGAGTATTTGGCAGGCAGGCTTCAACCATGATTTTATCTCCTTTCACTGGATCGAGAAGAAGACTCTCTTGAGAGAGAGAATCTCCTTCATTCTCTAAACTGGAGGACTCATCGTATACTGGAGCTGAGTCCTTTTGGAGCTCTAGTATATTCTGCTCTGCTGTGCTGAGCTTTGTGAACAGATCCATGAACTCTTGAGCAGGGGCTTTCTCTATTATTTCCTCTTTTTCAAGAGAAAGCTCGCTGTTTTCATCTTGCTCAAGAATTTCTTCTTTGCTCTCCTCCTCTTCTTCCTGTATTGAATCATATTTATTCAACATAATCTCCAGCAACCTGATTTCTTCATTCCATGGGTTAAAATCTTCCACCGAATTTCCTTCCTTCTTTCTTTGACTATCAAATGGTGTCAAATTTCTTTCATTAGCATCAATCTCTATGTTGGAGAATTCACCTTCTATTTCTAGGAATCCCATCATCTGTTCTTCATCCTCAAAGACCTGGCAGTTCTTGATATTATCTGGGGTGAGTGGTGCTTCTGGAGAAGTATGAAAGAGGTGACCTGAGATTGATATGCTGGTTGTTTCAACATCTCAGTCAAGGGGACTGGAATTTTGATCTTCTCAAGTTCTTTTTGCAAATTGAAAGCAAAAGGGGACTTTTCTATTGAGACTTCTTTGGACTCTTCATTTTGATCTTGAGTTCTGGTCTGCTTCCTTGAAGATTTTAGATCGTATCTTCTATTGAAATGTGCTTGCATGAAATCATTAAATTGTTTACAATAATGGTCAATTTCTGCTTCTTCTTCTTCTTCTTGCAATGGGCGTTCCATTTCATCATGGTTTGAGAAAGCAAGATTTGAATCTTCCAGTTCATAGGCGGCATCTTCAGTGGAGTCATCTACTGGACCATCCAGGTATAATGGGTGTGATACCTGATCTTGCTGTTCTTTTGGATCCCTTGGCAATATCTGCAGGGGTGGTCTCTTGTACTGGGGATTGTAACCTCTGTATGGAGCATTGTAGAAATTCTTGGGGGCTGAATTCTTGGCCTCCAATTCAAGCTTGACCATCTTCTTAATCATTTTTCTTATTTCGTCCATCTTGTCAGAATCCTTGTCCTGATTTGAGTTAGATACCTCCTCTTTGCATCTCCTCCTAGTATCATGTTCAACTTTTCCTTTTAATTTCCCAGTGGAGGCAAAGTTTGCTTCTAATTCAAGAGCATCTGACTGAGCATCATCTAAAGTAGCAGGTTTCCTTTCCCTCAGAGAGAAGCCAAAATCTGAATCAAAGGCTGCTATGAAAACCACCTTAGCAGTAGTTTGGTGAGGCTTCATCTCAGGAGGCAGGCTCAAATACAACTTATTAAATATTTTAATAAACTCTGACACTTCTTCATTGTGTTTCTTCTTAAGAGTATTGAATTCAGTAAGACACTGTCCATGATCTTTCTTTTCTCCCCATTTCCTGAGAAAAGTATTCTCCATGTCATCCCAGGTGGTCACTGAACGGTTTCCCAAGGTTTTGAACCATTTTCTGGCTTCACCATCCAAAGATTGCACAAATAATCTTAAGACCACATCTAAATGTTCAACATTAAATTTCTCTGCAAAGGAGCAGAAAGTCTCAAGATGTTTCTGAGCATCAATTTCATTTTCTCCATTAAACCTAGGTAGAATCTTCAAATAATCCTGTGGCATATCATTTAGCACTTGGGGTAAGGCCAGTGGAGCATATTTGTTTAGGAGAAAAGCTGGTACATTAGCCATTGGAGGAGGTGGGGGTTGTGCAAAAATCTGAGGTACAAATGAAGGAAGGGGAGGAGGAGGAAGTGGAGTATGTATAACAATGGGAATAAATTGCACAGAAGCTTGAGGTGTAGATGGGAATAGTTCAAGGTTAACAACAGCTACTTCTGTGACTTATTTAACTTCTTCAGCCTCAGGGGTAGGATGAGGGTTATCTTTGGTTCTAGCACTTCCCCTGGGTGGGATATCTGAGTAATATTCAGGATTTTCCTCAGTGGAGTTGGGATTTTCCACTGGGATTTCCTGAGAAGAAGAGGATGGATGATCTTCTACAGAATATTCAGGAACTTCAGCATGGGCTGATTGTATTTCTCTCCAAATTCTTCTATGTATAATATTTTCTGGGTCAGGCACAGAAGATGTCTTTAACTTAGCAGTATCTGACCTCAGATGTGACTTTCGAGGAGCCAGGACTACCAATAGATTTATCAAATAAACAACAGTGGAGTCGCCAAGGTGAGAGATATACAACTCTTGAAATCTCTGTGCTCACCTGATTAGAGAGTGAATATAATTTGTCGAGGCCCAAGGAAACTGATATTCTTAAATTCGATCCCCGGCAATGACGCCAGAAAGATGTTGTCGACAATTATTGTCTATCCTAGAGACAGCCTAGAGTTGCTATAGACCATTGCCTAGGACATCTTAGCATATCAAGGAGCTCATAATATAGCTTGGGTTGTCAATCCAAAAGCTCTCTTACTATCTCTTGCAAAACAAGGAAATTAGTTTAAATGGAACCAAACTCTCTCAGAAGCTGATACAAAGATAAGAATAATGTAGGAACAGCATGCAAAACTCCAATACAAAAGCATCAGACAGTTAAGAGACAACTTACTGCAAAGAGGGCCAGTTCAAATAATATGCCATAGAAATCAAATATCAGAAAGTGGATGCAGTGAAGAAACATGAAGAAGATACTAGTTAGCATGAGGCTGATACCCAGATACACAACAAAACCACATATGGGCTTATCCAACTAAGAATCCATACATGAAAATGGCATTTTAAAAGCACCCTCCTCAAGTAACTAATATAGTAGAAAATATGGATGAAATGAACATGGAACAATATATCATGACTAGGCCTATTTAAAGTGCTTGACTAATCCAAGTATGGGCACCAACTAGGATGAATCCTTACTTAAGACCAGTGAGCCACTCGCATTCTAGAACATGATACAAGAAGATAAATAGCATGAAATGAGATTTTATATTAACACATAAGAAAATATTACATAGTGTGGGATACCAAAGACCGAAATCCTCATTACAGTTATAACTCCTCCTCACTGAAACCCTACGGGCTCTGAGCCTTCATACAAAAACTTTACAAGATGTATACAAAAGCCTTTCACTGCACAATTTGCTGATAGAAATATGGAACCCTCACAATATCTTTTTTCCTCATTTTTATAGGAGAAACTGAAGGCTCTAGAGAGTGAGGTAGGTGATATACATTTAATGATCTTATTTAAAACAAATTTGAAAGAAAAACCCACCTATGCTATTTGGCGGTGTTGAACTGGTGCAAGTACTCTGCTACTACTTCATGAAATAAATGTTGAGGATGAAAATATCCTCATGAACAAGACATAAAGAATAAAATATACACATGTTCTGTACTTGGCGGGAAGAGAAAAATCTGCTGCAATAAAACCTTGAGGTTGCTTATTTTTGTGCATGGTACTCTTGGCCCTCTACCTTTGAATTAAAATCCCAGATCTTTAATGCAGGGCATTGTATTTCTCGATCTTTCACTGATATTTCATGCAGCCCCATTAATTTTTTTGCCTACCCAAATCTGCCCTTTGATTTTCTCTGGAGGGTTCTACAATTGCAAATCCTTGCTTTCTTTAATGGTGGTCACATCATAGCAGCTCCTGGATCTTTTCCCACCAATTTTACTCCTGAAACATGGTCCTGCTGTGCATTCTTGGCCTCTGTAATGGGAGTGATGAATCATGATAATTCTTAGCCATGATAAACCTGAAAAAAAAAAAACTCGTGAAATAAAACCAATCACAAGGATGTCGGACATGGCGGGGTTAATGGAGATGGTGGTATAGGTCTGAGAGGATGATGAAACGATGCAGGGTGGTGAAAAACACATGGGGACGATGATGGAGGTGGAAAGGTTGACCAAGGAAAGACAATGGAATGTATATATGAATGAAACATATATATGCATGGTGGAGGATGAGACGGTGAACACGTGTAACGCTGTCGTGGTGGGAGGCTTGGTCAACAGGTGGTCAAGCGGATGATATGGGCCACACGATCATTGGACGAGATCGACGGTTTTAACACATTGGAGGACAATGAAATGTTGGGCTAGGGACTTAATAGATGTGGGTTAAAACATGTGCAGCTCCGGAGGATAACCACCGTTGGATGGAGGACTTGAGATCTGATGGTTGACGATGATTCCGCTGCCTGACCTTTGACTGAACAATAATGCGCGAAATGGGCGGTTTCGGGAATCGTACATGAGGACACACGTCACCCAGCGTATGGAATCGCTGGGTCCGCGAGAAATACCACCGGCTATGGATGGGTGGTGCAGAATGAAACCATCGGTTTTCACACAATGAACGCGGGTGCAGGGACCACCACGGGAAATAGTTTCGCTCCGTCGATTGGTTTTTGATCGGACGACAGAGATGAACTGCGGGGGGCCAAGGTGTACGAACACGATAATTTTGGAGCGACCCCCCGTAGTGAATGGCAGCCATTAGATTAAGTCTTCACCCATCCCGAGGAGTCAACTACGGGGGCACCAAGGTTTGACCCTACGGATAGAGTAAAGCCCCCGCAGGGGAAACGCTTCGGTCACGGCGTCGGGTCACATGGAGAGAAAAAGGCGCGGGGCTAGCGAAGAAGGGGCTGGGCCCAATATAATTTCAAATATGGATTCTGGAAATTAAAAATACAATTTTAAAGCAGCGAGAGGGCAACGATAGACAGATAATGGATTTTGCAAGACAGGGCGAGGGAATATGATGATTTAAATCAGCCGGCTCATGGAGATTTCCATAAGGAAAGGATCGTGAAAAACAGCAGGGATCAACCCTACAACACAATATGGTAGGGTTCTTCTTGCCTAAATTTGATGGGACACCTAAGTGCACAGCCAAGGCTTGGGTGGAGAAGCTGGACATATACTTCTAGCTCAAAAAGGTTTATGAGATAGGAGCCATCAAGATAGTTGCGCTGCACCTAGAAGGGGAAGCTCAAGAATGGTGGTTTCATGGACTGAGCACACTTGGGCATCATAATATCACTTCATACTCAACTTTCACCAATAAGCTAGTGGAGAGGTTTGATCCAAGAGATTCAGAAGCCCACTTTGCCAAGTTAACCAAGCTCAAGCAGGAGGGAGATCTTGAGGATTATATTGCTGAGTATTTGCAACTTTCAGTGATGGTATCCAACCTCACTATGAGTAGGAAGGTATGCATGTTTATTAATGGGATGGCTGAACCATTGCAAGGGTTGGTCAAATCCACTAAACCAACCACACTCATTGAAGCTGTGGAGAAAGCTAGAGATCTACAACACATCTTGCCCAGGGCAAGAACCCTTTTGTAGCAGGAGACTTAATCAAGACCCAGGAAGACAATCCATGTTCAGGATTTGGAGGGAGAATGTGTTTCAGGAAGGACACATCATGTCAATACCTTCTCCAAGAAGGATTCTAGCATTGTACAATCCATGGAAGACTTTGCTCCAAGAGGGGGAGCTATTGCAGTGTTAAGAGGAGTCCCAAAGTATCTAACCCTGAGGGTGAGAGGTACTATCATGGGGAAAAGAGTCTCTGTGTTGATAGATAGTGGAGCCACTCATAATTTTATTGATGCACAGTTGGTACAAAGAAGAGGAATCCACATGGAGGTGTTTGAGGGATTCTTAGTTTTTGTCCCAGGAGCTATGACCTTGCAAGGTGCCAAGTATGTCCCGACACTAACCATTACCATGGGGACCTACACATTAACAGACCACTTCTTTGTGGTAGACATTCCAGACACCAATTTCATATTGGGAGTCTAGTATTTAATCACTCTTGGGAGAGTTACCACTAACTAGAGAACCTTGGAGATGGAATGGACAGGAGGGAAAGATGGCCAACAAAAAAAGATCAAGGGTATAAACACATACCCCCCTCAGGTTGTTTCAGCACATAGGATGGAGGCAGATATACGTAGAGGGGATATTTAATGGGAATTGGAGCTGCATATATCAGAGGTGAAGGGCAAGGATTCACCAGTGCATCCATATGTTCAGTCTCTCTTGGACCGGTATTCTACAGTATTTGGAGATATCCCACCAGGGAGACCTCCTGACTGAGGGTTTGAACACACCATTGAGTTGGAACAAGGGATCCAAGAAGTGATCACCACTCCTTATAGGCACCCCAAGGTTTATAGGGATGAGATTGAGAGGGCTATCCAAGAGCTACTAGCTCTAGGACACATCCGACCTAGTACTAGTCCTTTTGCTTCCTTTGTGGTTTTGGTAAAGAAGAAATATGGCACATTGAGGATGTGCATTGATTATAGGGCCTTTAATAAGAAGACTATGAAGAACAGGTACCCTATACCTAGGATCGATGAACTCATGGATGAGTTGAGGGGATATAAATACTTCTCCAAGATTTATTTGAGATTCGGGTATCATCAAATCAAGGTGAGGGAGCTAGATATCCCCAAGACATCGTTCATATGTCACTATGGGCATTTTGAGTTTCTGGTAATGCCCTTTGGATTGACCAATGCTCCAGCAACTTTCCAATCTTGCATGAACCACATATTTCATGGTCATTTGAGAAAGTTTGTATTGGTATTATTTGATGATATTCTTATCTACAGCCGCACGTGGGAGGAGCACTTGCAGCATATGGAGACAGTTTTACATATCCTCAAGGAGAAAAAATTCTATGCCAAGCTCTCCAAATGTGAATTTGGCCTCACAGATATGTTGTATTTGGGGCACATCATAGGAGTGGATGCAGTGAGGGTACCTGAGGAGAAGATCCAGGCTATCAGAGATTGGCCTGAACCCAGAAATGTTACAGAACTTAGAGGATTTGTGGGCATATTCACTTATTACCGGAAGTTTGTGAAAGGATTTTTACAACTAGCAGCACCACTCACAGACTTGACCAAGAAGGGAGATTTCCATTGGACACCTACAACGCAGAGGGTTGTTGATAAGCTCAAAGAGGTAATGAGTAGTTGTCCTATTTTGGTTTTTCTTGACTTTTCTCAACCTTGTTTTCTAGAATGTTATGCATCAGGTGAAGGTATCGGGGCAGTCTTGATGCAAGGTGGGCATCCTATAGCCTTTGAGAGAAGGAAGCTGCTCGCTCATGAGAGGTTATACCCCATATATGATAAAGAAATGTTGGCTATCATGCATGCATTAGCCAAATTCCAACAATACTT
Organism: Pinus albicaulis; assembly: GCA_034641835.2. Taxonomy (NCBI): domain Eukaryota; kingdom Viridiplantae; phylum Streptophyta; class Pinopsida; order Pinales; family Pinaceae; genus Pinus; species Pinus albicaulis. Next base: position 989,117,012 of record CM076578.1, on the reverse strand, counting down.
GGTGGCGAATAAGTTCAAGGTGAAGACTGACCATAACAGTCTTAGATTCTTACTTGAACATAGAAAACTCCAGGAGATACATTAAAAGTGGGTGAGCAAAATCAAAGCTTATGATTTTGACATAGAGTATGTCAAGGGAAAGAACAATGTAGTAGCTAATGCACTATCCAGGAGGCCTATAGCGTTGTCTTTGAGGGGCATGGACACAGATTGGAAAGCTCAACTTTTATTTGAGTATTCCAAAGATGACTTTGCATGTGAGATACTTGATGGGGTGGTATCAGATGAAAGGTTTAGAGTGATGGATGAGGTCATCTATTACCGGGACCAGATCTTCTTGGTTAAGAATTCCAAGCTCAAGGAGAAGATCTTTTGGCATCACATGATTCCCCACTTACCGGGCATCAAGGCTTCACAAAGACTTACAAATTTATCAGAGAGAGATTCTCATCGAAGGGTCTCAACGAGGATGTGCTCCGACATGTCAGAGAGTGCATCATTTGTCAACAGAACAAGGGAAGTGGGAAAGTATCTCTATGGACTTCATCATTGGCTTACCGATAGTACAGGGTAAGGATTGTACCTTTTTATTTGTTGATAAACTAACAAAGTACTCTCATTTCTTTTCCATTTATGCACATTATACTGCTTCACAAGTAGCTGATATCTTCTTCAGAGATGTATTTGGACTCCATGGTCTCCCAAGGACCATAGTGAGTGACCGAGACAACTGCTTCATGGGTGGCTTTTGGCAAGAACTTTTCCAGTTGGTGGGGACTGATTTGACTCCAAGCACTAGTTATCACCCCCAAACCGATGGACAAACTGAGATAGTGAACAAGTGGCTAGAAGGCTACTTGAGAAACTATGTAGCAGGGCAACAGAGAGCTTAGCTGTGTTGGCTTCAATTGGGAGAGTATTGTTACAATACTACTCACCACATCTCTATTGGCATGACTCCATTCCAGGCCTTATATGGGTATGAGGCACTCTCATTTGCTGATGTTATGTTTGGGGCAAGTAAAGCTCTAAGGGCAAAGGAATGGATTCAGGAGAACTAGGACATACTTAGGGCACTCAAAGACAACATTGCCACTGCCCAGAACCAGCAAAAGATGTATGCAGACTGTGGTCGGATAGAAAGACAGTTTGAGGTGGGAGATCTTGTCTATCTGCGTCTTCAGCCTTACAAACAGTCCACACTCAAGGAGAAGGGAGCTGAGAAGCTCAAACCACGTTTCTATGGGCCATATAGGGTGGTCAAATGTATCGGTAAGGTAGCATATGAGTTGGAGCTTCCTAAGGGGAGAAAGATCCATAATATCTTCCATGTCTCTTGCCTCAAGAAGGCCATTGGGAGGAATGTAGTTGCCAACATGGATCTCCCCCCTGTTGATGATGAGGGCCACCTGATTTTGCAGCTAGAAGCCATCTTAGACACAAGGGAGAGGAAACAAAGAAACAAAGTCATCAAAGAATATCTGATTCGATGGAGGAATCTACCAGATGAGGATGCCACTTGGGAGGGAGAGAAAATATTGCAGCATCCTTCTTTACTGTTTCTTGTGGGAAAGCAACTTTTGAGTGGGGAGGACTGTAATATTCCCAATTAGATATTGCTACTTGGAATATTATAACTGCTCCATTTTTGAAATAAGAAGTAGGGAAGAAAATTAAATATATCCTATTGTGAAAAGGAATTGGACTAGGAGGAAAAAATAAAGCCACTTTGGTGTGAAAGAAGGGAAAAGAAATGAGCTAGATTCAGTTGACCAAGTCAACAGTGCTGTTACAAGAGGAGGGAAAGATACTAGGGCAGCGTAGTTTTGAAAGGGGAATCTTCTCAAGGAAGTCACATCACCAATGAGTGGGGTCCGGGGTGGGAAAGCTCACCAAGGATAAGAAGGAGGAGATAGCAGCAAAGAGATCATTCATTATTCATATTTGTTTTGGTCTTTTGACTGAATGCAAGCTTCAGCTGTTTAGCCGGAGTTGCAGCACTGTTTAGTGCAAAGAATTCTCATGCGGGAATTCCATCTTCACTTTTGGTTTAGCTGATTGGGAGATATAAGGAGGAGGTCATGAGCTTAATTTTCATCATTTTTCTTGAGGATATCCATTCTACATCACATACAACATAGTCACTTCCATTAACTGTGTAATTTCTGCAGTAGCAGCAGTAGCTAGGTGAAACCCTTCTATTTTGTGCTTGTTTCAGAGGAGGAGGTGTCTATTTCACTCTGGGAGGTCTATTGAGGAAGGCCTTGGGCAAATTTATGTACCATTCCTCTATTTCATATCACATTTAGTATTTTTTAATATATATTTTCCGGGTACAACGTTATTTTCTGCAGTGCTGCATTTTATGTTGCTATTTTGTCGGAAACCCTTGCCGGGGTGTTCCAATGTGCTTGTAAAAGGGGTCAAACCTCTTATTTATGATTCCATGATTAATGAAAGCTCTAGATATGTATGAAACCATATTTTTCTATATATTTCATAATAAAAATTACGGTGTTTTAGTCTTCAACAATTCTATTTTATGAAGTTGTGGGATTGGGGTGTTTTTAAGCATATATGAGCTGGGGAGATCTGTTTAATGTAGCTAGGATGATTTTTTTTTGATTCCGTTCTATATTTAAGCTACATACAACATATATAAGGGGATCCAAGTCCTTTTCTGCTTTTTTATTGCATGGTTTTCCTTATACAACGTCCTCATTGGAGATATTGCAGAAATTCCTGAAAAGGAATATTACTGCGTAGATCCAACCACTACACCAAAATATTGAACTATTAGTGAGGGCAGAATCCCAGGTTTTTAAGGTTGGGCCTAACCCCACTGGAGCATCTGAGGGCGGGGGCCCTTGTGAAACACCCCTCATTACATAAACCTGGACACGTGGTTGCGGGCCCTACCCACACACGGGATATTACAACCCACCGTGCTCCGCGAGTCTTGAACTAGAGACCTCGGCTTTGATAGCACATAGATCCAACCACTACACAAAAAGCTCGAACTGTTAGTGAGGGCGGCATCCCACAGTGTTAAGGGTGGGCCTAACCCCACTGGAGCATCTGACGGCGGGGGCCCTTGCGCAACACCCCTCATTACATAGACCCAAACACGTGGCTGTGGGCCATACCCACACATAGGATATTAAAATCATGTCAACGATCACACAACAAAAATCCAAGCCGTTTAATAACGAAGTTCGTCTAGTGTGGACTACGTCTCCGAGCCTCGGTGTCTCAATGGTGTTGACCACTTCATCCAATGATGTAACTGTTGATGATGTACATGGATGCTATTAAATTTTCATATAAGAAAAATCCCTCAACATGAGTGGAAAAGTCTCTCCACGAGACGTTTCGTTATAAGGAACTCTCACTCATCACAAACCTCCCATCAACATGACAACTTCACACATAGTGACAAAGAGTATCCCGCCATCAAGGCAAAAAAGGCATCTCACAACATAAATCACCATCCATGATAAATAAATACCACATAAAATACATATAAATATTTTGCATCTTACATCATAAGGAATAAAAAACAATAAATAAACATGAAGAATCCGCATCATACATCAAGCAGGAATCGACATAACATAAAGCATCCTACAAAAATAATCAATGAAGTACATGGCAACAAAAATTCATATACCTCAACTCTAATGCTAGTTAAAGAATAGGTTGCTCAATTGCTGGATCTGAATGCCCCATCACAAACGTGGTGTCGAATGCCACGAAATCAACTGTCCACATGTTGAAATCGGACACCGTCATCCCCATCTGGAATATGGCCGAAAATCGATACATTTTTTGTAGAAACCGACATTTCCATCAGGTTTGTGTCGCTGAGAGGTGTAAAATCCATATAAAATTTGTCCAATTTGGACACTGGGAAAATTTGGCCCCTTTGGAAATGAGGCTCAATCAGGGTTCCACTGCCTTTTCATTTGGCTCATGGTTCCGCACTTGCTTGCAATTAAAATAAAATTAAATCTCAAAATACTTGCTCCTCCTATGCCTGGGTGCATCTATAGAACTGGGTTTAAATATAAAAATTTGGGTGGATAAACCAAAGAAAGGTGGTTGTGGTGAGTTGGTAAGTTTCCAAATTAGGAGGAGAGGGGTCGAGGGATCAAGTCCCGCCCCTCAATTTTTTTACATCGAAATCGTTTGAGTTTTTTATGGTGGGTGGGCAGGTCTGATCCACGTGGCCTGACCCAACCCAACCCTGACACCGTTCGGCGTAATATGGCAAATTGTTTGGTTGGAGTGGTGGGCGGGTCCACCTCCACACGGCCCGACCCGACCATATACCTATTGTTGTGTGTGTAGTTCCACGGGGGTGGCGGGGTTGACCACCCACCCCCCAACCACCTTTGTTATATTTAATACATGCGGTTATATGGTAAATGGGGTCCACGGGGGTGGCGGGGTTAGTGGCTTGCCACCCCTCTTTTATATATTTTTTTGTTTTATTTTAATCAACCATAAAATTTAAAATTTCTCGATTTTAGGCCGAAGGAGACATTTTAAATGTCCCAAAATTTTTCCTGCAAATTAGCCAGAATTGGCCAGAATCCAGTCACCTAAAAACTTTTAGATTATTGCCTCCTTAACCTGCCACATCACCAAGTCAACCCAAAAACTTTGACCAGCTCTAACTTTCACATACAAACTCGGTTTGATGAACTGTTTGCACCGTTGCAATCAATACGACGAGATCTATGCTCTAATCCTAATTCGAAAGCATTCTGACCACTTTTATTTTTGAGCTTTCATAAGCCCTCTTTGTCATGTGTGTGTCTCTGTAGCCACCTGGATCATTCTTCCCCACTGAGGAGCTTTTGGTCCTCCAAAATCATGAATCGTAATCTACAACTACTTTGTACCTTATCTGCACCACACATGTCCTGAAAAGTCACCCTTCATTCTCCTTCATCTTTGTACTTCGGAGCCATAAGTGATGAGCCGACACCTGCATCCTTTGCAAACCTGTAGTACAATCTATTGCAGATTACATGCTCAAATTATGACCAACTATGACCTAAACATTTCCATATTTTCCATGAGTTTACATACTCGATGGTCAAGTTTACATCAAATGGAAATAAATAATACCCTAGCTATTAATACAAGGCCAAAGACATCATTGTCACATTGCAAGTGATGGAAAAACACATCATCACTTTTAGAAAAGAAATGCAACACATGATTTACAAAACACGGCCATGACACACTACCACATCTAGAAAAACCATTTCTTACTCAACAAAGTGAACCATGATGAAGGTGGTGGATTTTCTTGTTGAACATTTTCACTGACTGGTTTTTGCACGAATGCTTTGTTCTTCATACAATGCTCTGGATGGAGTCTCCAACATGTGGCTTTTTGATGGCCACTTCTGTTGCAATAACTACAATGAGTATTCTTCCTCCATACTTGGTTAACCAATTTCTTTCCCTGTTGTGGAGAATTATTTCCACGCCCCATACTCTATCATGTTGCCATTCTCTTCCAGCACTCAATAATGACATGATTATGTAAACCAAAAAAATGACAAGTTTTATTATGCCATTATTTACGTTCATGATTAGCAACATTCTTATAATCAAAATGAACTTGCAAATATAGATACTTGTCATACCTGCCCTGGTGGTCTATGGTGTGATAACGGTGATAATAGCTTATCTCAGCTCTTTTATTGCGACATGCACTTCCATGGGATGATGGTGAAGTTTTCCCGTCAATCCTTTCTCCAGACGCGTTCAACAATGTATGTTTTCCTCTGATGTCAGTATGGTGATGAGAGCTTGCCTCAACTCTCTCTCTCCAATATATGCTGTCATAAGATCATGGGGAAGTGTTCCCATCATTCTTTTTCCTTGACAGTTTCATCAATGTCGCGGGAGCTTCTGACACCTTTGAGCATTCTTCTTCAGTGTATCCCAAAACTATGTAGCGAGGTCTTTGCACAACCACTAATGGCTAAGCTATGCCTTGGAAATGAATGCCAATTCCTCCTCCTTTGTAACCCATCCTGGTAAGGAGTCTCATGTCAGTTCCTGAAATGGGTATCTCCACATTTCCAACAGAAATAATAGCATGTGAAGATGAAACTAAAGAATGATCACAACTATTTACCTCAGATGTTGATTTTGAAACAGGTGAAGAGGGCTTCTCTAAGCCTTCGTTTCGCTTCACTTCCTCCAAGGCCTCTGTCGCGGCTTGTAGCTCATTAGGGAATTTTGAGGTCTAAAATGGGCCTCCTAAGGAAATAATAAAATAATAGCTAAACAAATAAAATAATATTTATTAATTTTCAATTCACTTTTTGCACCACAATCCATGTAACCATAGTTAAATTCAATTCAAAAGTTGTACCAAAATAAAATTAATAAATTTTTTTATTGATGTGACTATAAATAAGAATGAGATTTTCAAGAAAAAGTCATTATCATTGAACAACTAATGCATTTGTCCTTTGTACTTAAATAAATTAAAATAAAATATAAATATACATTTATAAATTCTTAATTATATTATATGCTATTAATTAAATTTTATATTATTTAAATTGTATAATAACATGTAATTAATATACTATATAAAAATAATAGAATATAATAGAATAGAATAAATGTATAGGGATATGCATTGTTTCTTTCAAGAAATATCAAATGATAATAATATATTTTTATTCAAAAAGTGTGAAATAACATTTACTATGAGTACTTTACTTTGACTTTGAAAGTACTTAGAGCACTACCATGATTAACCATGAGTTTTTATCCACCATTGAGAATGTGACAAGTAAGTACCTTTAACTCAAGCAATGCCACCTCAACCATTAGGGATGATGTCATCCCCTAAAATGTGATTGGTTCTCATAAAGTGAATTTTGATTGTAAATTTTCCTTAGGAGGCCCATTTTAGACCTCAAAATTCCCCTAATGGAAGTTGCAATTGCTGCTTCTCCTCCTTCTCTTCCTGTAGAAGTGTCTTCAATGCCTCATGATCTGTTTGAAAAATTTCGTTGTTGCGCTTCAATTTTTCCAATGCCTCTATCGTGGCTTGCAACTGAAGTTGCAATCGATGTTTGTCCTTCTTCTCCTCTTGTAGAAGCGTTTTCGACCCAACATTATCTGTTGCTTGTTTCTCACATTAGGGGAATTTTGAGGTCTAAAATGGGCCTCCTAAGGAGATTATAAAATAATAGTAGAAATAATAAAATAATATTAGATAACATCATGAAATTTTAGAGGGAACAAAGAATAAAATAATAATAAAATAATAAAACTATTCAACCCGTATTTTCAACTTATCTCCCTAAGTTTTTATTGAAATTTCGAGCAGAAACACTCATTGGATGAAAAATTTAATTTCTCATCCAAAGAGTACCCATGTTGCATACTTTCGATGGACCCTACTACATGGAAAACGTGATTGCAATAATTTTTTTTCATGTATTTCTCATTTTTCGTGTAGGAGGGTCCATTGAAAGTATGCAACATGGGTACTTCTTGGATGAGAAATTAAATTTTGCATCCAACAAGTACTCCTGTTCTAAATTTGAGTAAAAAATTAGGGAGATAAGTTGAAAATACGAGTTGAAAAAGTAGTTTTATTATTTTATTATTTTTCATTCTTTTAACTTTTTAACTCCAAAAATGGTGAATCATCCCCCATGGTTGACATCATCATCTTGAATCCTATTGGTTCTTATAAATTTTATTTTGGTTGTACATTTTTCTTAGGAGGCCTATTTTAGACCTCAAAGTTCCCCTAATGATAAGATTCATACAACATGTCCGCTTCCTCAGACACCTTGATCATGGTTCCGTACATGTCTTTGACATCCTCCATTCCTGCACGTTCAATGGTTCATGCTTGCGGTTCACATCAGCAAGAAGATCGCTTTGATACCACTTGATCTGGGTAAATTTCTGATACCCTTTTAACCAAGAAATTTTGCTTCGTCTGATGTGTTAGAATTACATTTTATCAAAGCATTAAGGGACACATATTCACATATAATCAATAAGAAAATATGTCAACAATCACACAACAAAAATCCAAGTCGTTTAATAATAGAGTTTGTCCAGGGTGGACTACGTCTCTAGGCCATGGTGTCTCAATGGTGTTGGCCGCTTCATTCAATGATGTAACTGTTGATGATGTACATGGACGCTGTCGACTTTTCATATAAGGAAAATCCCTCAACATGAGTGGAAAATTCTCTCCATGAGACGTTTTGTTGGGGCCCTTGTTTTGAAATTCAACAGCTTTTGAGTTGCGGCTAGTACGTGGCGGAATGCAACCATGGTAGGAAAAAAGATGTCAAGGTTGCGAAGGATTAAAGAACACGTGTCACGACTGTTGCGGGAGAAAGCATAGATGGCAGAGGAGCGCGGAAAGAAAAGAGCAGTAGAACTCCCGACTAACAGAAAGAAACAGAAGACAACCGAGCGAGAAGAAAGGAGGAACTGTCAGTCACACTGGCAATAGAACAAATAGGCAGCCGGCCAGCATGAAGGGATGTTGTTGGTGTAGACGGGATTAGGCAGCAGGGAGCCACATGAGAGCTCTGTCTGTGTTGTACTGTTCTCCATTCCTCTGTATTTCTGTATTTCTCTCTATCCAATAGGACTTCTTGTATTATGTTCTGTTCATGCTCACATAGTTGAGCTCTATAATAGCTTGCCACTAATAGCCGATGCTTAATAAAATTAGTAGTGATATTTTGGATGTATGTTATGGTCTTGAATGAATGGTTTTTCATGCACTCTTAAAATTTTATTTACTGCAAGTCTGAATGTATTTCTGAGAGATATATGTCATGGAACGTTGTGTTGCGGTTGTTTATACTTTTAACATAACTTCGATTTTCCCAGATCAATGTTTTTGGGTTGATACTGATCGGCTCCCTACCGTAGTAAGGTTGCGGCACGCCTCAGGTGAGACTCTCGGCTCTTCAGAGCTGGGTGAAAATGCCGGCGTGAAGCTAGACTACGGCGGAAAACCTTGTTGGTCCTTAACTGTAAGCCATTCCATTGCCGGGACCTGAAATTTCATTTGGGAGCTAGATCATGGTATCTCATATCTTCAAAAGAGAAATACAAATCTGGTGGGATAACCACCTAGATCAGTTCATTGCGCATCAAGCTGAGCTGAGACGACAGAAGGAGAAAACGATTAAAAACCTGGTTCTATTCTTCGACTCTGCTAGTGATACCTACAAAATATTTTGGGGAAATTTCCTGGAGGAACTCAATAACTGGTTGTGGAGGCTTCAGACTAAGGTCGTCAGAGAAAATTTGCGAAAGGTAAATTGCAAGTGGGTGCACGAGGATCTGGTGGCCCTTCATTGGTTAAACACCGACTTAACCCGAGCTGTATATTTTTGGGTGGAGTCTACCTTGGACGGATACATAGTGGAGTTTGCATTGGAGTGCTACCAGTCTTTCTCGAGAGAAAAAGATACGTTCAGATCTGGGTTAAGGGGGAAGCTACTGAATGAGATCCCATTGTGGATTAAAGCATTGATTATAGATGAAGGACTAGTGGGGTTCCAGAAAGCAGAGATTGAAGCATAAACCCTCTAGTGCCGGGGGAAGGGATTAGGGGAGAGATGCTACAAGAACATTGAAGCAGGGGAGTAGGAGTATGGATGTCAAGACTGCCAATAGGCTCAGGGAGCGACGAGCACATCGGAGGGTGCAGATTGCAGAAAGGTGGCGAGAGAGGGTGATAAAGGAGTTGAAGAGAAAGGAAAGTGGTCAAAAGAACAAAGAGGAGGCGCCTCAGATGACGAAGGGAATGGAAAGTCAGGTGGATCCCCATGATATAGAAGGGACCATTAAAGAAGTGCAGCAGGTGTATAGGAGCCTAGCCCAGATGGAGAAAGGAAAGAAGTCTGACGGAGAAGGTACAGACGCACGCTCGAAGGAGGTGTCCGATGTGGAGATGCACATCGCAATGGAGCAACTATTTCAAGAGAGACCAATGTCCATATCTCAAGGTATTCCTATTCCCCACAGTTCAAGTAGCGTTAGTCCCAACCTTCCCCTGGTGCTTTATAAACCCCTAGGTGAATTTTTTTTTTAGTTGCGTGAACTAAGTAAGTTGCATAGTATTCAGTCCCCAGCAGTAATACATACTAGTAGTAGGATTGCTAGTGGTACAATATCACAGCCAGGAACTAATGACTTCATTTTAGTAACGCCTACTCAAGTGAACATGGCAGGATCACTTTCCCGATATCCAGAATTATCTGGGAGGGGTAACGATGATGTCGAACAACATTGGTACCTCTGCGTTGCCATATGGAAGGCATGACAGACACCGGATGTTGGGAAGTTGATAGAATTTTAGACCACCCTTAGGGAGAGAGCCCTACACTAGTTTATGAAATGGTCAGAAGCTCACCTGAATCCAGTGATGGCAGATGTGAAGAGGGATTTCATTAAAGAGTTCAAACTACCCCAAACAGACCAATAAGGCCTGTCAGATATTTGGGAAATCAAGCAGAGAGAAGGAGAGACTACTTAGGATTTGATGCGGAGATTCAAGGATGAAATCATAATAATCAGCTATTCGATTGATCCAAACCATGAGAGGGATTGGTTCTTTAAGGCTCTATTACCTTTGACTCGAACTCCATTAACTCAACAAAGGATCGAGACATTGCAAGATGCATTAGAGCAGGTGATGAAGATAAAAGCTATGGTGGGTTACCCGCAAGAGTTTAAGGGAGGAGTAGCGGTACAAAACTCCTCCATAATGGGTCTGCAGCATCAAATAGCAAGTTTGACAGAAAAACTCAAATAAATTCAACCAATGCGACCGGTGAGACCGAATGTATGGTGCACACATTGTCTCATGGAAGGACATGTGGCAACTGAATGTCCCCGGTTGCGGGGGCAAAATGTGGGGACATCGGCTATAAGGGCACAGGGGGCTCCACCACTAGGAGTGGTTGCGCAAATAAACACCCAAGGGTTATATCCACTGCAACAGAAATACACAGGGTTCCCTGCACAACAAAGTCCAGCCACCAATGAGTACTGTGAAATATGCAAGAATATGGGCCATCAACCTCTCCTGTGTCCAATCTTATAGAAATATTCCAATGTTCCAAATAATATATACTGTGAGTTCTGTGCCTCAACAACACACGGCATAGAGCAGTGCCAAGCATTGGATGCACTGGCGGAGCCGCTGGACCGACCTTCATACAGAGTAAACAAAGCTCTCCGAGGAAGAGGAGGAGGCATGAGAGGAGGCCAAGCAGGAGGTAGAGGCCCAGTAAGATGCTACAACTACAATCAAGAAGGACACGTAGCTAGAGAATGTCCACTACATAGAAGACCCTGGTGTTCCCAGTGCTGGGTTAACACACATGGAACAGAAGATTGCTCGGAGCTTATCAAAAGATGGGAGGAAAGAGCCATACAAAGGGGGAAAAATTTAGTAAATGCAGAACCCAGGTTAATGGGAACTCAGACAATGAAAAACGTGGCCATAGTAACATGAGGAGGCAAAATAATGAGGGAAGATGCACGTACTATGGACCCAACAAAATTGATCAGACTAGCATCCCCAAATCTCCTGATCAAACCAGAATGACAGAAACATTTTTTTCAGGAGGCAACAGAAACGTCTGCCCAACTTGGGGGAAATAAAGGAATTGAGTTACAGAAAACTCAGGAAGACAATGAAACCCAAAGTAATTCTAAAGCTTTGATCGAGGAGTGGTTCCATTTATTCCTGAAAATTGTTAACAATGCGCCAATGCTAGAACAGCTAAAGCAGAACCTGGAAGGGGTGCTGAAGAAGAACACAAGAGTAAGATAATCAGTGGATGCAAACTAGAAGTATGTACAGAGGATAAAAAGAAATAAAAGAAGGACGAGAAAGGAATTCCGAGTGAACACACAAGTTGCGGGTTTCCAAATTAAAGACACCATGCTTGATTTGGGATTTGATGTCAATATCCTGCCAAGAAAAACTTGGGAAGCATTAGGAATGCCAAGATTGACATATTCACCAATTCAACTTCAGATGGCGAACCAATATTTCATTGTTCCCATCGACCGACTGGAGGAAGTTGAAGTTGACATTGCAGGAGTAAAGACATTTACGGACTTTGAAGTCATCAACATCATTGGAGATAAATATCCTTATCCTGCACTATTAGGAATTGATTGGGCCTTTGAAAATTATGCAATAATAGATCTATGGAAAGAACTAATGATCATCGCCAATGTAGCCAAACAAGGTTCCGTTACAAGGAACTCTCACTCATCAAAAACCTCCTATCAACATGACAACTTCACACATGGTGACAAAGAGTATCCTACCAGCAAGGAAAAAGGGATCTCATAACATGAATCATCATCCACAATAAATACATACCACATCAAATACACATAAATATTCCTCATCTTACATCATCAAGAATCAACAACAAAAAATAAACATGAATAATACACATCATACATCAAGCATGAACCGACATGACATAAAGAATCCTACATCAATAATCAATGAAGTCCATGGAAAAAACACTTCATATAACTCAACTCTAATGTTGGCTGAAGAATAGGCTGCTCAATTGCTAAATCTGAATGCACCATCGCAAACGTGGCATCAAATGGCGTGAAATCGACTGTCCACATGCTAAAATCTGACACCGTCATCCCTATCTAGAATATGGTCAAAAAATCGAGACCTTCGTTGCAGAAACTGACACCCCCATCAGGTTTGTGTCGCTGAGAGGTGTAAAATCCATATAAAATTTTTCCAATTTGGACACTGGTAAAATTTGGCCTCTCTGAAAATGAGGCTCAATAAGGGTTCCACTGCCTCTGCATCTGGCTCATGGTTCCACACTTGCCTGCAATTAAAATAATAATAAATCTCAAAATCCGTGCTCCTCCTTTGCCTGGGCGCATTTGCAGAATTGGGTTTCAATATTAACATTTGATCGAATAAACCAAAGAAATGTGGTTGTGGTGAGTTGATAAGTTTCCAAATTAGAAGTGGAGGGGTCAGGGGATCAAATCCCGCCCCTCCCTTTTTCTACACCGAAATAATTTGAGTTTTTTATGGTGGGAGGGTGGGTAAGGGAGGGGCGGGTCCACCTCCATGCAACACTGTTTGACGTAATATGGTAAGTTGTTTGGTTGGAGTGGTGGGCGGGTCCGCCTCCATGCGGCCCGACCCAACCATATACCTATTGTTGTGTGTGTAGTTCCGCAAGGGTGGCGGGGTTGACCACCCACCGCGACCACCGTTGTTATATTCAATACATGTGGTTATATGGGTAATGGGGTCTGCGGGGGTGGCAGGGTTGGTGGCCCACCACCCCTCTTTTATATATTTTTTTGTTTTATTTTAACCAACCATACAATTTAAAATTTCCTGATTTTAGGTCGAAGGAGACATTTTAAATATCCCACAAATTTTCCCAGAAATCGACCAGAGCTGGACAGAATCTGGTCACCTGAAAACTTCCAGATTTTTTCTTCCTTAACCTACCACAACACCAAGTCAACCAAAAAACTTTGACAAACTCTAACTTTCACACACGAACTTAGTTTGACGAACCATTCACACTGTTGTGATCAGGACGACAAGATCTATGCTCTAGTCCTGATTCGAAAGCATTCTGACCACTTTGATTTTTGAGCTTTCATAAGCCCTCTTTGTCATGTGTCTGTCTCTAGAGGCACCTAGATCATTCCTCCCCACTGAGGAGATTTTGGTCCTCCAAAAGCATGAATCATAATATGCAACTACTTTGTACCTTGTCTGCACCACACGTGTCCTGAAAGGCCACCCTTCATTCTCCTTCACCTTTGTCCTTCGGAGCCATAAGCGATGAGCCGACGCCTGCATCCTCTAGAAACCTGTAGTACAATATACTACAAATTACATGTTCAAATTATGACCTACTATGACCTAAACATTTCCATACTTTCCACGAGTGTACGTACTCGGTGTTCAAGTTTACATCAAATGGCAATCAATAATACCCCAAATATTAATACAAGGCCAAAGACATCATTGTCACATTGCAAGTGATGGAAAAACACATCATCACTTTTACAAAAGAAATGCAATACATGATTTAAAAAACACAACCATGACACACTACCACATCTAGAAAAGCCATTTCTTACTCAAAAAAGTGAACCACGATGAAGGTGGTGGATTTTCTTGTTGAACATTTTCACTGACTGGTTTTTACACTGACGCTTTGTCCTTCATATGCTGCTCTAGATGGAGTCTCCAACAGGTGGCTCTTTGATGGCCACTTCTATTGCAATAAATGCAATGAGAACTAGTACATATGGTCAAAATTTCGACACTTTTGACGTATTGTCGGAAATTTCCCCAATTTTTCTCAATTTTTTTAATCTTGGCAACAAGCTTCGCTCTAGCAACATTTTGGGAGTATCGTCAAAACAACGACGTTTTGGACAATAGTCGGAATACTGACATTTCAAGAAAAATCGTCAGAATTGCGATGTTTCGGAGCCAAGTGTTGGTCTTGAAATGTTTAGGAGACAACCGTCGGTCTTGCGACGTTTAGGAAAACATTCGGTCTTGCGACGTTGCAGGCCAAGTGTCAGTCTTGCGACATTTAGGAGCCAAACCATCGGTCCTGCAACATTTACGGAAACCATCGGTCTTGCAACCTTGCGGGACAAGTGTCAGTCTTCCGATGTTTAAGATACATTTTCATAATTCCTAATAGTTATATATGCTAAAAGGGCCTTATACTATAGATTTGCACTATAACACATAGTAGTATGGAATTTTGGTTTGGGCCTATCCAATTGAAGGAGCGGGTAAAATAAAATGGTGGAAAACACATGGAAATTATGATAAAACACAAAAACTATAACTCCATGGTTGACGAAATTTATGATAAATATCCAATATTGATTCACAAAGAAACTTTATAATTCACATTAGATTTAAAATAATTATTTATGGATTAGAATTATGATTCAGATTACCTTCAAAATATTTTGTATGATTCAAAGGAGCTTAGGAATATGAATTTTGCAGGCATATAACATATTAAAATATGAGATAATGTCAATGAAAATAGTAGAAAACATTTGATATATGTAGGGCCATCATAGGTAATTTCATGGGGATTTGGAAAAAAAAGTTTTTTTTTCTTTGGTTAATCATATGTACTAGAAGATAAAACAACATGATGACCTCAAGTGGGCTCCAAAATGTTCTTCATAGGTATCTTTAACACTTTGAAAAATAGGAAAAGGGTATTCCAAAATTGACCCTATTTTTTCAACTTCATTGAGCTATATCTTTGCTTTTAGAACAAACTATTCAACCTAGAGAAGAAATACTTCACATTCACCCTAATATAGATCCACTTATACTCATTACCTAGGAATTTTGAGAAGAGGGAGTCTAAAAGGGAATGTATAAAATTATTGGAAAATTCAAAGAAACATCAAACATTCATAGTAGTGTTTAATCTGTTGAGTTTTACCCTAACTACCCTACCCCAACCCGAAAACCCTTTTTCATTCTCATTTTTTTTGTTTCCACTGCTTTGTAATCCTTGGAGCTGTTGGTTTGAATCTTCACCCCTAGTGGCTAGCATGGCATCTGCAAACATGAAATCCTTTGTTGGCTGCAACACTGGAGTTACTTCCTCTGGCTTCTAGGTTGCAAATTTTCATTTTGCAAGTATAAAATCACTACTTCCTTTTTACGATTTTTTTCCGTTCATTTACCTGAAGGTTTCAACTCATGGCTCAAGGTAACTTTTTCTGTGCTATGTCTCCTTTGTAGGTACATCCAGGATGCTTCGAGTCCATCTCCTAGGAGCTTAAAATATTCCACACCGATGGTTGATAGGTAGGCCTTCATGCCATTTGATCTGTCCTATTTATTTAAAAATTATTTGATCATAGCGAAGTACCAAGCCATTTCACTTAGTTTTTGCAGGGTTTTGCTTTGTCAAGGTTGAAGAATTTATCATGGCACCGTCGCCATGACACTGGACTTTTTGTAAATTTAATGTTTTAGCTTAGCCGGGTTGGAAACCTTCTGTCCAAAATTGAGGGTTTATAAGTGACTGCCTCTGTTTACATTAGG
Organism: Pinus albicaulis; assembly: GCA_034641835.2. Lineage (NCBI taxonomy): Eukaryota > Viridiplantae > Streptophyta > Pinopsida > Pinales > Pinaceae > Pinus > Pinus albicaulis. Next base: position 989,100,850 of record CM076578.1, on the reverse strand, counting down.
TTTGAGTGTGAGGCCCTAAGTGTCAAAATTATGTCTATGTTGAGAGGTTGCAGTATTCTAGCTGCACATTATACAAGTTAAGTCTAGCCATGGTTTTATATACACTACAGGGTTTCACCCTGAGCTTTTAATGTATTGTTATCTCATTTCCTTTCTATATAATTGTTACACTGCATGCAGTGTTGGCCATATACATTATTACTATCTTTGCTATTTTTTTGTAATCATATCCCAATTGGAATCTCATGGTAACAGGGTGTGGTTTTTACCCAGAAGAAATGTTTAAGAGTTTGATTTCATTTGAAAAGTGAATGAAGTTGATTGTTAAATTACTGTATGATCATTTACTGAAGAAATTATGTGAAAATATTAAGTTGATGAAATATTTCTACTGTCTATTTACTCATTCTGTAGCTATTGTTTCTAAGGATGCATGTTTGTTGCATAAGTAAAAATACTTTTGTTTCCCACACAATAATTCTTTTATTTTACTCCATTTTCTATAGGGATAGGAAATCGTCGGTTTTCTAACTGGCATACAGCTAAAACCTGTATAGATTCATTGAAGCTTTTTTAAATATGTCTTGATAACTAAGGATTTACTCTTTTTGTGTTTAAAATAGCATTATTATCTGGTTCATGATTAGGACTAGACTGTTTCTGTTTTAGTGCCAGCAAAAACTACTTTTACCAGTTTAAAATACACTCATTTAATTTATGCTTTGATATTTACATTTAAATCTATCCATTTAATTCAAGTGACTCTTCTTGGTTCATTTAACCTCGAGGGGACCAAAATTTCTTAGTTCCACTACTGGGCTCGTCCAAACCCCTCGGTAATATACCTCACGTGAGCTTCCTTTTTTACAAACTCTGCCATCTTCCAAATGGAGGTTTTATATTTATTTTTTCAGAAATCGAAAGATTTAATTTAGTTTACTGAATGAGAACTATTACATGCTTTTCCTTCTTTATTATTACTCTTAAAATATTTATTCTTTCCGGGTTTCCCATTGCTTGTTAGTTCTAAGATGAAACCTTGATCATTTGGAGGGTTCATGTACTTTTATCTATATCGAAAGCTTGGCTTATTGTTGATAGCTTGGCCATGGATCTATTCTTTGTTGCTTCTTGCCTGCTTTAATCTTTATTGTTCTTATGTATGATCCATCTTCTTAGGTTGAGTCATGAGTGTTATCTTCTTTCATGGAGGGAGGGAGCCAATCTTGTTTCGAGTCTAGGGTAATTGCCACAAATGGGAGGGGAATGAATGCCCCAGAGTTTGTACATGTACTTCTTCATATAATTTTTCTTCTTTGGGCATATTTATTTTGGAGATGATCATAAAAAAAAGGTACATAAATTCACAATTCCAACAACAAATAAATGAACTACAACAACAAATTAACAACATAAAAAATTCTCACAAAAGAGAGATTGAATATATTAATAAAAAAATTGTCCACTGAAGTTGATAGAAGTTTTCATTTGAGAAATCGTAATAAATCTATACTAATGGAAATAAAGAAGATAGAGAAAGAGAGAAGGCACAACAAAGATCTAAAAATAAGGATAAGAGCAATGACACCTAAACAATTGATGTGGAAAAACCTAATTTTGTTATCAATGAATGTGTACCAGTGAAAGATCTTACAAAAGTTGAAAATCAAGTACATATTCTCGGAATAAATAATAATAATTTAATATGGATTACTTTATATAGTTCATGATGTTCTTGTGAAGTGAATTGTTAGGTTCACTTCACCAACAATCTCATAGTAGAAACAAAAGTAGTTCTAAACATAATACAAATTACACTTAATAACTCAAGAACTAAGAGAAACCATAGTAACATCGAACAAAACCAATTGAAACCTCTACATTGTTAGTTGAATACATCTCTCTAGGCTCATTAAGGTTATTATATAATATTATAGGTGAACTTGTGATTTATCATTTGTAATATATCGATATAAAAGGGGCTCTACACCTTTATGAAAAAGGCGTAAAGGATCTAGGAGTCTTGCTCTAGGGGAAAGAATTTTCCTTATCTACATCTACATACTTGGGCTTCTACGGATTTATATCTATTATGATCACCCTTCTTTATTAACAATGGTTATGCATTCTAGTTCCCTAGTCAAAATATGGGCATACACAATATTGGACCTTCCTTTCAAATTGTCCCAAGTTTGTTGTGTCATCTATTATTGAAAATGTAGTTATAGGAACTCTTGAACAAGGTTATCTTGCAACAAGGTGAACAATAGTTGTGAAGAGGGAGTTTTAGGGTTTGCATACCTTGTTGCTATGACAGTGTTCATGTTCAGCAACATAAGCACACTAGCAATAGCAACAATTTAGATTCTGTTAGAAAAGAGGAGGTGCAACAATGTTAGAGAATGGTGGGTTGTTGATGAAGTCTTCCTTGAACAAGGAATGCACACTTTGAAGATTCTAAAGATATTTCAGAGTATAGAAGGGAGTAGTGATCTAAGGTTATATTTCTTTAGGTTCACATATGGTCAATGTGATGATGTTTCCCTTAGTAGATAGGGGGTTCAAGGTTTTGTAATAGTATATTACCTTGGTGGAGAACACTTGTAAAATGAGAGTGTTAGAGTTTGCTTACCTTGTTACTATGACAGTGTTCATGTTCAGCAACAAAGGTGCACCAACAATACCAACAATTTAGATTATGTTTGAATAGAGGAGGTGCACAAATGTTATAGAAGAGGCACAGCGAAGGGGAGAGTTTGCACATGCATACACCAGCATCAGTCTTCTACTGGTATAATTCTACAAACCTAAAAAAAATTCCTTACACCTCAGACCAATCAAGATTGGTTTCAAGAATATGTCATCACAGAACTTGAATGTGTGTGAAGGATCACTACAACTCAGTTTAGTGGATCTATAATATTCCTAGGCTCGGATTCATGGAGGGATTCTTTTTGATTCTTCCATTTATGACTTCTTAGAGCATTCATTTCCTTAGTCATAAGTTCTATAGTTAAGTTATATTATTTAATCTGCATTCAGATGAAATAGGTACTAGTGAGTAGTCATCGAGAGACTTCATGTGACACTTCCTTTAATAATAGAGGTAAATGAAATTGTCAGCAACGATGTTTTTTATTTTATTTTTCCATTTATGACCTATTTGTGGCCAAATGGTGCCTATACTAGATCTCTTCAAATTTATGAAGTCAGTAGGATAACTGCAAAATGGAAATTAACAAAGTGATTATACAAGAAGGTAACATTAATTCCTAATTATTATATGAAAGAATTTAACTCATGAAAAAGTATAGGAAGGGATCCTTGTAAAAATTTGCAACTATTGACTTTCCGAGAACGTATGGAGAGAATTAATAATGGAAATATATTATAGGGATATAACGTTGGAGCAAGTAGGGTTAGTTCACAATGAAAAACCTAGAAACATGGTGCTTACATCAAACTAATTGAACTTCACATACAAAATTTTGTAGACCTGCACTTGATTGAATGCTAGCAGATTAATAGATTGAATTATAGTGATCTACATGAATCTCGTTCAGTAATAAAGACCACCTACACATGTAATAAATTAGAAATTCCAAAAAAAAAATGAAATGGGAACCATATAGGGGGATATTCTCTTTGTTGGTCAAATTGAGAATTTCCTTAATCTTAGATTCTAGCATTGATTAGTATAAGTTTTTTGAAGATGAGTTTGGACAACATTTATGCCTTTTTTGATTAATCTAATCCCAATGAGATACATTTAGGCATTATTTGTTGTTCCACTCCAGTTGAGATGGATTATTCTCGATCGGCTATTTTGTTGACACCTAATCCTAAGGGGTTGGGTGAGATTGTATATTATTGTAATTTAGTAAATGAGGAAGGCCAAGAGTCATTGGGAAGTGAATCACAATAGCCCCACCTCCATGTATAAATACACACAATCTCCATCTAATACACATTGATTTTTGCGGAGTTACCTCATGGTCTTACATGGTATCAGATTCAGTCCCATTTTTGGCACTCTTTCCTTTGGTGTAACTCCCTCATGCTCTGCATTTTTGCAGACTGTCATTGTGCATTCAGTTTTCTGCTCTTGCCATTCTGCATTTTGGAAAATTATGCTTTTTTTTTTTGCACATTCTGCCTCTAATGTGCAATTTACTGTAATTTCTGTGCAAATTACAAATTTCTATACATTTTTTTTACTATTCTGTGTGAATTCCCATTCCCATTGACTCATTCCCACCCACGTTGTTCATCTCACTATTGTGAAACTAGCTCCAAAAATAGAATAAAAGAGATATCAACGCCTTATAAATAATCCACTTTGAGGGGGAAACCTCCAATACATTACATTAATGAACAATTCTTGGATGATTCAAATTACAAAACCTCCTTTCTATATATAGGAGTCCATGGGGCCACAATGTAATCCTAGTGGGCCACAATGTAATCCTAGCCAACCTAAAAATAATAATTTAAGGGCACAATAATAACAATATGGGGGCTACAAGGGTACAATAATAAAAATAAGGGGGTTACACTAATAATAATAAGGGACTATACTAGTAATATAGGGACCTAACATGCCCCTCGCCTTCAAAAAGTGTTGTCCTCAACGCTTGAGTAACTCTGGGTGCTTCTGTATAAAATTCTAATCCTCCCATGTAGAATCTTCAGTGGGTAAGTTCTTCCACTTAATGAGATACTCTGAAATTGATCGATTTCGTAGCTGTTGAGTTCTTGTTTCCGTCACTGCTTCAGGTTCCAATATGATTTTTCCTTCCTCATCAAGTTCGGGCAATATTGTTTGAACTAGAAGATTTTAACCTGTAACCTTCTTTAAGCATGAAACATGGAAAATTGGATGCACTCGTGAAGAAGCAGGAAGCTCCAATTTGTATGCCATAGTACCAATCTCTTGCAACACCTTGTAGGGAACATATTACTTCGGCGATAATTTATTATCATTCTTAGCTTGCTTGAGAGACATTTGTTTATATGGTTGTAGTCGTAAAAACACCCAGTCTCCTACATCAAAACTTCTCTCACTATGATGTTGATCTGCCTATTGTTTCATTCGATTTTGTGCCAAATTCAGGTTATCCTTTAAGAGTTGGAGAACTTCTTGTTGATGCTCGATGTGATCTTCCACTGCTTGAACCTTCAAATTTTCTCTTAAAGATGATGTGATGGACGGTGGATGATATCCATAAAGTGCCATAAATGGGGTTATTTTTGCTGCAGTATGGAAGGAAGTGTTATACCACCATTCAGCGAGAGGTAACCACTTGACCCATTGTGTTTGTTTATCAGATACAAAACAACGAAGATATCCTTCCAAACATTTATTTACTATCTCGGTTTGACCATCAGATTGAGGATGATAAGATGAGCTATGAGCTAATTGAGTACCCAAACAAGAAAATAACTCCGTCCAAAAATTTCCAGTAAAAATGGGATATCTGTCGCTCACAATAACCCTTGGGCTTCCATGTAGCTTTTGAATTCTATCCATAAATGTAGTAGCAACTGTACTTGCTTTAAATGGATGAGATAATGCACAAAAGTGTGCATACTTGGTAAGTCTATCAACTACCACCATGATGACACTCTTTCCTTCGGACTTAGGTAAACCTGTGATAAAATCCATTGAAATATCCTCCCAACGTTGGCTTGGAATGGATAAAGGTTGTAGAAGTCCTGGGGTCTTAATTGTTTCCACTTTATTCTGCTGGCAAACCAAACATTCCGCCACAAACTTTTGAATATCAGATTTAAGGCCATCCCAAAAAAATTCTTTCTTCACCCTGTGGTAAGTTTTTAAAAATCCTGAGTGTCCTTCTAAAGGAGAAGTGTGCAATTCCAGAAGAATCTTTTGTTTTAGTTGGGAATTCTTACAAAGATATAAGCGATCTTTGTACCATAAGGAATCATTTTCCAACTAAATGTATCAGATGTACTAGGATCTTGCTGCAACTTTTGAATGAGTGTCCATACATCTTTGTCCTTCTTCCATTCATCTCTTGCTTCAGTTATCCAATCTGGTTGGATAATATAAATGGCATAAAGCAATGCTTCCACCTCTTCATTCTTTCTTGAGAGTGCATCTGCAACAACATTAAGCTTTCCTTTTTTGTAGATTATTTCAAAGTCATAACCCAACATCTTTGTGACCCATTTCTGCTGCTCTTCTGAAGATAGTCTTTGTTCCAAAAAGTGTTTCAGACTATCATGATCAGTTTTTACCTTGAAGTGTCTTCCCATTAGGTAAGTTCTCCATTTCTTTAGTGCATGCAGTATTGCTAACATTTCCTTTTCATAAATAGGTTTCTGTAAATACTTTCCTTTGATTGGACGACTTTCAAAAGCAACGGGTCTTCCTTCCTGCATTAAAACAACACCAATTCCATTTCCTGAGGCATCACATTCCACAATAAAGGTTTTTGTGAAGTCTGGCGTAGCTAAGACCGGTGCGAGGCACATTGCCTCTTTAAGATGTTCAAAGGCCTTAGTTGCTTCAGGAGTCCATGAAAATGCATCTTTCTTCAATAATGTTGTTAGAGGTGATGCTATTCTCCCATAATTCTTAACAAACTTGCGATAATACCCTGTTAACCCAAGAAATCCTCGCAATTGCTTTATGGTTGTGGGGACTTTCCATTCCTTAATGGCTTTAATTTTGTTAGGGTCTACCTTAACACCCTCGTGAGATACAATATGACCCAGATATTCCACCTCTTGTGCTCCAAAGAAACATTTGGATGTTTTTTCATATAATTGTTTCTCCTGCAATAGTTTGAGCACCCTGTCAACATGTTGAACATGATCCTTCCAAGACCTGCTGTAGATTAGTATATCATCAAAAAATACTAGCACAAATTTTCTAAGGAAGGGTTTGAAAATGGAATTCATCAATCCTTAAAATTTAGAAGGTGCATTGGTAAGGTCCAAAAGGCATGAACAAAAATTCATAATGACCCTCATGAGTTCGAAATGCTGTTTTCGGAATATCTTCAGTCTTCATTTTAATTTGATGATATCCCGGATGAAGATCCAACTTGGTAAAATAAATTTATCCATGTAATTCATCCAATAATTCGTTAGTCACAGGAATGGGAAATTTATCTTTAATGGTGAGCTTATTGAGCTCCCTATAATCTGGACACATGCACCATGATCCATCCTTCTTGTGTACCAATACTACAGGAGCAGAGAAAGAACTTTGACTAGGTTGAATTATACCAGCCTCTAACATTTCTGCAATCATACATTCAATTTCGCTTTTTTGGACATAAGGGTATCTATAAGGCCTGATGCTTGGAGGAAAAAATCCTGGAATCAAATGAATAGCATGATCATGATCACGAATAGGTGGGAGTCCTTTTGGAGTTTCAAAAACCTTGGAATGATTGTCCAAGACTTTTTGGAGATCTGTAGAAATAGATGATTTTGATTTTGGAACTTCTAGTGAGCATAATTGTGCAATTATTCTCACTAGAAGTTCCAAAATCAAAATCATCTATAGATCCTTTTGGGAGTCCTTTTGGAGTTTCAAAAACCTTGGAATGATTGTCCAAGACTTTTTGGAGATCTGTATAAATAGATGATTTTGATTTTGGAACTTCTGGTGAGCATAATTGTGCAATTATGCCTCGTTGTTATTTATTTAGAAGCTTTGTCATGACATTAGAGCTTATTATCTTTCCTGACTTCCCTACAACACCCCATAATTCGATTTCCTTTCCTTCAGAAAAAAATTTCAAGAAAAGTTCTTGAAAATTAAAAGCTATCGTCCCCAAAGATTGTAACCATTGTACTCCTAGTACAACATCAAAACCTCCCATAGGAATGGAAGGAATTGGACTATTCAATACATATTCACCCAAGGTTAGCTTGATATTATGGCATTTTCCAGGCATTTTCCAGAGCAATTTATAGTTCCTCCATTTTCAACCATCACTTGACATTCTGGTGCTGGGTATAGGAAAAAATTCAATTCCTTGGCTAGCTTACAATGAATAAAATTATGGGTACTACCTGAATCAATCAACACTATTACCTTTTTCTTCTTGATATGTCCTTCTATCTTGAGAGTTTGAGGAGTGGTAATTCCTGCCAATGCATTACATGATATGGTCAGACTAATTTATTCCTCTTCTTGGGTTGGTTCTTGGTGTACATCCTCTTCTTGTTCATTTTCTTCTTCATCTTCACAATCTATGTAAAATAATTTCTTCTCGGCACACTTATGGCCTTTAGTGTATTTTCTATAACAACTGTAGCAAAGCCCTTTTGCTCTTTTTTCTTCCAATTGTTGTGGTGTCAACCTTGTAGGTTGTGGAAATCTAGGAGTAGCAACACTTCCCTCTTTATACAAGTGAGTGGTAGGCTTCCTTGTCACCATAATTTTACATTCAATTTTTCTTGCCAAACTGAATGCGTTCTCCAATGAATCAGGTTCCAAAACGTGAACTTCATGTTGGATGTTATCCTTCAAAGTACCTATGAAGAGATCAATCCTGTGTTCCTCTGGAATATCAGTTACCCTTATATTAAATTTTTGGAAGTCCTCAATGTGCTCCCCCATTAAAACCTTTTGTTTGAGATTTATCAATTGGCTAAAGAAGGTGTTGCTCTTTGTATCCTCATAATGTGCTATCATTTCCTCCCAAAAAATTGACCAAGTGACAATTTTTTTACGGGAGCAAAGCCATCGATACCATACAAATGTATTTTGTTCTAAATGTAAAGTTGCAATGTGTACCTTTTGTGTGTTTTGCACATTATGGAGATAAAAATATTTCTCCATCTATAGTATCCATGTTACAGGATCCTTTCCATCAAAATTCCTCATATCCATTTTTGGAATATGGTGTTTCTTCCCGCCAACATTAGATTTTGTGAAATCATGATTAACATTTATTTTGTTCTCATCATGAGTTTCCTCTACTAACTTTTCACCATTAGGAAAATTTTCTTGTATCAACTTTGTCAAACCTTCCATGTCTGCTTTTAGATCATTCTTCATGTTTTCCATTTTAGCTTCCATGTCATCCATCTTAGATTCCATGCCATCCATCTTAGATTCCATGCTAGCTTCCATGCCATCTATCTTAGATTCCATGCCATTCTTCAAACCATCCATATTGGATTCCACGCCTTTCTTCAAACCATCCATCTTAGTTTCCACGCCTTTCTTCAAAAATTCCATGTCATTTTTTGTTGCTCTTTGCGAGAGAGAAATTTGTTGCACTTGCTCTTGTAATTTTGATATGTCATGTTGCCATTCTTCATCTTCATGAGTCATAGTAGAGCTTTATAAAGGCTTAATGGGTGTTGAATTATTTTTAGGGGCCATTTTAGAATCCAATACTGATATCTATTCTACAATATGCCCTTGGAATCAATTCAACTTTATTCTTCAAACAAGACTTATGCAATTCGGAAAAAATAAATAAAAACAAATACACACCTTTTACTTGCTTTTGAGAAGCTTGATATTGAAATTGAATTATATATATAATTGTGGATCCTAGATATCTGAAATTTAGCCTCGTAGTAGCCCTCTAATGCTTCTTTAAAATTCCACAGGTCTTATCTGATTTGGATTCTTCAAGGAAAAGTTATGTCCAATCTCCCACAATGACCCAATTTTGGACTGGTTTCGTAGAGCGAACTTGTACGAATTTCCACATGTCACTGTTTCCTCCTTTGGCTCTGAAATTGATAGACCAAAAAATACAGTCCATGTAATTGCAGAAATTTTTTACAAAATTCCAATCCGATGCTAAGAGAGAGAGCTATGAATATTTTCCCATGATCACCTCTTTAAGATGAAGTTCAGAAGCCTCAAAAAGCCCTAACTTCCAAAGATCATATCTCCGAAAATATTGTGAACCAATATCTAAATTTTTTTGACGATGTTCCTCAGGATTACGGCTTCGCACTCTAACAATTTCAGCTTCTGAACCTTCGTAGAAAACAAGTTATTACGAAAATACCACAATGACATGTTTAGGTTAAATTCAGGAGCCTACAAAATGACCTAACTTGCACAGCTCATATCTCCTAAAATATTGTGAACCAAGATCTAAAATTTTGCGATGATGTTCCTCAGGATTTTGGCTTTTCACTCTAAAAATTTTAGATTCTAAACCTTCGTAGAAGAAAATTTATAGCGAAAATGCCACGCTGACCTGTTTGGAGCAGCGAAACCCTAGAATCTCAAAGCTCTGATACCAAATGTTGTTAAACCAGCTCCAAAAATAGAAGAAAAGAGATACCAACTCCTTAGAAATAAGCCACTTCGAGGGGGAAACCTCCAATACATTACGTTAATGAACAATTCTTGGATGATTCAAATTAAAAAACCTCCTTTCTATATATAGGAGTCCATGGAGCCACAATGTAATCCCAGTGGGCCACAATGTAATCCTAGCCGACCTAACAATAATAATTTAAGGGCACAATAATAACAATATGGGGGTTATAGGGGTACAATAATAACAATAAGGGGGTTACACTAACAATAATAAGGGACTATACTAGTGATATAGGGACCTAACACTTACAGTCCCCGCTCACCCCACGCGCCCCCTTACATGCTCTCACCCCTCGGCCCCCTCACACAGCTCACTGCACCCTCGCACCCTGCCCATCACCTTACCCCACTCCCTCCGCTCCCCACTCATCCCTCTCCCCTCGCACAACTCACTGCACACTGCCTCTCACCTCACCCCGCACCCTCCCCACCTTGCTCACCCCTCGCCCTCCCCACCCTGCTCACTGCACCCTCCCCACCTCGCTCACCCCTCGCCCTCCCCATCCTGCTCCCTCACCCTCCCCAACCGCCCACTCACTGTACCCCCACTCACCCCTCGTCCTCTCCACCCTGCTCCCTCACCCTCCCTAATCACCCACTCACCGCACCCTTGCACCCCTGACCCCTCACTCCCTCCCCAACCAGCATGCCCCCTCACCCCTCACAGCCACCCTCCCCTCATGACCCCCAAACCCTCTCACATCCAGTCCCCCTCACTCGGCCCTCTCCTCCCCTCTCACGGCCGCTCGAACCTCCCTCCCATCCCACGCAAACTTTGCATTCCTTGTTTTTTATTTCAGCCAATGTTATAAGTTTAATTTTTTTTTACAGATTGGCCTCCTCCAGAAATACCTTTCCCAGTAATCACCTCCCCCATAAAATACCTTCCCTAGAAATCACCTCCCCCAGAAAATACCTTCCCCAGAAAACACCGCCCCTAGATAATATCTCTGTTTTCCCCAATTTTTTTTTACAACATTTTTTTTTTGGGCAAAATTGAAACCAGAATTGAGTTTTTACCCAAAAAAGTATTTTTTTCCTTCAAAATAATGCATTCTCTCATATCTATTGTAGGATTTGTTCTCTCCAGAAAGGATAAATATCATGAATGGTCTCGAAAAATCAAACACACACTCATTTTTAATGAGATGTGGAGAGGAATTTGTGAAGGAGAAGATGACTTTCCACCAACAAAGCCCACTTTAGACAAGGAGATCGCCATTTGGGAAAATACGAACTGCAAGGCCTATGCCTTTATTGTAGCTTTCGTAAATGAAGAGGTGAGTCACCATATTACACCATTTTCAAATGCCTATCAAGCCTTAAGCAAGCTAAAATAACTCTATGACTCACAGTCAGAACTTGAAATTGTTCAATTAATGATTAAGCTGTTCAGTCTGGAATTGAAAAATGATGATCCTCTTGCTTTAGCTTCAGAAGTAAGATCTATCATTCATGAAATTAAGATTATTGGTGAAGATGTTGACATATCTCTCATAGCATATGTTAAGGCTTTGTATCCCTCTTACTCAAATTATCTTGAGTCATTGCAAGCAAGTGGAAACCTTGTGAAAATAAATTTTGAGTCCCTTGAGAAAAAGTTTGCAGAAAGAGAGAAAGCTTTTGGAAAGATGACCACCCCTCTATCTTCTGAAGAGGCTATATTCTTTCCACATAAAGAGAAGAGGCATGCTCAAGATTCTTCCAGAGGAATAAGTGGCCGAAGAGGAAGAGGAAGAAGAAATTTCAGAGGAAGGGGGGGCAGACAAACTCAAACTGAAAAATCTGATCTTCATTGTGTTAGGGTCCCGTGATTTGGCCGATTGGCTAGCCAAATGACGATGTAACATCAAACCAAGCTTTGGAGCCCAAGGACCTAGCCTTCCTGGACTCAGAGAGGGCTCTCTCTATATGTGTAAAAGGTGTCGGTGTGTTTACTTGCGATGTTCTGATATTAGGCTAGTTATGAAGTGTGTTTTTGGTTTTTTTAGTTTTTAAGTTTGTGAGGGATGAAACTGATCAAATACATAAACTGGATAACAAGGTGTAGATAAATTGGGCTATGGGGTCAAACATGTCAAAGAAGCTATGAAGTGATGATGTAAAGCTGCTGTAGGGCCGATTTGATTCACGGTAGAAGGGATCTCTGGGAAAAATGGATTAAATGGACAATAAGTTGGTGAAAGACAAGGGATTTCAAGTGTAACTAGTTAATAGCAGACATAAACATGTAATAGCAAGCCATTAATCATGCTAAGTATAACTGTAAGCTAATTAATACATAGAAATCAAACATTCCAGCCATACATAGAGGTATAAGACCCTCTAACTTCGGGAAATGGCTATCAGACTTTGGGGAAAACAAATGAGACAAACTAACAACTCATAAACTATGCCGGAACGCCTAAACATAGTCTCTAAGTCATTGGGCACTTGGAAAAATAAGTTTTCATAGTTTTAGGCAAAGGGCTAGATCGGGACTAGGCCTCCTTGGTTCAACAAGATGATCAACAAATCAGTCAAAGAGAAAGTTTTATGGACAGAACTATGGGCAGCTAATAGGTAGGTAGGGAAAACCATACTTCCTACTCAACATACATATAACTTATGAATAAAACTTAGCAACAATACCTTAGGTTACTAAAGAGCAGCTAAGAATTCTTTAGCATAACTAAGGGAGAAGAAAACATCAAGCTATGAAGATTCAGGGATTTTGAGGTGCCTCCATGGGCATATCTCAAAATCAATCTTTACTGATCTATAGCAGCAATAAATATGTAGTATGAATGAAAACTAGAAGACAAAACACATTAAGAAGCACTATACCATTCTACCATGTCAAGGAATCCATCAACAATCCTTCATCATTCCTCAAAAGCATCCAAGAGGCAGTCCAAAAATCATAACTCAAGTGTATTCTTCAAAGCTCATATGACCAATGTATTGATTCTTCTCTCAAGTTCAGCCTCTGATTTACAATGAAACCCATGGAATAAATAGGCTTGAGGGAGGAAAACCTCATGGAGCAACTAGCTATCCCATTGGCCAAGTCAAAATATCTAAACTTGTCCTTGAGGCTTTGCAAAGCCCAAGGCACAAAATATCCCCTAAAATATCTAAAAAACTGCTAAAAACGGAAATTATATTGACTTTACATGATTTTCCCATGATAAAAATAGCCTAACGCACATTTGGGAAAAGCAGATTTTTGGAGTTCAAAAATTACAAAAATACTTCATATTTATGCTTGAAAAAGGTCCCCTGACTTGCTGGATGCAAATGGCAGCCTTCCCGATGTCGAAATGAGGCTCATGATGGCTCGTTGGAAAGCTCTCTGTGTCTGCTTTCCGGCGCAAGTGGAATCACCTCAATATGATCTCTGAAAGTCCCTCAAAACTGTACCTGTGTGCAAAAACCCAGAAAATAGCAGGCTGCTGATATGGCGGGCAGAATGTGCAAAATGAGGCTGTTTTTCGCCAATTTGAGGGGGCGAATGATCTTCAAATGCCCTGAAAATTGCTGGAGACCTGCTCATGGAATTATGGCATCCATCGGTATCATCCTCCTCCCTTGACAACTCATCAAACTGAAATGGCGAATTTATGAGTTTTTGGCCAAAAACCCAAAAAATGCCAAAAAAAAAAAGTTGCCGAAACAGGCTCAAAATTGGCATGCATGACCCTCAAGGGTCCATAGAAACATGATCCGAAGCTGAATCCAAAATATCAAGGGCTGATATGCTTTTTGCTTCCTTCCGTGCTAGGCGCTTCCCCTTTACCCTCTTCAGCTTCTCTTGTGCTGCCTTTAGTTTGCGCCGGGCAAACTGATTTAGCTTTTGGAAGTGGTGTGTCCTCTTCCTCTGCAGCTCAAGATCCCTATTTGCCTTCTCAAGCTTCATTTCCAAATGCTGGTTAGCTCTCTCAAGCCATGCTTCCTTGTTTTCCTCGATTTCCTGCTCAAAGAGGGCAGTGAGAGGAAAGGCTTCGAAATGAGCTTGTTCTTCTGCTCTCTGTTTCTCCAAGGCTCTTCTAAGCCCTATGGTCCTAGGCCTCTTTCTCCTAGGCTGGTCTTCCTCCTCTTCATCATCAAACTCGCCAATGAGCTCTTCAATTCTTACTTGCCCCTTTTCTGCCTCTTTCTTATACTTGATCGCCCTTGCCTCATGGATAGTTGCATGAAACTTCATTTGTTTGTTTTCAACCTCCAAGAAATGGTTGAAATTCCTCGCCCTTTGAAGATCTTCTTGTAACACCTCAATTTGCCCCTCTTTGTGAATGAGGAGCTTTTCAAGGATGCGGGCCTCGTTATCACTGTCATCGCTTGGGATAGGGATGACAGCTGATTTACCTCCATGCTTGGCACTTTCTCCAACTATGTTTTTTCCTTTGAAGGCTAATCTGGCGCTTTTTCTCCTTGGCAAGCTAGAAGTTGTCTTTTTGGGCAATTTCCTCTTTCTAGGAACAGTTTTGGTCACTGTCAAGGTGGCAGCTTCAGCTTGCTGTCCTTCCTCAACATCCTGTCCAGTTTGTGGCTCAAAAGGTGCTTCAATTGTCTGCCCAACTTGCTGCTCCTCAATTGATGTTTGCTGCTGTCCTTCTTCCTATACCTGCTGCTGTTCATCAACCTGTAGCTGCTGCTGTTCTTCAAACTCTAGTTGCTGTTGTCCTTCAAACTCTAGTTGCTGATGTCCCTCTTCCTGTACCTGCTGTTGTTCATCAACCTCCAACTGCTGCTGTTCATTGCCTTCTTTTTCTCCCTGTGGTTCACTGCCTTCTCCTTCTCCTTGTAGACTTGGCTGCCCAGTGGTCATTTTGAGTTTTTTAGGTGTAGGCCTACTAGACAAAGGCACTGGGCGATGGGCAGGCTGAGTAGGAGACACATGAACAGGAGGGACAGTGGCGAAATCTGCATGGCTAATGAATGAATCCCATGAAACCCCTTTCTTCTCCAGCTGGTGTAAGTAGATAATCTTGATCAAGGAATGATGAAAGAGAGAAGGGATTTGCTGAGGTGGAGCCTTCTTTTGGACAGTAGCTGCCATTTTCTCTATGCTTTTGGACCAAAAGTACGGAAGGTTTAGTTGCCTGCTTCTGGTAAAATGCATCAACAAGCGGACATGGTAGGCATAAATTTGATTAAACCTCCCTTCACAAGTGAAATATCTCATTATGGCTTTCATCAGTGGAGCATAACTGTCAAGAAGATAGGAAACATGGAAAATAGCAGTGATAGTTTCCCTATGTTCGGGCTTGATGAAAGGTTTATAATCCTCTAGATCAAGATGAGCTTGTTTAAACCACTTTTCACCATGATACGGGATCTTGGTAGCCTTGGATACATACCTTGGGGAGATTTTGAAATCAAGACCTGCCAATTGGAAGTGTTTGTCCTTGAATCTCAAAGTGCACAAATGTGTAAGTGGCGAAAAACTCTTGACTTCTTCTATCCTCTGGCAAAAATCAAGACAGCCTACTTCATGGAAATTGAAAAGCACAGATGGGTGAGCATTGATTTCTTCTATGGAGATAGGCTCATATCTCTTATGTGGACCGCTCCTGTGATCTTGCTTTGGAGGCATTCTGACTTGAACAAGCTTTGGAAGAGGCAAACTGCCTTTACTGTATGAAAAATGCCCTGCTGGATTGAAACTGGCCACTATACTGTTTGGACAGATATGGACACTGTGGTTTGGATAAAATGAAACAATGTTTCTTTGAATAAACCACCTCTGCACTTCTTAAAAACAGTCCTTCAACTCTGGATGCACTTCAGCCAGGCAAACTTTTTAATATGGTACCCTGTGTAAAGATGAGACAAACTCCTGTGTCAATTTCCTGTGCACAGTTTTGAAAAACTACTCCTGGTGAGTTTGTCAGAGGTCAATCAATCATAGCTACATCTCTGTCTTCAATATAAAACTGTAATCATCAACCACCTGTCCTTTAGAAGTAGCCCTATTCACCTTCAGAACATCTCTGTCAACAAATCTTCAACACGATACAATATGGTTTCTAGAAAAGGCAGACCCAAGTTAGATGTAAAATCAATGCACAGTGCTTTATGAAGGACACTTTTTCTTGTGAAGTTAAAAGATCAACCATCACCTGTGTACCTCTGCCTCCAATGTTTGAGTTCAACCATCAACAACCTCTGCCCTCAGTGTTCTGTTCACCTTTGAAAATCTCTGTCAACAACTCTTCACAGTAGTGACAAAATACAGTGAAAAAGGGGGGCAGTTTGCTAAAAGGTGTGCTTGTGAGAAAATGCCAACAATCACTCTGTTCTTGAAAACTTTGATGTCAACCAACACACCTAGCTCCTAGGAGGCTTATAATCATTTAACAATTCTGTCCTGTACAGGTGTGCCCACTTTCCACTATTTGCATCTCAAGCAAATCACCACACATATGCTAAGAATGTCAATACACAGGTTTGGGGTGATAATGACAGAGTTTTTTTTTTTAGAAGACCACAAGCCTTTAGGTTGAAACTGTGTGAGCTTTCCTTTTCAAAGAAAATATGTCACAATTCCTTCCACTGGTTGCATTTCACTGCTTTGACAATGTGGCAATGTCTGGAGGACTGTGAGGACAATTTTCTCTTTTAAGACTAAACTCTGTCTTTTCATAACAAAGTTTTCTTCTAATCAAAACACAAATCTTTACAAGACAACCTCTGCCCTTTGATTGTTTTGAAAACAACTGCCTTTAATCTCAAAAACAAGGATCTCTGTAGGTGTTTGTTTGAAAAACTCAGTCATCTTTTTATCATATTGCAATACTTCAGCTCACTGTGTAGAAAGGACTGCCTTTGTTTTTAACTATAATGACAAGGTCCGGGGTTTTAAACCTTCTTGTCATTTATCAAAACCTTGAAATCGATGGGGAATATATAAAAATACCTCGAATTTTGATGAACACCTGTTTGAAGGGCTGAAGAAACGCTGGAAACTTTGGACATTTGCGCGGAACCCTTTGAAGAAAACACGTCGCGCAGAAAGCACTTGTCGGGTCGGCCTGTCGGGCGGTCGGGAAGCCTGTACAGGCGCGTCGCGCCAACAAAGGAGACTGTGTAAAATTCGCGCCAGGCGCGTCGCGCAAAAACCCAAGCGCGTCGCTCGGTTTCAAACGGTGCTATAATCTGCAAACTGACCGGAAAAAACGTGCTTTGGTGCTGGGGAGGCACGGGTTTTGACTTTAGTTTTTGAAAATGAAATTGTCACTCTCACACTTCAACCTTAAGTCATTTCACATCTAATCTTCAACGGTTTTGAACTTTGCAAATTAACGTTGGTTTTCAAATCTGCTTTGTTTTCAAACTGTGGCCTTGTCATTGAACATGTATATAAACTTTGAATAATGACTCTGTTTAGGGCCGATCCTTTCGGGTCCCTTTTTTAAAAATGTTACCTTTGCTTTACATAATATATCAAAGAGTCTATAGAGTGCTTTTGCCACTTGGTGAGAAGATAGATTTAAGCTCTTTGATTTTCGAAATTCAAAATGTCTTTTCCAGCTGCTACAAAGTGACAAGGATTTTCCTTGAAAATGACTTAAAAGCCGAGTGTCTTTCAAATCTGTTTTCTGACTCTTTCACTCAAAATGCACTGATATGGCACTCCTTCCTTTTATGATGAACATGCCTAAACATGTCTTAAAATCTTTTTCAGAAACTGAAAATAGGCCAGATCATACCTGTACTTGATGAACCTGTAGACTGACTTGGAAGGACCCCTGTGGCAAAATGCCTTGACTGTTCCCCTGCTTTGCAGAAATGCCTCCTGCTACTTGTGGAGTCTGCCTTTCTCTTCTGCTTGCCAAGCTTTAGATGATGACTTGGGATAAAATGACCTGACTGCTCCTTGCTTTGCAGAAATGCCTCCTGCTACTTGTGCTTGGTTTGGCAGAGCCCTGTAGATGTCTTTTGATTGAATTTGCAATAGTGAAGTGCTTCATGGGTTTTGAGTGCTGCCCAGACCTAATAAAACTCATTTTCAGAAAACCTGTCCAAATCTGCTGATGGCTATATGATGAGCAGGCTTTGGCAAAAGCTCTTTTTGTTCATGGTGTCAATCCCTGCTTTCAGGGGATTTACAAGCTTCTCCCTGGACTGTAGTGCCTTCTTTAGGTTGCATGCTTTCACACTATACTTTACTTTTTACTCAAAAGGAGCTCCTTCAGACTTTTTGTGCAAGGGATAGTGGAGTACTGTTTAACCATTTCCTTTAAAGAAACTGCTCCTTGTGGTATCAATGCATGCATATGTTCAATATTGTCTCCTTTCTACTATAGGTACAGTTTGACAGACATTCTTATTTTGAATAGGAAAATCAATACTTTTGTATCATAAGCACTATCATTTACCTGTGCAATGACTTTTATTCAATTTCTTTGTGTCCTTTCTCTGCACTTTTTAGACCCATCAGTTTTCAACAACCTGCAATGGCTTTGGCCATCTGCTCATATATGGAGGAGGCTCTTCATCAGGTAAGGTATCTGAAGGCTTTTTGACAACTCTGTTTGACACAGCCTTTCTCTGAATGTAATGGTAAGTAAACCACTTGAAAAACATGAATCTTAGCATCTTTACTTGCAAGCATCACTGTATTTCAGAAGAAACCTTAGTGACACTGTTCCTCTGTACTGCTCTAAGGGTGACTAAAATATCATCATGTGTTTTGGTCATCTCATGACAAACCATTTGAAGGATAATCTCTGTAATTATGGAGGTCAGTGTCTTTTGAGAAAACAAGAACTTTCCTTCTGCCTGTGTAATGGCATTTGTTGTCAGCATCTATTCCATTTGATCCTTCTTTATCAAACCAGACTCTCCTTTCCTTTGAGCTAGCATGTTTCAACTATATTCCTGTTATGATCATCAGTCACATTCATAAAACTTGGAGTCCTTGTTTCATTTGTTTCAGTTCAAGTCAAACCTGGACTTTTGCAATCTTCAAAGTCAATACTGGCCAGTGCCCTCTGCTTGTGGATGAAGGAGGCGCTCCAACCCTCTGCTTGTAAATGAAGGAGGTTCTGGGCCATGACCATTTGCCAGTTTGCTGTGACAGTGGTGTCTTTCTGTGATTTTCATGATGGAAAGAACTGTAAAGTCTGGATGAGTAGCTTTCTGTTTTGCAGGCATGTCTCAGGCTCAAGTTACATTTAGAAGCAGCTGTTCCTCTAACTGTAGATCAAGCATTTCCTCCTGAGATGAAGTTATATTTCCTGCCTTTGTAGAAACCATAGAACACTGTGAAAAACCTAATAGTCAGCTTGAGATTGGGCTTAGTGCTGAGATCTAGGGGATGTGAGTGGCGCGACTTAGGGCTGCTTGTCAAATTAATTTGCAAAGTAAGAGGTCAGTCATGGTAGGTCTGTTGCAGATGGAGGCTTTTTGGCTTTTTGATGATTGCCAAGGGTAAAATGTCTTAAAGCGCCACTTCCTAACATAGGGGAGACTTTTGAAACAGATGTGGATTTTCCTTTTAAAGCTGGTGGGCAAACCAATAAGGCTGAAGCTAGATAGGATAGTGATAATGAGTTTTTTGATTTCGACAGGGGTGGACTGAAAAGGTAGAAAGGCGAAAAAGTTTTAGGAGGGTTTTCTAGATGACATATTGACATAAGGAAATCAGTTTCTAGAAAACTCAGCTGTAGATATATTCATCACTAACATGTAAAAAATACTGATGGCTAACAGTGGCTCCATTTGGGGAGGGCAGCTCCTCGTCAGGAGGTGTCCAGAATTCAGATTTTTGGCTTATGAAGACCAGTGCCTTATCCATTGGCGCAAAATTTACCCTTCTCTTGATGTTATTTCTGAAAAGTGACAGCATGGTTAACATCGATGATACTTCTACCTACCCCACTATCTTTCCTAACATTTTTTCTTCTCTTTGGCGCATTTGAACTAGCAGCCTTTAGACAATGCATATTTTTCTTTTTGCAAAATGAAACTATCTATTTCTATTCTTATATCTGCCGGGAGTTCAGATTAAGCTGATGAACTCCTTCATTTCTCTACCTAAAACTAGATCGACTGTCAAGATTAAGCAGTTTGACAGGATTTCATTCTCTAATCTACAACATGAAATTCAAAAATGATCAAATCAGGATTAGGCAGTCTGATTGGTCATGCATTTGCGGCATAAAAGACAAGCTGCACACAAATGTTATTCTGCAACAAAGGAAACTAGACAAGCGGGGCTAAGATGTACAATGTGTTTTTCATCCCTTGCTTCTCTCTTTGGTTCTGTTTTAGGCATGTGGAACCAGAATCTCTCCCTAATCTAAGCTCTGTGATAAGTCAATCTTACACAATGTTGACTATCTTGGCACTCACTAACTTATCGGCAAATAAATTTAAACATGCTCAGCTATGATTAGGCTAGATAGCTGAACAAGACATTGAAGTACTAGTAGCGGCATTTAGACTTGCTCGCTTTCCGAAAGACTATTTTTTGGAACATGGGGCCTTTGTTCTATCTTCACTTGCCCTCTTTTCTTCTTTTTACTGTTTTTGACTTTCCTATCTCTTACTGTTTTTGACTTTCCTATTTTTTCAATATTTCAAACAATGGTATGTACAATGAATGCAAGTGTCCCAAACTCAAAAATGGAGTTCCTGACAAAAATAGTGTTTTAATGTCCTGCCATTCACAGGACCCCCAAAAATTTCAGTCCCATCAGGTTCTTGCAAGAAGAAAGCATTGTTTCCACTGACTGAGCTGATGATGTAAGGCCCTTTCCATACATTTTCAAACTTGCCATGTTTACCTTTGTCTTCTCTTCTAGAATCCCATTTTAAAACTTTGTCTCCAATTTGAAAATCATTTTCCTTAGTTCTTTTGTCAAAAATCTATTTTATTTTGTCTTGTGCTAATTGAGCTCTTTGATAAACTTCTTCTCTGGTTTGTTGTAAATGGATAGTCTGGTTTACTCTCCTTTGTATGTCATTTTCTTCTATTTGGACTTCTTGTAATAGTTTCATTACCGGAACCCCTAAAGATGTTGGGAAAATGGCATCTATACCGTAAACTAGCTGGTAAGGGGACATACCTATGGATTTCTTGGTAGTTAATCTATCAGCCCATAAGGCGTGTACTAGTTTCCCATGCCATGCTTTTTGATTTTGTTCAAGAAGTTTTTTGATAATGTTGACTAGGCTTTTATTAGAAGACTCGGCTAAACCATTACCTTGAGGGTAATAGGCTGTGGAATGCCCTAATGAAATATGATACTTGTGACAGAAGTCTATCATTTTCTTGGAAGAGAAGGCAGCGGCGTTATCTGTAATGATTTTCCTGGGACAGCCAAATCTGGATAGGATATTGGTTTCTAGGAACGTGATGATGACTGAATCGGTGGCGTTCCGGGATGGTATGGCTTCTATCCATTTGGTAAAGTAATCAGTGGCTGTGGCGGAGGAAGAGGGGTGAATTTCCCCAATGAAGTCTAGACCCCATTGTTGGAAGGGTCCTTCAACTATGATGGGATGTAAGGGCAAAGGTAGAAGCTTTTTCTTGCCATCAAAAATTTGACATTTATGGCAGTTCATGACCAGTTTGTGAGTATCAGGGAACAAGGTGGGCCAATAATAACCGGCTCTAAGGATTTTGTTTGTAGTAGTTTTCCAGTAGAGATGACCTCCACATTCCCCTTCATGCATTTCCCGCATAATTTTCTCTGCATCAGACTCAAGCAAACATTTAAGCAGCATACCAGTAGGATTTTTCCAATACAGAGAACTATCTATAATGCAAAACTTTAAAGATTTTTGTTTAAGGAATCTTGCTTTTGTTTTTGATAAAGTCGGAGGAGCATTCATATAAGTTAATACATAAAGAATGTCTGCATACCAAGGTGAATCTAAAAATGTTTGATCGATAGGGGGAAGTGTGCACTCTTCCTGTTCTTCTAAGGCATCGACAAAATTTATATCTAAAGCTTGGAGGTTGGTTTCAGCCATTAGTCTCGCAAGTCCTTGTCCTTTAAATAGTTTGGTGGGCCGGATTTCTAAGTCATACTCTAGGATGATAGCAATCCACTTTCCCCTTTTACCATCGGGATCTTGGTTGAGAATGTCTTTGACAACAGTATTAGGGACAAAAGCTATGACATGAGAATGCAAGATGTAAACTCGGAAATCCTTTAGTGCCTTTACCAATGCGAATGCCTGTTTTTCCATGATGTTATATTTCAAGGGAGCATCTCTCAGGGATTTTCTAAAAAAGGCAATGGGTTGCTCTTGCCCAGCTGCATTTTTTTGCAACAACACCGCAGCTATTGTATGTTCTGAGGCAAATGAAAAAATGTAAAAATCTTTGGTGAAGTCAGGGCTTATCAATACTGGTGTTTCGGTTAAGGCCCTTTTAATTAGTTCAAAAGATTTTTTGGCTTCTATAGTCCATTTAACCCCGACCTCCTTTCTTAACATATTTGTGATCTCTTTCAGGAGCTCAGCAAGGTTTGGGATGAATCTTCTCAAGAAATTTATCTTGCCGATAAAGGACTGTAATTCCTTTATGTTTCTGGGGTGACTTATCTGTAGGATCCCTTCGATTCTTTGGGGGTCTATTTTAATTCCTTCTTCCGAAATAATGTGACCTAGGAGTTTTCCTTCCTCTAGACCAAAAAGTGTTTTCTTGGGGTTTAGGGACAAACCATACTTTCTGCATTTGTTGAAAACCTTTCTTAAGTGTGCTAGGTGTTCTTCGTCAGATTTAGAATATACTGTTATATCGTCGAGATATATGACTATGAAAACACCTATGTCTTCTGAGAAAGCTATGTCCATGGCTCTTTGAAATGTGGCGCCAGCATTCATCAGTCCAAAAGGCATTTTAACGTACATGAAAGTGCCCCAAGGGGTGGTGAAAGTTGTCTTATGTTGATCGGTAGGATAAACCAATACTTGGTTATAACCAGAAAAACCATCAAGTAATGAGATTCTTTTAGCGCCTACTACCTTCTGTAGTATGTGGTCCATTTTGGGCAGAGGGTAGTTATCTTTCAGACATGCCCTATTCAAGTTTCGGAAATCTATGCAGAGTCTGATTTCACCAGTCTTTTTCCTAACTGATACTAAATTTGAGACCCACTCGGAGTATCGGAGAGATACTATTATCCCGGCATCATACATCTTTTTAATTTCCTTTTCAACCAATGGTAATAATACCGGGTTTATCCTTCTTAACTTCTGTTTAAAAGGTTTTTGATTTTCTTTGAGGGGAATTTTATGTTGGATGATGCTGGTGTCATATGATTTTAAATCTTGGTACCCCCATGCAAACACATCTTTAAATTCTTTGAATAGATTTATGTACCTTTGTTTTATGTTAGGTGGGAGGGTTTTGGATAGTTTAATGTTTTTAGGCTCTTCTGGATTTCCTATGTTGTATTCCTCTATGTCATCCCCTGTAGATTCCATTTTAGGCTTTTTGGCCACATCATTAAAGTCAAACAATTCTTCTAAAGGTGCGAGCCCTCTGGGTATGGTGTCATTTTCGCAGTGTAAGACTTCGAGTTCCCTTTGGTCAATGTCTTCTTCTATCTCCCTGTCACATGGATGGTCTACCAGGTTTAGATTGGTCCATAAAGGTGGATTTAGCTCTTGGTCTTGACTTAGGTTGGGTTTCCTCTCTTCATCTCCTGAGTCTGTTTTGGTTATTTCAAACTCATTCCTAGATTGTAGGAAATCATCAATTTGATCATCATCTTGGAATATTTGCCAATGGTCAAGATTATCTGGTACAGTGGGGCGGTGTTTCACTTGAATGTCATATTGCTCACTCATACATGGTATTGGGCTATTGCTTGCAGCAAAGGCGAGCTCATTTTCCAGACTGTTTTGAATCCTAGGGATATAGGTGAGTTCATATTTTTCAAAAGTTTTAAGGATATCCAAAGCTGCATTCCTATATTCTCTCAGTCTTGGGTTCTTTGCTGAATATTCACCTTTGATTTGCCTGATTACAAGCTCAGAGTCTCCTTGGTTTGATATTCTATTGGCGCCCAAGTCTTTAAGCATATGCAGACCGATGAGAAGGGCTTCATATTCCGCAATGTTATTAGTACATTGGAACTCTAATCTAAAAGAATGACCTTCCTTAGTATTGTGTATCCAGATGCCCGCTCCTGAACCTGTCTTGCCACAAGAACCATCAAAGCTTATACTCCAAAGAGTTTCCTTTTCATACATGATACTAAGCTGCTTTTCTGGTTTCTTGGGACTTTGGTCATCAATTTCTTCATCCAGTAATGGTTTGGTCATGTCTTCGTTTTCTTTTATCAGCTTGTTTATACCACTTTCATTGTATAGGATAAAAGAATCTAAATTGGAATGAATGGAATAGATGGGGGTATTGTTTGGCTTATCTCTGTTGCTAGCCATGTATTTCATGCGAGTTTCTCGGTATAACCTCCTTGTTTGGTTGAAAACTGGGATAGTAGCGAATGACATATCCATTTGAAGGCTACCTTGTATTTTGGCAGCCCATGCTCTTGATAATAGCATTCCATACTTGGGTGTGATGTCGGCCACTACTACATCCATGACTAAGTTTTTGGCTAGTAGTTGTGTTAGGGCAAAATCTAGATTTTTTATCAGACCTAAACATTTTACCTGACTTGAGTCGAAAGAATACAGGTTTTTGTAAGGTTGAGTCACTTCTAGTCCTAGGTTTTCCATGACTACTTTAGGCATGAGGTTATGAGAAGCACCTGAATCCAACATGGCATTATGTAATATTTTGTCCCGTATGTTTAAGCTTAAATAGAAAGGAGAGATAGTTCCTTCTTGATATTCACCTTCTACTTTAGGGCCAAATAAAAGCTCGGGTTTGTCGTCAGTTAGATTCAAGGTATCTACCCTACTTTCTAGGTCAAAGACTTTGAAGATTTGAGATCTATACCTATCTATAGTTATTAACTCTGTAAGGGGTATGGTAACTTTTATTTTGGAAATTTCCCCTTCGAAGCTAAAAGGAGTAGGTAGCTTGGGCATATTTGTTTCAGCTTTTTCAGACATAACCTTTTCTATGTTCTTAATTTGCTGACTTTGGCTTGGGACTTCTTTTGATACAGTCACCCTTGGGGTTTCTTTAGAGGTACTAGGAGTGTCTGAGCTAGTACTTGTCTGAATGACCTTACCTTTGTTTTGGTCAGTCTTCTCAACCTTGATTTTGTCACTGCTTGATGCTTTTTTGAGGATGGTATTTGGAGCTTTAGCAGTATCAGAGTTACCTTTCTTGATATTATCTTGGTTTCTTTTGCTTCTAAGGTCATATCGCCTGTGGGCTTCTACAATAGCATTTTGAAACTCTATGGCAGGGTCATCGAGATCTTCATAATTGGTCTCATCTTGATCAGGAGAAAAGAACGCTTGTTCTTCTTCGGTGAGGTACACCTCACTCTCATTGTCAGACCCTATGAGGTTTAAATGATGTTCATCAAGAGGTTCCGAGTCCCTATCATCTTCTTCCACATAGTTTTCATTGAATGGTGGCCTGATCTGTTGGTCATTATCCCTTGGTCTGTTTTGGGGCTGCTCCCTCCTAAAGTTTTGGTTTCGGTTTCTGATTGGAGGGTTTGGCTGGTCGTCCCTAATAGGAGCTTTTTCATTGATCTTTTCCCATATTTTAGCCATGGATTTGACTAAGTCATCTATTCTGGGATCTAGGGAAGGTGATGAAGTGGAGACCTCGTCTCTATATGTGACTTTTCTTTCTGATCTAGTTCTAGCTCTTTTTTCAGCTAAGTTGGCATCTGCTTTTATGGCTATTTGTTGCATTTCCTCCAAGGTAGGGGGGTCCTTATCTCTCAGATGATATGTCATGTCCGGATCAAAACCCTCAGGAAATTTTGCCAAAGCTAAACCAAGTGGAGGTTTGAAATGAGGTGGGAGGGAGTTATATACTCTGTTGAACCTAGTACAGTAAGCTTGGACACTTTCCCCATTTTCCCGTTTTAGATTGTTATATTCTGACAGGATTTGAATGGGGTTTCTTCGGATTTCCCACCTATTTCTGAAAACTTGATGTAGTTATGGGATATCATGGATACTGTTTGGAGCTAAGCTTTTGAACCATGCTTTGGGTTCACCACCAAGACTTTGGGCGAATATTCTCATTCTGACAGTCTCGTCTTGTACCTCTAGGTATTCATAAGCACCAGTCATCCTACTTATATGCTGTTGAGGTGTGGTGGTGTCTTCTCCAGTAAAGTGTGGGATTTTGTCTTGATATTTGTTTGGGAGAGGAGCCAAGGGTGGTGGCAACACCAAAGGTGCATACCAGGCTGCCATGACTGGAGCTAGTGGATGATGTGCAAGATGAGGATTAGTGGGTTGAAATGAAGTGGTTTGAACAGTGGTGGTTTGACCAGGTGTGGCGGATGAACTTGGACTAGTGATCTGGTTTTGAGCAGATCTGGGATGATAGGAGCCAAACTGATAGAGAAGCTGGAAAGCAGGAGGAGTGGTGGGTGAAGCTTCTCTAATAGTACTCTGTGGTGGGTCTAGGGGTTCAAGATCGTCAAAGTTTATCTTACTATATGATTTGCTTCTGGGAAGAGTTTGTGATGACTCTAATTCAAAAGGTGAATCTAGTAGGATAGTGCGATGTTTAGGTACAGATCTTGCTCTACGGATGGATCTACCAGTAGCTAGATGGTCAGTTTCGGAAGCTTTCCACAGAATCTTCTCTGGGTCATCTACTATGATAGGGGGATTTGGGTCTGGATGAGCTCTGGTATTGATTCTTCGTGAAGCCAGATTTTAGATCCAGAGTTTAAAGAGAATGGTATTGGTGAATGTTTTGGATGAGTGGTTTTTTTTTTTTTCTAAAATTTTACTAAGGTGAAGGATGGTCAAAAAGGGATGGATTAGTGGAGTCGCCAGGTGGAACTGGGTTGTTGTGTGAAGATAGCTATGGTCCACCACCAGTAACTAATCTGGGAATGTTTTTTGGATTTTCTGAGTTTTATGTGCAGCCTATGGTTTGTTAAAGTATCCTAGACTTGTTTCAACACTTTGCTAGGGTGATGAGAACAAAAAGAGTTTACTCTAAATGGATCTATGGACTGCTTGCTTGTTTATGATACCTAAAGGACCAAAGAGTCTATAAGAGTTTGCTGGACTATTATGTACTCAGTGTCTTACCATCTCCCACTATGTTAGTGAGTGATGGGAAAGGTTTATCAGATAGTAGCCTAGAGTTTTGAAAAGTAGTAAGGCTTACTAGAAGTTTAGTGGAGTCGCCAGGTGGATTGTCAGTTGTTTGAGATAAACTTGTATGGTCGTCCACCACCAGTAATGTCAAAAGCCAATCTAAGGGAGTGTTTTGGGGTTTTTTGAGTTTTATGTGCCTACAAGGTTTGGAAGAGTTTTCTATAACTGACTCATCATTTTGCTAAGATGGTGAAGGAGCTATTTTCTACTCTTCAGATAATATCTAAGTTTACTAAGCTTGATTGAGACTTCAGGAGTTACTAAGGTGTACTTAGATTGTCACTAACTCGGAAGGCCCTACTGTGAGTGTCACTATGTTAGTGAGCAGTGGGATAAGTCAATCAACTAGTATTCTTAAAGATCTCTAAAGATGAGGGAAACTAAGTTTTTTAATCACTCAAGGTCCCACCGTGATCGCCATTATGTTAGGGTCCCGTGATTTGGCCGATTGGCTAGCCAAATGACGATGTAACATCAAACCAAGCTTTGGAGCCCAAGAACCTAGCCTTCCTGGACTCAGAGAGGGCTCTCTCTATATGTGTAAAAGGTGTCGGTGTGTTTACTTGCGATGTTCTGATATTAGGCTAGTTATGAAGTGTGTTTTTGGTTTTTTAGTTTTTAAGTTTGTGAGGGATGAAACTGATCAAATACATAAAATGGATAACAAGATGTAGATAAATTGGGCTATGGGGTCAAACAGGTCAAGGAAGCTATGAAGTAATGATGTAAAGCTGCTGTAGGGCCGATTTGATTCACAGTAGAAGGGATCTCTGGGCAAAATGGATTAAATTGACAATAAGTTGGTGAAAGACAAGGGATTTCAAGTGTAAACTAGTTAATAGCAGACATAAACATGTAATAGCAAGCCATTGATCATGCTAGGAATAACTATAAGCTAATCAATACATAGAAATCAAACATTCCAGCCATACATAGAGGTATAAGACCCTCTAACTTCGGGAAATAGCTATCAGACTTTGGGGAAAACACATGAGACAAACTAACAACTCATAAACTATGCCAGAACGCCTAAACATAGTCTCTAAGTCATTGGGCACTTGGACAAATAATTTTTCATAGTTTTAGGCAAAGGGCTAGATCGGGACTAGGCCTCCTTGGTTCAACAAGATGATCAACAAATCAGTCAAAGAGAAAGTTTTATGGACAGAACTATGGGCAGCTTGTAGGTAGGTAGGGCAAACCATACATCCTACTCAACATACATAGAACTTATGGATAAAACTTAGCAACAATACCTTAAGTTACTAAAGAGCAGCTAAGAATTCTTTAGCATAACTAAGGAAGAAGAAAACATCAAGCTATGAAGATTCAGGGATTTTGAGGTGCCTCCATGGGCATATCTCAAAATCAATCTTTACTGATCTATAGCAGCAAGAAATATGTAGTATGAATGAAAAATAGAAGACAAAACACATTAAGAAGCACTATACCATTCTACCATGTCAAGGAATCCATCAACAATCCTTCATCATTCCTCAAAAGCATCCAAGAGGCAGTCCAAAAATCATAACTCAAGTGTATTCTTCAAAGCTCATATGACAAATGTATTAATTCTTCTCTTCAAGTTCAGCCTGCGATTTACAATGAGAACCATGGAATAAATAGGCTTGAGGGAGGAAAACCTCATGGAGCAACTAGCTATCCCATTGGCCAAGTCAAAATATCTAAACTTGTCCTTGAGGCTTTGCAAAGCCCAAGGCACAAAATATCCCATAAAATATCTAAAAAACTGCTAAAAACAGAAATTATATTGACTTTACATGATTTCCCAATGATAAAAATAGCTTAACGCACATTTGGGAAAAACAGATTTTTGGAGTTCAAAAATTACAAAAATACTTCATATTTATGCCTGAAAAAGGTCCCCTGACTTGCTGAAGGCAAATGGCAGCCTTCCCGGTGTCGAAATGAGGCTCATGATGGCTCGTTGGAAAGCTCTCTGTGTCTGATTTCCAACGCAAGTGGAATCACCTCAATCTGATCTCTAAAAGTCCCTCGAAACTGTACCTGTGTGCAAAAACCCAGAAAATAGCAGGCTGCTGATATGGCGGGCAGAATGTGCAAAATGAGGCTGTTTTTCGCCAATTTGAGGGGGCGAATGATCTTCAAATGCCCTGAAAATCGTTGGAGACCTGCTTATGGAATTATGGCATCCATTGGTATCATCCTCCTCCCTTGACAACTCATCAAACTGACATGGCGAATTTATGAGTTTTTGGCCAAAAACCCAAAAAATGCCAAAAAACAAAAAGTTGCCGAAACAGGCTCAAAATTGGCATGCATGACCTTCAAGGGTCCATAGAAACATGCTCCAAAGCTGAAGCCAAAATATCAAGGGCTGATATGCTTTTTGCTTCCTTCCGTGCTAGGCGCTTCCCCTTTACCCTCTTCAGCTTCTCTTGTGCTGCCTTTAGTTTGCGCCGGGCAAACTGATTTAGCTTTTGGAAGTGGTGTGTCCTCTTCCTCTGCAGCTCAAGATCCCTATTTTCCTTCTCAAGCTTCATTTCCAAATGCTGGTTAGCTCTCTCAAGCCATGCTTCCTTGTTTTCCTCGATTTCCTGCTCAAAGAGGGCAGTGAGAGGAAAGGCTTCGAAATGAGCTTGTTCTTCTGCTCTCTGTTTCTCCAAGGCTCTTCTAAGCCCTATGGTCCTAGGCCTCTTTCTCCTAGGCTGGTCTTCCTCCTCTTCATCATCAAACTCGCCAATGAGCTCTTCAATTCTTACTTGCCCCTTTTCTGCCTCTTTCTTATACTTGATCGCCCTTGCCTCATGGATAGTTGCATGAAACTTCATTTGTTTGTTTTCAACCTCCAAGAAATGGTTGAAATTCCTCGCCCTTTGAAGATCTTCTTGTAACACCTCAATTTGCCCCTCTTTGTGAATGAGGAGCTTTTCAAGGATGCGGGCCTCGTTATCACTGTCATCGCTTGGGATAGGGATGACAGCTGATTTACCTCCATGCTTGGCACTTTCTCCAACTATGCTTTTGCCTTTGAAGGCTAATCTGGCGCTTTTTCTCCTTGGCAAGCTAGAAGTTGTCTTTTTGGGCAATTTCCTCTTTCTAGGAACAGTTTTGGTCACTGTCAAGGTGGTAGCTTCAGCTTGCTGTCCTTCCTCAACATCCTGTCCAGTTTTTGGCTCAAAAGGTGCTTCAATTGTCTGCACAACTTGCTGCTCCTCAACTGATGTCTGCTGCTGTCCTTCTTCCTGTACCTGCTGCTGTTCATCAACCTGTAGCTGCTGCTGTTCTTCAAACTCTAGTTGTTGCTGTCCTTCAAACTCTAGTTGCTGCTATCCCTCTTCCTGTACCTGCTGTTGTTCATCAACCTCCAACTGCTGCTGTTCATTGCCTTCTTTTTCTCCCTGTGGTTCACTGCCTTCTCCTTCTCCTTGTAGACTTGGCTGCCCAGTGGTCATTTTGAGTTTTTTAGGTGCAGGCCTACTAGACATAGGCACTGGGCGATGGACAGGTTGAGTAGGAGACACATGAACAGGAGGGACAGTGGTGAAATCTGCATGGCTAATGAATGAATCCCATGAAACCCCTTTTTTCTCCAGCTGGTGTAAGAAGATAATCTTGATCAAGGAATGATGAAAGAGAGAAGGGATTTGCTGAGGTGGAGCCTTCTTTTGGACAATAGCTGCCATTTTCTCTATGCTTTTGGACAAAAAGTACGGAAGGTTTAGTTGCATGCTTCTGGTAAAATGCATCAACAAGCGGACATGGTAGGCATAAATTTGATTAAACCTCCCTTCACAAGTGAAATATCTCATTATGGCTTTCATCAGCGGAGCATAACTGTTAAGAAGATAGGAAAAAGGGAAAATAGCAGTGATGGTTTCCCTATGTTCAGGCTTGATGAAAGGTTTATAATCCTCTAGATCAAGATGTGCTTTTTTAAACCACTTTTCACCATGATACGGGATCTTGGTAGCTTTGGATACATACCTTGGGGAGATTTTGAAATCAAGACCCGCCAACTGGAAGTGTTTGTCCTTGAATCTCAAAGCGCACAAATGTGTAAGTGGCGAAAAACTCTTGACTTCTTCTATTCTCGAAAATCAAAACTGACCTACTTCATGAAGTGAAAAACCGATGGGTGAGCATTGTTCTTGTGGAGATAGGCTCATATCTCTTATGTGGGCCAGCTCTGACGATCTTTCTTTGGAAGCATTCGGCTGCATTAGCTTTGGAAAGAGAGCAAAAGCTGCCTTTCTTTTGTATAGAAAAAAAAATGCTACCAGATTCAGGCAGCCATTATCTTTGTTTAAGACGGAACATGGACAACGTGGTTTTTAGGAAACCTAATGCAACAATGTTCTTTGAATAAAACTCCTACACTCCTTAAAAACAGCCCTTCAACTCTGGATGCACTTCAGCCAGGCCAACTTTTTAATATGGTACCATGTGTAAAGATGAGACAAACTCCTGTGTCAATTTCTATTGCATGGTTTTGAAAAATCACTACTCACAGTGAGTTTGTGATCAATCAATCACAGCACCCATCTCTTGTCTTCAATATAAGTATAATCATCAACACTGTCATGCAAAGTGGCCCATTCACCTTGAGAATATCTCTTTGTCAACAAACTCTTGAGAAATGAAATACGGTATAGTGCATTTGTCCTCTGAGACCCTAGGTTAGGTGTAAAATCAATGCACAGTGCTTTAGGAAAACCAGGAAAACCCTCTTTACTTGTGAATTTCAAAGTCAGGAAACTACACTGTTACCTCTTGTCTCAATGTTAAGTTAATCACTGCCAGCCTCTGCCCTTCTTTTGTCCTGTTCACCCTTGGAAAAACTCTGTTAACAATTTCACAGTAGGAATAATACAGTGAAAGAGGGGCAGCCTGCTTAAAGAGTGTGCTGTGAGAAAATGCTAAAAACACTCTGTTTTCTGAAGTCTTAGATGTCAACCAACACACCTCACTCCTTGCTCAAGAAGGCTTATAGTCATTTAATAATTCTGCCCTGTATAGGTGTGCCCACTTTCCACTATTTGCATCTCAAACAAATCACCACACCTGTGCTTAGAATGTCAATACACAGGTTTGGGGTGATAATGACAGAGTTTTTTTATAAGACCACAAGCCTTTAGGTTGAAACTGTGTGAGCTTTCCTTTTCAAAGAAAATATGTCACAATTCCTTCCACTGGTTGCATTTCACTGCTTTGACAATGTGGCAATGTCTGGAGGACTGTGAGGACAGTTTTCTCTTTTAAGACTAAACTCTGTCTTTTCATAACAAAGTTTTCTTCTAATCAAAACACAAATCTTTACAAGACAACCTCTGCCCTTTGATTGTTTTGAAAACAACTGCCTTTAATCTCAAAAACAAGGATCTCTGTAGGTGTTTGTTTGAAAAACTCAGTCATCTTTTTATCATATTGCAATACTTCAGCTCACTGTGTAGAAAGGACTGCCTTTGTTTTTAACTATAATGACAAGGTCCGGGGTTTTAAACCTTCTTGTCATTTATCAAAACCTTGAAATCGATGGGGAATATATAAAAATACCTCGAATTTTGATGAACACCTGTTTGAAGGGCTGAAGAAACGCTGGAAACTTTGGACATTTGCGCGGAACCCTTTGAAGAAAACACGTCGCGCAGAAAGCACTTGTCGGGTCGGCCTGTCGGGCGGTCGGGAAGCCTGTACAGGCGCGTCGCGCCAACAAAGGAGACTGTGTAAAATTCGCGCCAGGCGCGTCGCGCAAAAACCCAAGCGCGTCGCTCGGTTTCAAACGGTGCTATAATCTGCAAACTGACCGGAAAAAACGTGCTTTGGTGCTGGGGAGGCACGGGTTTTGACTTTAGTTTTTGAAAATGAAATTGTCACTCTCACACTTCAACCTTAAGTCATTTCACATCTAATCTTCAACGGTTTTGAACTTTGCAAATTAACGTTGGTTTTCAAATCTGTTTTGTTTTCAAACTGTGGCCTTGTCATTTTGAACATATATATAAACTTTGAATAATGACTCTGTTTAGGGCCGCTCCTTTGGGTCCCTTTTAAAAATGTGACCTTTGTTTTACTAATATATCAAAGAGTCTATAGAGTGCCTCTGCCACTTGGTGAGAAGATAGATTTAAGCTCTTTGATTTTCGAAATTCAAAATGTCCTTTCATTTTAAAGTAATAGGATTTTCCTTGAAAAATGACTTAAAAAAGCGAGTGTCTTTCAAATACATTTCATTACTGCTCAAATGCTGTGATATGGCACTCCTTTTATGATCGTTCTTTCAACTTGTGTTGAAATCTTTTCGAGCGAAAATAGAGCCGAGATCATTATATGGTGTTTTGAACTGGCCAGAGGACCTGGCAAATATTTGGCCATTCCTAACTGCAGAAATGCCTCTGCTACTTGTGGAGTATGCCTTTCTCTTATGCTTGCAAAGCTTTTCAAAACTAGATGATGACTTGAGATGATATTTTAGGCCCTCACTTAGCTGCCGAAATGCCTCCCACCTTTTCTACTTGTGCTTGGTTTGGGGAGCCACAGATGTCTTTTGATTGAATTTACCCAATAGTAAAGTGCTTCATGGGTTTTGAGTGCTGCCCAGACCTAATAAAACTCATTTCCAGAAACCCTGTCTTAATCTGCTGATGGCTATATGATGAGCAGGCTTTGGCAAAAGCTCTTTTTGTTCATGGTGTCAATCCCTACTTCCAGGTGATTTACAAGCTTCTCCCTGGACTGTAGCGCCTTCTTTAGGTTGCATGCTTTCACACTATACTTCACTGTTTACCCTAAAGGAGCTCCTTTAGACTTCTGGGCAAGGGATAGTGGAGTACTGTTTAACCATTTCCTTTAAATAAATTTCTCCTTTTTGGTATTAATGCATGCATATATTCAATATTGTCTCTTTTCCACTACAGGTACAGTCTGACAGACAGCTCTTTTGAATAGGGAAACCAATACCTTTGCATCCCACTTAAGCACTATTATTTACTTGTTCTGATAAGCACTATTTAAGATTATTTGTGTCCTTTCTCTTACTTTTTAGACCCATCGAGTTTTCAGCAACTTGCAATGGCTTTGGCCATCTGCTCATATATGGAGGAGGCTCTTCATCAGGTAAGGTATCTGAAGGCTTTTTGACAACTCTGTTTGACACAGCCTTTCTCTGAATGTGATGGTAAGTAAACCACTTGAAAAACATCAACCTTAGCATCTTTATTTGCAAGCATCACTGTATTTCAGAAGAAAAACTAGCCACAGTGACACTGTTCCTCTGTACTGCTCTAAGGGTGACTAAAATATCATCATGTGTTTTGGTCATCTCATGACAAACCATTTGAAGGATAATCTCTGTAATTATGGAGGTCAGTGTCTTTTGAGAAAACAAGAAATTTCCTTCTGCCTGTGTAATGGCATTTGTTGTCAGCATCTATTCCATTTGATCCTTCTTTATCAAACCATACTCTCCTTTCCTTTGAGCTAGCATGTTTCAACTATATTCCTGTTATGATCATCAGTCACATTCATAAAACTTGGAGTCCCTGTTTCATTTGTTTCAGTTCAAGTCAAACCTGGACTTTTGCAATCTTCACAGTCAATACTGGCCAGCGCCCTCTGCTTGTGGACGAAGGAGGCGCTCCAACCCTCTGCTTGTAAATGAAGGAGGTTCTGGGCCATGACCATTTGCGAGTTTGCTGTGACAGTGGTGTCTTTCTGTGATTTTCATGATGGAAAGAACTGTAAAGTCTGGATGAGTAGCTTTCTGTTTTGCAGGCATGTCTCAGGCTCAAGTTACATTTAGAAGCAACTGTTCCTCTAACTGTAGATCAAGCATTTCCTCCTGAGATGAAGTTATATTTACTGCCTTTGTAGAAACCATAGAACACTGTGAAAAAACTAATAGTCAGCTTGAGATTGGGCTTAGTGCTGAGATCTAGTGGATGTGAGTGGCGCGACTTAGGGCTGTTTGTCAATTTCATTTGCAAAGTAAGAGGTCAGTCATGGTAGGTATGTTGCAGATGGAGGCTTTTTGGCTTGCAGTGATAGCCAAGGGTGAAATGTGTACAGCACCACTTCCTAACACTGGGGAGACTTTTTGAAACGGTGTGGATTTGCCTTTTCGGGCAAGATGTATACCAGCAAGGCTGACTAGATAGGATTGTGATAATGAGGTTTTGATTTTGACATGGGTGGACTGAACAGGTAGAAAGGCGAAAAAAGTTTTAGGAGGGTTTTCTGGATGACATATTGACATAAGGAGATCAGTTTCTAGAAAACTCAGCTATAGATATAGTCATCACTAAAATGTAAAAAATACGGATGGCTAACACATTGCATACGCTGCAATAAAGACTGGCATGATGCATCTACATGCAAGATACCTTGGGATAAAATTGAGCAGCAAAGGAATCAAGAAAAAGGTAAAAATAATGACAGAGACAAAGGTAAAGCACCTGAATCCGCTCATTTTGTTATAGCACATTGTAACAATGGAGTAACTGAAGACTTGTTTGATGTTTGATTTACTTCTTGGAGAAATGATTGGTTAATAGATTCAGGAGCAACATGTCACATGAAATTTAGAAAATATTTTTTTGAAGAATTTACTGAAAAATTTGATGGAGCAGTTTACTTCGCAGATAAATCCAAACTCAAGCCATCAGGGCTTGGCACAATCAGGCTTAAGTTTCTTGGTCTTCCAGATCATCTTCTACATGAGGTTCTTTACCTCCCTGAGTTGAGGAGAAACTTGATGTCCTTGGTCCACATCCACTAGCAAGGACACACCATTCACATGTTTGATGGCAAGGTTGAGGTTAGAAAAGCATCAGATCGCTCACTTGTCATGGAGGGAATAGAAGAAGGAAGACTCTTGAAGCTGCAAGGTTCCTCTGCTCATGCACACAACTTTGCATTCAGTTCACATCATGATGAAGGTACATTCCCATCAAGTCTATTATGGAATGTTAGATTTGGACACTTAAACTATGAAAACCTTTGATTTTTGAAGAAAAATGGTGTTAATGGACAGCCTACAATTCCTAGGAAACTTATGCAATGTGATGCTTGTATTCTAGGAAAGCATAGCAAACAACCATTTCATGATTCACATTCCAGAGCACATAGAAAAATTGAGCTTATTCATTCAGATTTATGTGGCCCTATGACTGTTGCTTCTGCAAATGGAAATAAATATATGATGACATTTATTAATGATTACACTAGAATGTGTTGGGTTTACTTATTGAAGAACAAGTCTGATGCTTTTCAAAAATTGAAGAATTTTCATGCATGAATTGAAAATGATGCACAAACTCTAATTTTCTCTTTACGTACTGATAATGGAAAAGAATACACTTCAAATGAATTTGAAAATTATCTTCGTCAACATGGGATCAAACATCAAACAATTATGCCCTATAATCCCAACAGAACGGTGTAGCTGAAAGAATGACCAGGACAATTTTAAATATGGTTCGCTCCATGATGTTTTTTAAGAATGTAAAATTGATGTTTTGGGCTGATGCAGTTCTATGTGTTGTATACATAAAGAATAGTTGTCCTTCAAATTAAATCAGAAACAAAACTCCTTATGAAATATGGCATGTCCACATTCCTTTGGTAAAGCATTTCAGGGTCTCTGGTTCCACCTGTTTTGCTTTGATACCCAAGGTACAAAGGAATAAACTTGGTGCTAGAAGTTGAAAATGTATATTCTTGGGGCATTCCAATACCTCCAAAGGATATCATCTCTATGATGAAGTCAATAAGAAGTTTGTAATAGCAAGAGATGTCATATTCCATGAATCTTCGAAGACTTACAATTTTTTTGAGTGGCAACTTGATCGCCTGGATAGATTCACACATGCAAAGTATTTTCAAGAATTTGATAATCAAATTCCACATCTTGAAGGGGTGATTCCTATACTGAATCAATCTGTGGAATCATTTCCTGAAGCACTTTCTCCCCCACTTGAAGAACCAACCACAGATGACACCTTGAACGATGTGATTGACAGAATTGAGAGATTGAATCTTGATTCAATTCCAAATGAGTCAAATGAGCAGCCTGGGCCATCTTAGAAAGGTCCCCCCAAATGGCTGACAAAGACACTAGAAAAATTTCATCCCGATGAGGTTGGAAATACAGGAACAAGAAGTTCCACTAGACAAAATGAAGGTGATGTAGATAATTCTGATTCACCTATTGATATGGATATTGCTTATAACTGTGAATTGAGTTTTTCTACAGATCATGAACCAAATTCCTTCAAAGAAGCTGCTTCTCATGATGAATGGAATGAAGCAATGCAAAAGGAGTATGATGCCTTGATAAAGAATGGCACTTGGAAGTTGGTTGATCCTCATTTGGGAACCAAACCAATTGGCTGTAAGTGGGTCTACAAGAACAAGTACAAAGTAGATGGCTCACTTGACAAGCACAAATCTAGGCTTGTGGAAAAAGGTTTTCATAGAAAGAAGGGGTCGATTATGAAGAAAATTTTTCTCCCACAGCAAAATGGGCCACCATCCGGACTTTCTTTTCCCTAGAAACATAGAAGGGATGGAAAGTCCATCAGATGGATGTAAAAACCAACTTTTTGAATGGAGATATAAAGGAGAAATATTTTATGTCCCAGCCAGAAGGATTTGTTGTGAAGGGCCAAGAACACAAAGTATGCAATCTTATAAAATCCTTGTATGGCCTCAAGCAAGCACTGCGAGCCTGGTATGAGAAATTAACTGAGCATCCTCTGAAACTTGACTTCAAACATTTTGAAGTTCATGATTCAACCTTGTTTGTTAAGAAAGTTGGAAAAACAGTTGTATATCTTGTGGTGTATGTAGATGATGTTTTGATGACAGGGAACAATGAAAGTTATATTGCATCCATAAAGAAATAATTGAAGAAAGTTTTTGAAATGACTGATTTGGGTTATGTTCATTACTATTTGGTATTGAAATAACTCAACATCCTAAATTTATATTTCTTTCTCAAAAGAAGTACCTTGGAGATCATTTGAACAAGTTTGGCATGGATGAATGCAATCCCTTGACCACTCCAATGGAACAAAACTTGAAGCTCACATCCATTGAAGGGAAGGAATTCGAGGATGCAACGAAGTATAGATAGCTTGTTGGAAGTCTTATCTACCTGACTACCACCAGACCAGGCATCTCATTTGTTGTTGGAATCCTCTCCAAGTTTATGCAAAAACCTTGTGAAGGACATTGGTCTGCTGCAAAATGTAGAAATTATATAACTTATGTGTTATATGTCCAAGATTCTTCTGATCTCACTCTATTTTAACTTCATGCAAGATACAGAATCTATTCCACCATTGATCATTTGCGGAAATTAAATCAAGATTGCAATGCACACATGAAGCAATAAAAATTCGCACACATTAACACAATTTTTTAATGAGAAAGCCTGAAGCTAAAAACACCAAATATCTGTATATAATATATGTCATAGAGATCATGTAACAATCCTCATACAAATCTGATCATATCAAGCTCTCAGTACAATACAATTGCTACACACTAATCAAGTCCGATCTTGCAAATCCATGCACCAATCTTTGCCACCTGCTAGCCTGCTTCTACTGCGCAATCCCTGCTGAAGAATGGCTCTGAATGAGTTCGAATTCCTCCAATATTGACTGCGCAATCATCATTTTCATCTCCACTGAGTGTTGGATGCAATCAATGCATCACTATAGTCACAACTGATATTCACACTTGCTTTTTCACCTATCTCTCCACTGGTCTCCACTAAAACTGGCATGCACTGTAGTTAACTGATGTATTCTTCAGTTGATTAATGAATTATTATTTATTGAATTAATTAACTAATTAATTCACACCACTCTCACTAGTGTATCAATCAGTTAGACTAGATACAACTAGCTCAACTGAGTCTAATTGAGTTAAACTGAATACAACTCCACAAACTACTTCTCTAACTCCACCAAACTCTGTCACATGAGTTATAACTAAATTCCTCCATGCAATAGCTCCAGTAAACCCTCAGGAATAGCGTAATTCCTTCTGTCAGCTGTTGTGCCACATCTGTGCACTTAACTGAAGTGCTCCAAGAGAATAAGATATTGTTTAGGGTCCAAATATTATTAAGAGCTAATAATATTTGACATATCTATTTTTAGACTGGTAATCTAAAAATAGATTCCACCCAATATGTATAAAAATAGAAGTCCATATCTTTTTTCAATTTGACCAACCATATACAAATAGCATCCTGCAACTCATAGAATATGATCGACATGTCTAAAAATAGACTTGCGCCAAAAATAGCCTGCGGGCCCACTTAATGAAGGCGAATCTTTTCACTAAGCTCATCATCTTGTTGAATCTAAACACTCCCTCTCAACAAGATAGGGATTATCTTCCACCCCGATCCTGTCTCTATGGTATTCGAATTTGCTCTTGGTGAGCGCCTTCGTCAGAATATCTGCATCCTGATCCTCCGTAGGAATGTAAGAAAGTAACATGATCTTCCGCTACACACAATCGCTGATATGATGGTACCGAATGTCAATATGTTTAGATCTATCATGAAATACTGGATTAACCGAGATTTTAATGCAACTATTATTATCACAATATATCACAGTAGGATCTAAGTGAGAACCGAACAACCCAACCAGGATCTTCCTCATCCATATAGCCTTGCATGCAGCCAAAATTGCTGCCATGTACTCGGCCTCCGTTGAATTGAGTGCCACGAATATTTGTTTCCTGATGTACCAAGAAACTGTTGTAGATCCGATACTGAAAATCCCTCCAGATTTGCTCTTTTTTTTCGTTGGGCTCCTTGCCCAATCTGCATCCGTGAAGCCATGCAGCATCACCTCATCCAACTATCTGTACGACAATCCATATCCAGATGTGCCCCTGAGATACCTCAAGACATGCTTGCCTTCCTTCCAAAAGAGCTTGGTAGGCTTCACCATCGCTTGTGAAAGCTAGTTCACAGCATAGCATATGTCCAGTCATGTATTGACTAAATACATGAGCGAACCAACCAACTATCGATAGACAGTGGCATCCACTACCTATATTGATGTAGCATCCTATTTCCTCCAACCAGTAGGAAGAGGAGTGTCGATAGGCTTGCAGCCTTGCATGTGAAACTTCTCCAGTATCTCCTAGGCATACTTGCCTTGAGATACGAACAATCCACCTTTCCGCTGCCAAATTTCCAATCCCAGGAAATAATGAAGGAGGCACAAGTCCTTCATCTCAAACTCCTTTGCAAGATCTGCCTTGCATGAGTGTATCAATAGCTCATCACTCGTTAGTATTAAATCATCTACATAAAGCACAATTATCAAAAGCTTACCCTCCACCACAATCTGGTATAAGTTAGGATCCACCTCACTCTTGGTAAAACCAAGTCCGGTGAAATAACTATCTATCCATGTGTACCAAGCACGAGGCGCTTGTTTCATCCCATACAATGCTATTTTGAGCTTGCACACATGTGACTCGCTACTGAAGATTTCGAATCATTCAGGCTACTCAATGTACACCTCCTCCTCAATGAATCCATTGAGGAACGTAGTCTTCACATCCATCTGATGAATGTGCCAACCCATCTATGCTGAGAGAGCAAGGATGGTCCGTATGGAAGAATACCTTGCGACAGGTGCAAAGGTTTCTTCATAGTTGATCCCCTCGATCTGTGAGAAGCCCCGAGAAACAAATCTTGCCTTATACTTCTCAACACTCCTGTCAGCATCTTGCTTCACT
This sequence comes from Pinus albicaulis, assembly GCA_034641835.2. Taxonomy (NCBI): domain Eukaryota; kingdom Viridiplantae; phylum Streptophyta; class Pinopsida; order Pinales; family Pinaceae; genus Pinus; species Pinus albicaulis. The sequence goes on along the minus strand of CM076578.1, from coordinate 989,059,530 downwards.
TTGTAGAACCATCTCAAACCTACCACTGATTTCCCTTCTGACCTTGGGACAATATCCCATGCACTGTTTCTGACAATCGAATCATAATCTTCCACCATGGCATCTACCCATGCGGGATCTTCCATAGCTTCGTTGAAAGAGGATGACTCCATCACGATACACTTGATCATCAGATCCATGTATCTAGTAAATCAGTCAAGTGACTATATTTGTCTGCACTGTGATGTAGGAGCTCCTACATTCTGCGCTGCATCAAGATTTTGCGCTTCTGCCCTCTGATGTTTGGTACTGCATGAGTGGTTTCTTCCACTCCATGAACCTCCTCTTGTGGCTGATCAACATATTGAGTCTCATCTTTAGGAACAAGTATCTCCTCATCTGCATGCAAGTGTAGCTCCCTCTCAAGCGACAACTTCATGGCTTTCTCCTCACGAAATTTGATATCCCGTCGCACAACAGTCATCTAACTGTCTGCAAAATACACACGATAATTGTGGGGTGTTTTTGTGTACCCCAAAAATATCCCAACCTCTGAGGTCGGCTCCAGCTTCTTCCTAGCATCCTTCATCACATGAATGTAAACAAGTGAGCCAAAAATCTTCAAATGAGAAATATTAGGTTTCTTACCAGAAAATGCCTCTTCGGGTGTACTCATGCTAAGTACTCTATGAGGACAACGGTTTTGCACATAAATCGCAGTGTTGCATGCCTCAGCCCACAAGTGTATGGGAAGGCCCTAATCATACAACATCGCCCGTGTAGCACCCACGATCGTTCTGTTCTTTCTCTCCGTGACCCCATTCGGATGTGGGTTATGAGGCACTATGAGTTCTCTTCGAATTCCTTCTTTGCTACAGAAGTCTTTGAATTCGCCAGAGATGTATTTGTTACACCATTTTTTAGTCATCTAACCTATTATCATTAGATGGACCCAAGTACACCATGTAAGACCAATTTTACCCTAATTAAAATTGCCTTCACTATGTTAAATAACTTAATAAACCACATTTATTAGGTTGTTTATGGTCTAAACAGGAAACCCCAAAAGGAAATATTAATCAAACCTATATTTGTTTGATTTTCCTCATGGAATAATTAATTAAACCATAATTTAATTATTATTCCCAGTCATGTTTAGCCCAAAAACAAATAAATTAATTAGATAAACCTTTATTTATCTTATTATTTTCTAGGAATAATTATTTAAATCTTATTTAGATAATATTCCTTGTTAAATATGACCAAATCACCCACAAATAATTAAATAAATCATTATTTATTTGATTATCCTTCAACCACTTCCTTTAAAAGATGAATAAATCATTTATTTATTTATTATTGACAAATAAAGGGATTTGACCCAAGTCAAATACTTTTTCCCTCCAACAAATATAATAAAATATTCTATAAAAGGTGAATCTAGATTTGGTTAACATTATTTTAATCATGCACCAAGATCTAGAATGACCCAATATTTTGTTATAAATAGGAGGGTTTTTCCTACCATTCTTCACCTTTTGTTGCCTATTAGATCATTCTGGATCTATACACTTGGTCACATTTTTCGATCATTTGCTGTGTGAGCTCCCATTGAGCCCTATTCTTTGCATTGGGTTTTCTACACCAACAAGAGAGAGAAATCTTAGATCTGAAGTGCTGAGGACTTCCAAGAACCCATCCCACTGAGGAGAATTGGATACGCCTTCTTGTTTTCCTCCCAGGTGCCCAATTAATACAAAAATTCTTTCAAAAATTGTTCTTGTCTTGTCTATTGGTATATGGAGCAAACCCTTGTTTTTACTGCTTAATGTCTTTCCATGCATAGATCTGGTTTTTTGCAGTTCTTTTCTTGATCAACTAACTGCAGATCTAAAGATATTGGTAGCCACTTTTGTTGTTAGGGCTGTTAGTTATGCGTAGCTAAAGTGGTCCTTTTTCGTACACTTCGACAAAGGATTCATACTAACAGTATTCACCACCATTATCGTTCCTTAGAGATTTCACCTGCTTCCCAAACTCTTTGTCAACCAACGCCTTGAACTCACAGAACTTTGAGTATGTCTCACTCTTCTTCTGCATGAAGAAGATCCAATACTTACGAGAAAAGTCATCAAAAAATATCACATAATACCTGTGCTTTTCTGTCGAAGCAACCGAGAAAGGTCCACACACGTCTGTGTGAATTCTCTCAAGGATCATCGTGGCATGACTATCCTTCTCATGAAAGGTTGTCTTCACATATTTTCCCAAAGTACATCCCTTGCACTGATCTGACTATGCAAGTGTACCCTTGGGAAGCCCGGTAGAAATATGTTGCAAAATTTTCAAAGCGCCATGGTGAAGATGGCCCAATCTCCTATGCCACAATTCACCCTCATCCCGGCTCACCTATCCTCCTGGTCTGACCAGTTGTTTTACTGTGTAGGAAGGATTTTCCCTCACTAAAAACAACATCATAACCCTTGTCTTCCAACATCGCCACAGAGATCAGATTCTTCTTCAATCCTGGAACATGCATGAAATCCTTCAATATGAAAGGTTTACCAGACTCCCTCTCAAAGGAAATGGTCCTGATACTAGTCGCACTGTATCTACCATCATCGCCCATCTCGATGTTCAATCCAAGATCCTTTTCATCCAGATCACTAAAAAAATATTTGTCTCCGGTCATATGGAAAGACGCACCACTATCAAGAAACCACACTGATCCCATCACACTTGAAACCAAGCATGCGATCAGAGAAAAATGTAGCTCAAACTGTGAGGCTAAGGCCTCTCTAGCTACAGATCCAGCAGCCTGCTTATTTTTCTTCTTCTGTGGACAATTAGTGGCAAAATGCCCATGCTGGTGACAGTGAAAGCACTTCACCTTGGAAAAGTCCTGCTTCTTACCTTTCACACCGGATTGAGAAGGATTTTTCTTCCCCTTCCCTTTCCTTGCTTTGGTAGCCAAATTTTTTTTTCTTCATCTTCATTCTTCGATGAAGATCCATCCCTGGTACCCCGACTTATCTCCTCCTGCACAAGATCTGACCAAAGTCGCACCCATCCTAGCAGTTTCTCCCATCCATTGACAGAGTCTTCATAACTATGCCAACTCTTCAGAAGCCCAAGGAGAGCCAAGCTCACCAAGTCCTCTTCATCAACAGTAACCCCCACACTTCCCAGCTCATCCTTGTAGTGCACGGAATTCGTGAGGTATTTTGGTATACTGTCGCCCTTCTCCATTTTTATTTTTCTGAGCTTGTCTTTAAGCGCCAACTTCCTCTGGTCGCTTCTGCTTCGGAACAAGTCTATCAAAGCTTTCCACATTAATAATGGAGTAGATTTACCATGAAGGTTGGTCACAATGTGGTCCTTCACACCTTCCAATAGAATTCTTTGACACTTTGCTGTCTTCTTTTGCCATGCGTCAAGTGCGGCTGCATCACTAGAAGCAGGTTTCAGAATATCAACATCTATGAAATCCTTCAACCCATTGTCATCCAACACCACCTCCATCCTATCCTTCCATGTAATATAATTCAAGCTTCCATAAAGGGCATACTCCAATCACAATCTGTTGAAAGACATTTCAATGAATGCTCAACTTCGACACCAAGAAAACATTGTAGCAAATTAGAATTCCACCAGCACAAAACTCAACCGCTTTAATAATTGAAATCTGCTCCAATGATCAATTGCTCTGATACCACGTAGAAATTATATAACTTATGTGTTATATGTCCAATATTCTCCTAATCTCACACTATTTTAACTTCATTCAAAATACATAATCTATTCCACCATTGATCATTTGTGGAAATTAAATCAAGATCTCAATGCACACATGAAACAATAAAAAATCACACACATTAACACAGTTGTTTAACGAGAAAGATTGAAGCTAAAAACCCCAACTATCTGTATATAATATATTTCATAGAGATCATGTAACAATCCTCGTACAAAGCTGATCATATCCAGTTCTCAGTACAATAAAATTGCTACACACTAATCAAGCCCGATCTTACAAATCCATGCACCGATCTTTGCCACCTGCTAGCCTACCTCTACTGCACAATCCCTGCTAAATAATGGCTTTGAATGCATTCAAATTCCTCCAAGATTGACTGCGCAATCCTCATTGGCATCTCCACTGAGTGTTGGATGCAATCAATGCATCACTATAGTCACAACTGATAGTCACACTTGCTCTTTCACCTATCTCTCCACTGGTCTCCACTGAAACTGCCATGCACTGTAGTTAACTGATGTATTCTTCAATTGATTAATGAGTTATTATTTATTGAATTAATTAACTAATTAATTCACACCACTCTCACTAGTGTATCAATCAGTTAGACTAGATACAACTAGCTCAACTGAGTCTAACTGAGTTAAACTAAATACAACTCCACCAACTACTTCTCTAACTCCACCAATTTTTGTCACATGAGTTCTAACTGAAATCCTCCATGCAATAGCTCCAGTAAACCCTCAGGAATATCATAATTACTTCTGTCAGCTGTTGCGCGACATCTGTGCACTTAATTGAAGTGCTCCAAGAGAATAAGATATTGTTTAGGGTCGTGAAACAAGTTTTGCTGAGAATTGATTGCATTAAGAGGAAAAGAATTCGAAAAAAAAATTGATCGATGGTTGATATAGTTCGCTAACGGAAAAAGAAACCCTAGACAAAATGTTCTCAGCCTTCGCCCCCTCGGCCCTGTTGAGCCATGCCGCCACCAACACCTCAGCAGGGATTGCAGGCTCTAAGGGATTCATCGCCGCAGATCCATGCGGCCTCTCCTGTCTGATTACGCATAGAATGCAGCCTCTGTTAAACGCAGATCTTAAAGAAATTGTGGACGCGGATTCTGGAGTAGGGATAAATGCATGCGCCGCTGCCTCCCTCTGCCAACGAATGGAGAAACAGAGCAGTTGGGAAAGGGGGTTTCGACTGGCCTTTGCAACCCTTGTCAACTGCACGGCCTTCCGCGATAAAGAGGGGATAAACTTGAGGGCAATGCACATCAGAGTCCAGCTCGGGTCACCAGAGCCTTGCCTCTTTGGGGCTGCCTTCAACTCGGCGAGTTTGGATATCACGCGCCCTGCAGCAAAACTTTCAACCGCAGCATTGAAAAGGACTCTAGCCGCAAACCCCCGAGGCTCCATTTTTGGGCTCAGGAGTTGGTCTACAGGGGTTTCCCGCCCTCACGGCCTTTCTCAGCAGAGGCTTGGAGTTGCAGGCAAAAGCAGGGACGCCCTTCGGTGCCGCGCAGATCCTGCCTCTAAAAAGAACCCTGCCTCTTTTCAGATCCTTCTCCGGTTACTCTCTGGAAAAACTATTTTTCTTTGGGTTTCCTATTCAGATCTAATTCAGAAGCTTAAGCTTAACCTGGAACAACGGACTGGAATTCCATCGATTCAGTAGAGACTTCTATTCCAAGGTAAACATCTTGAGGATCTTCTTCCCCTTTCTGCTTATAACATTAACAGAAATGATTCCATTGTACTTACCCTTCGCTTGAGAGGTGGTGCTGTCGGACAGTCTTCTTCAGCCCCTATCTTCTCCTATAAAGAAGCTGTTCACTCTCAGAACTCCAAACCCTCTGCTGCCTCCAAACCCCAGCCTTTTCTGATTGACAAGCTGGAGGAAGCACCTACTGTTGAGGTCTCTCTTCCATCTGTCACAGAAGATCTTCAGAAATATGCAGAGAGAGCTATCATTTGCAGATTCAATGGGCTTTGGCCGCGAACCAAGGAACTCTTTGGTTGGATCTACGATAACTGGACCAGCAAGTGCCTCGTCAGTTGCTGCTCATGAGGGTTCTTCATAGTACTGTTCGATCATGCAAAGCATTATGAACAGGCCTTACAGAAAGGTCCCTGGTTTTTTGGAAATTCTGGGCTCTTCTTAACCCCATGGTTCCCAGATTTTGACCCTGCAACAGCTACCATCACCAGGACCCCTATTTGGATCAGGCTGCCCAACCTACCTGTCCATCTATGGAAGCTGGCAGTGTTCAGGTGAATGGGCGATACCTTGGGTCGCTTTCTCGATGTAGATTATGATAGGCCACTTCACGGCCTCTACACATATGCCAGAATGTGCGTGGAGATTGACATCAGCAAAGGCTTGCCCGAACAAATTATCCTCAAGGTCAGTGATCATGTTTGGACTAAGTACTTAGACTATGAGAACACTGCATTCCGTTGCCGCCACTGCAACCAAACAGGGCATCTGCAGAACTCATGCCCCACTCTTGCAGAAACAAAGACTAAAGGAGATCATACAAAGTCCAAATCCAAAAAATGGACTCCCTGTACCCCGCCGCCTGCTGCAAATTATGTTTCCTCGAGCTCTGATGATGATGGGAGTGAGGCAGATTCAGACCTTGTTCCTCAGACTCAGAAACTGTCCACTGATGCTCCCAAGCATCCCCCTGATACTACAGTCACTCAGAAGCGTAGTCATGAGTCCGCCTCCTCCGATTCAGATAAGGAGGCCCCTCTTCTGGAGAACTCTAGTCTTCAAATTGTCCCAGTACAAACTCACCAGGATGGCTGGGTCAAAGTCAACAAAAATAAAGGGAAGAAATTCCGTGTAGAAAACTCTACCAATTCTGGGTAGAAGTCGATTCCTTCTTGTTCTTCAGTTGCTTATTGCTGCTCCTCGTTTGTCTCATCTCTCTATCCGGGAACCGAAGTTGATATTTTATCATTTCCGGTTGGCCGTGTTTTTGTCTCTCTTGAATGTACTTTCTCATGTACCATATTTTCACTTAATAGAATTAGTCCAATTCAGAAGAAAAAAAAAAACATATTGTTTAGGGTCCAAATATTATTAAGAGCTAATAATATTCGACATATCTATTTTTAGACTGGCAATCTAAAAATAGATTCTGCCCAATATGTCTAAAAATAGAAGTCCATATATTTTTCCAACTTGACCAACCATCCAAAAATAGCATCCTGCAACTCATAGAATATGATCGACATGTTTAAAAATATACATAGTCTAAAAATAGACTTGCGCCAAAAATAGCCTGTGGGCCCACTTAGTGAAGGCGACTCTTTTCACTAAGCTCATCATCTTGTTGAATCTCAACACAAAAAGAGTTCTAAAGTACTTGAAGGGGACTCAAGACTTTGGACTCAAATATACATAGGTAGGTGCTTTCAGCTTGATCGGATAATCTGATTCAGACTTTGATGGGGACAAGGAAACTAGGGTGTCTACTTTAGGTTATACCATGAGTCTTGGATTAGGAGCTGTCTCATGGAGATCACGTAAATAGTCAGTTCCAGTAGATTCCAAAACCGAGGCAGAATATGTGATAGCAGCTGAAGCAACAAAGGAAATTGGCTCAAGAAAATCCTTGAAGATTTGCAGATGAAACAAATGCATTCAACATCACTCATGATCGACAACACTTCTGCAATAAAGTTGGCCAAGAACCCGAAGTTCCATGATCGAACAAAGCACATCAATACAAAATACCATCTGATTCGACATCATGTTTAGGCCAAAACCATCCATATACATCATTGTTCCACAAATGAGCAGACCACAGACCTCTTCACCAAAGCACTTGGAAGAGAAAAGTTTGAAAATTTCAGAACGATGCTTGGACTCACCAACATCCCTTTAGATTAAAGGGGGGAATCTTGACACCTAATCATAAGAGGTTGGGTGAGATTGTATATTATTGTAATTTAGTAAATAAGGAAGGCCAAGAGTCATTGGGAAGTGAATCCCAATAACCTCACCTCCATGTATAAATACACACACAATCTCCATCTAATACACATTGAGTTTTGCGGAGTTACCTCCTTGACTTTGCCCATAACTCTTGTAGTCGATGTGAGAAAGAATCTTAAATAGAATTTGCGTGCTCTGAAGTTTTCCTGCTAGTATGTATCATTTATGTGAGTAAATAGAGATTATACATTAGAATCCCACAGGGGCCAGTTAAAATTTTTGGACGAATTTGGTAGAGTAGATCATCCTGTTGCAACAACTTAGCCAAAATATTGCTTTCACAAGTGCAGTTTTTCATGTTCGAATAATCCATCAAAATATAATATATTTACAGTATATTTATGCCTTCACATATGTGGGCTGCTTGAGGTTAGGGCTTGATGCAAGTCTTGGGTGAATTTGGCAAAGCAGATAACCCTGTTATAGTAGCTTAGCTAAAGGATTACTTTCACAAGCCCAATTTCTCTTGTTGACAGGAAACATCTATCAAAAAATTCTATTTAGTGTATTTAAAAAAAACTGAACTTAGCATACCCCTTGCACGCATGCAAGCAAGCTCTATATTTTTTTATCTATACTCTACTTATTATATGACAAAATGGAACCTTTCTTACATGATTTCTTTGCTAGTGCAAGAATGCATATTTTCTTTATAATCGATAGGTTTTTACCTATTAAATCTCTCTATAACAATCACCAACATATCATCTATCTACTTGACCCCTTAGCTATTTGCGTGGTGTGAAATATATAACATATATGCACTTAGAACCCAATTATTTATCACATATCAATTTGGACATCCATCTAACCTTATGGATTCTAGTTTGAAACTTTGAACCACATTCCAATTTCCCATAGAGAGAGCGAGGCACTGAACAACCTGGGGTGTGGGATATCTCCATTACTTTGAAATTTGTATGTATAATGAGTTATAATAATGTAAAACATCAAAAGAGCCAACACATCCCATAACTTGATCTGTATAGGTTCACATGATGCAAACCTAAAAATTTAAACATTGAATTTCCTACCTTTGTATTTGATCTGAAATGGATATTATTTGTTATGCTATGCAAAGTATCCAAACATATATAATTTTGTGTGCAAATGGTTCTCCTTAAATTGTAGGTTAAACAAATATTTCTGGCTTTGTTATTCAAGTTTCTATGTGAGGATTGATTAAGTAATTTTACTGTTTAACATTGTACAACAACAATAAACAGTAAATAAAACTCACAAACACATTACTCAGTTATTTTTTGAGCAGTTCACCCCTCCCAGGCTACGCCTGCTGGTCCATGCCTCCCAAATGGCATGTCCCTCTTGTATTAATTTTCTCAAAATGAAAGTAAAAGAGAAAATAAGCCTTAATAGGAAAGGCTGACTATAAATTCATCTTCAGAAGATATGAAATAGCTAAAAATTCCTTTTCATTTACACTAAACAGTGAAATATTACCCAATACAGTGCCTTCTCCATGATGGCCTTGATGGCTCCTTGAACTCCCCTTCAACTTTTCAAGCTCTATAATTTCTCAAAATTTTATGAAACCTCTTCTATTAGGTTCAGAAGGTATGAATTAACCATAAATGGTTTTTTTTTCACACTAAACAGTGAAATCTAACCCAAAACAATGCCTTGTCCATGATGGCCCTGATGGATCCTTCATCTTCCTTGAAGCAAAAGTGATGAAGATCACCTCTGTTTGACCTGAAACCTATTCAAAACTGTTCAGAAGGTCGAAAAAACCCAAAATTGACTAAAATTTTATGCAATTTGGTTCAATAATGAGGGAGTTATGGCTTCTGCAAGAAAAATGCCCAATGTCCCCCCAAAACCCCACTAAATGTGGAGTAATTGTAGTTAACTGCGCTAAACTTGGCACACCCTACCGAAATTTTCAGATCTGCCCAAATTTGGTAATGGAATTAAATGTGGCATTCAGTGTTAGTGGGAGCGGTCACATGACCCCTCCGTGTAATAACCTCCGGCTTAACAGCAGATAAGCCAACTGTTAGAACGTGGCATTTTATGTTATTTATGCGTGGCCACATGCCGCTGTTTACGTTCAGTTGAATTAACCACCAACTCTAAGAACTTTGGTCACTAGATCGAGGTCGTATGAGCATTTTGAAGTGGGGGCTGGCCCCTTTTACCGCCAACCGAATTCTTTACAAAAGTTAAATATAACCCATGTGCCATATTGGTTAAGACACAATGAGTAGCGAAGGTGGTCAGATCTATTGGCTTGTGGGTAGGAGACCTAGTTTTGAATCCTGCAGAGTTAACCAAATTTTTGAAAAACCAATTTCTCCACGGCCTGGGGCCACGTGGCGTCCTCCGTGCCTGCCATGTGGCAGCCCGTAATTGGTTCAAAATTGCACAGTCAACTTAACCTCCATTGAGCCTCTAACACTTGTCAACCATTGATAGGCTCGAATGGAATATTACAAGGAATATTCTTTTTTAATTTTTCCAAAGTTTAAAATTCAAACTTGGTCAACTGAAAAATGGAGTTTATTGGAGACTTCAAACCTCAATAACTTTTGCATACGACCTCGGTTTTGAGAACCATTCATGGTGTCAGAATCGTAGCGATGAGACCTTTCCAGTTGTTCAGAGTGAAAATAATTTTGAACACTTTCATTTTCGAGCAATTTGCATAACTTGGACATGATCTCCTGATCACACCTCCCAAATGAGAAGCTTTTGGTCCCAAAAAGCTCTCTGGAATATTGAAACTGATCTGTAAAGCAAGTAAGAGTAATGCACCCTCTTCTCTTCAGCCTCCAAACACTTACATTGCATGGCTAGTGACTTTGAACCACAACTATAAAGTAATTCACACTTCCCTTCCTCGATGCACTTGTCCTCCTGTCAAGAGCTGTCTTTCTTGCACTCACTCAGAAAATTTCTGGCGAGAAATTTGCAGAAGGAAACTATACATTTTTTCCTTGATCAATGATCCAAGGTGGCTCATACAAACAAGATATTACAGCATAAAATACTTGTATACAACTGAAATTTGCATATGTACAAAATGAGTATGTCTTACTGTGCTAAGAAGTCTATCCACTTCTTACGAAGCCACTTCCATGGCGACTTTTGCTTCTGCAACTCTTTCTCATGTGAAACTTTTGTTTTCACTTCAATAATGGAATCCTTGATTCCCTCTTTGCCAATCTTTCTATCTTCTTGCTGCATGTGCTTTGGATGACTAGTTGGATGCAAAGTCCAAGAATGGGAGACAACATGTTCCCTATTTTGGAAAAATGTGTAAATATTATGCACCTTCTTTGAAATTTGCCTTTGCCTCATCTGCTTCATGTATGCTTTCTTCCTCATCCAAAATCTCGATGCATCATGGTTAAATCGACCACAATATATACAACAAATATTTCTTCCATTTAAGCATGAAAATTTATCATGATTTGCAGAAACACAATCAAATTGATCATGAGAAGATTTATACCTCTTGTTCTGCTTTGAATGTTCATCCTTTTTGCCTTCATGAGGATATGAACTAGTAGAGGCTACATCTTTCATTTGCAGACTAACATCATTGTTCTTGTCTTGAAAACTGTATTAACTTGCATGCTCACCATAAGCTACATGTCTACCATCTTCTTTCTACAACAAAGGCTTAAAGCAATGGTAATCATATTTGAAACAAATTTGACATATTTTCATCTTAGAACTTGGAATAAAGGTTCTCTTTAAATTAGCCTCACATGCCTTCATGTTTTTGGAGTCTTCGCCATTAAGTTGCACATAACCAAGACCACGATTCTCGGGTTGTTCCTCAACCGAAATGGGATCAACCATTCCTTATGCATGCTTGCCTAACCCTTTGCCTTCATAGCCCATTTTAATCATTAATTTGGACCCTATACCTCTCGTATGTTTTTCGAAAAAACCAACACACCTTTCTAATGAGGAAACTGAAGACAAGTTAGAATGGATTACCTCTACCTCATGCATTTTCTTGGTCAAAGCCTCTTGGGCTTGATGGAGTTGTCTCTCCATATCACGCAATATTTGAATAATTTATTCCTTCTCTTCCTTCATGGAAAACAACTGTTAATGGAGTTCAATGCTTTCTCTTTTATCCTTAAACAAAATCTGCACCATGTCCTTCAATATAATAAAGTCACTCTTCATATCATCATTGAAGAATCTTGTGACAGAGGAAACTTCACTTGTAGAAGTTGTCATTATGATGTCAATGAACAAATTAACTTCAAAAAATTTCTCAAATCTTTCAAAACAAATGACAAGCTTTTTTAACCAAATGGCTGTAATGACAAACTCTTATTCAAGCAGCCAAACTGTTAGTATGAATCTTAATTGCAAGTGTGTGAAAAAATACCACTTTAGCTGCGCATAACAAACAACCCTAACAACAAAACATGGCTATCAATTTCTTCAGATCTGCAGTTAGTTGATCAAGATAAATTCTGCAAAAATCTAGATCTATGCATCAAAAGACATTAAGCAGTAAATAAAACAAGATTTACTCCATGCATCCAATAGACAAGACAAGAATATGCTGAATGAATTTTATATTAAGGGCACCAGGGAGGAAAACATAGAAGGATTTTACTAGTTCTCCTTAATGGGATGGGTTCTTGTAAGTCCTCAACACTTCAGATCTAAAATTCCTCTCTCTTGATGGTGTAGAAAACCCAGACAAAAAAGGAACTCAAATGGAGCTCACAAGCAAAAGGATGGAGAAATATGACAATGATGGTGGATCAAAGTCAAACCAAAAGTATAGATCTAGAGTGATCTTAGGAAAAAAAAGGTGATGAATGAATGGAAAAATCTTTCTATTAATAACAAAATATTGAGTTAGTCTAGATATTGGTGCATAGTTAAAATATTATTAACCAAATCAAGATCCAACTTTTATGGCATATTTTATTATTTTTGTTGGAGGGAAAAGGAATTTGACTTGGGTCAAATCCCTTTATTTGTAACTAATAAATAAATAAATAAATAAATGATTTATTTATCATTTTAAGGATGTGGTTGAGTAATAATTAAATAAATAATGATTTATTTAACTATTTATGAGTGATTTAGTCAAATTTAACAAGGAATATTATTTAAATAAGGTTTAAATAATTATTCCTAGAAAATAATAAGATAAACAATAATTTATCCAATTAATTTTCCTGTTTTGGGTTAAATATGATGAGGAATATTAATTAAACTATTTTTTAACTAATTGTTCCTTGAGGAAAATAAAAAAATGTGGATTTATTTAATATTTCCTCATGGGGTTTCCTGTTTAGACCATAAACAACTTAATAAAGGTGTTTTACTAAATTATTTTTCATAGTGAAAGAAATTTTACTTAGGGTAAAATTGGTCTTACATGGTTTACTTAGGTACATCTAATAGTAATAGGTTAGATGACCAAAAAATGGTGTAACAGATTGCCCCCCAGTGTGCGAGCGTTAGGAGCTAATCGTATGACTGAAGTATGTTGTAAGAACTCAATCACTAGACACCGAAGGGGAAGTCAAAGAGAGAGAAATATAATGTAGACTGAAGCACTAAAGGACTATACCCTGAGGAGGCGAGACTTACAGGTGTGACAAGTCTCTATTATGAGTGAGTACCTATGCTATAGGCGGCAGGGGAGGCATACCTATGCCCGCTGAGACAAAGTACAAAGAATAATGCGTCCAGTAAACAAGGGACTGAACAATATAGTAAATGCTGGCATAAACATGAGCCAGGTAAAAACATGATAATGAATGGCACATACATATTATGCCTGGGATAACAGCTAGGACTTATACAATAATATCTGAGTACATGAGATACAAATACAACCCAAATGCCCCTATAAACAGGAAAGGGCTCTGAGTATTTGACTGATACATGCAAACAAAAAGGCGCTGCAAGTGGCTGAGGCCGAAATCATCAAATATATGGAGCTGCATCAAAGGCTATATGAAGAGGTCATCTGGGCATGTGGGGGGCTACCTGTAGGGCCACCCCCTCATGAGGGCTGAAAAAATCTCACACACGCCCAGGAATCGCTGGTATCATCTGCTGCATCACTGAACCATCAAGTATACGGATCTCAATCATGCTGAAAGGAGCTGGAGCTGAGAAACAATCAAGTCAAAGGGAAATAAGGAGTCCCTTTGCCTAATCCTTGGCACTGAACAAGAGTGGAAGCTAGAACCAAGGTACACCACCCTCTAGACCTGTCTTCTGGAATAAATGAGCTTATGTCGACAGAAGGAGGTCCATCATAGGTGAGGAAATAAGAGATCCTCAACTAAGGAATGAGAGAAAATAGTAGAGCGACTTACAGACTGACACCAGGGATGATGATGAAATGGGGGGTACTGAGTAGTAGATGGATGACTTCCCTTGTTAGAGCATAAAGAGGATGGATGGCCTGCCAGCAACTGACACAAAATCATGAGGGATAGGGGATAGTGGGACTGAAGGCCATAATGTGCGACACGAGAGAGGAACCAAGAAAAGAAGGATGGAGGACTATAGCGGGATACAAGGGGACTCGGGATAGACTCCATGAATGCAATGATGACTCAAATCGGATGCTCTAAAAAAGGGTGACTCGATGATGCTGCCACACAGAAAAGGTCCAATGGGGACCATAAAAACATGAGTACATGATGGTTACTCACGACGAAAATCGACACGAGCATGGACAAGTAAAAAGGCAGAGTGGTGCCCCCAAGTACAAGTGTTGCAAGTGAAGAAATTTGATTTTGAGAAGTAGTGAAGTGACGCTTTGTGGACAAAATGTGTCCTGGTGAAGTATCAAATCACATAATCATGAGTTGGCTACCTAAAGAAATAAAACATGCATTTTCAGAAGGAAATACTAAGGGTAATATTTATTTAGATAGAGTGCATTTTGAGGATTGGGAAGGGGATGGCCTTTAAAGTCCTCTAATAGATATGACCCTTACCTAAATCCTTACTAATGATGTAAGGTCCTAGCCATAATGAGTCAAACTTCCCATGACCAACGACATCATGGGCCTGGTCATACACCAGAACAAGATCACCTTCGTGAAAAGTAAGAGGGTGGACTTTTCGGTCATACTGAGCTTTGGTACATTTCTTAGCCGCCTCAATGGTTTACAATGAAACACGACGGTCTTCAGAAGCACGCTCAAGGATGATAAGCCGTTGTTCTAAAGGTTGGGTGTCAAGGAGAAGTTTGACGGCTAGATGAAGGGAAGGGATTTCACACTCGATCGGTAAGACTGCCTCCTCTCCAAAAACAAGGTGGAAAGGAGTAAAACTAGTGGCGGTTTTAACAGAAGTTCTACAAGACCACAAAGAAGGGAAGATCATAAGGTTCCAGTTGGTTTTGTGCTTATCCACCGTCTATTGAAGCATGGTTTTAAGGATTTTATTGACTGCTTCAACTTGGCTATTACCTTGGGGGTAATAAGAGGAGGAATATTGGTGCTCAAAGCCCAACAGTGAGGATAGCTCACGCCATATCTCATTTTCAAAATGTTGGCCATGGTCAGAGACCAATTGTTTTAGAACTTCGAATTGAGCGATCACATGGTTAAATAAAAAGAGGGCTGCGGTAGCTGCCGTGCTGTTAAACGTTGGCATGGCCTTAGCCCATTTGGTGAAATAGTCAACCGCCACGATGATATACTTATGGTTACCAGCTGATGACGGTCGACACTCCATAAATTCTATGGCCCACTTATAGAAGGGACCAGCTGAGATGACATGATGGAGGGGAGACGGAGGGGCTCATGCCTTAGGGGAAAAATGTTGGCAATTGGGACAGTCTTTGACTGCCTCAATGCAATCACCGAAGAGAGAAGGCCAAAAGTACCCAGCACGAATGATTTTATGGGCAGTAGCCAGACCGGAAAGGTGGCCACCACAAGTGCCGATATGACAGGCATTGAGCACTTTTTCTTCTTCAGCGTGTGTGAGAAAATGACAAAGGACATAATCTACACCGTGACGATAAAGGTCGTCACCAATAAGAAGGTAGCGGGGGGCTTGGTGTCGGATACGTCGTTGAGCATCATTGTCAAGATGGAGGGAGAAATTTTGGGTTCGCAAATTAGTGAGGATGTCCCCATACCAAGGGTCATTGGTGGTAATGGAAAATAAATGTTTATCGGGGAAATTATCATTAACTAGAGGATCCTGCATTCCTGTAGGTAGTTTGGAAATGAGTACAACGAGGGCTAAACCTTTCTTACTTTTTGGTGTGGAAAATTCAAGATCAAATTCCTGGAGGATCATGATCCAATGGGTGTACTTCCCATTGATGATTTGAGGACTCAATAGGAAGGCCATAGGGTTGGAATTAGTCATGACCTTGGTGGAACACATGAGGATGTAATGACGAAGTTTCTGGACTGAGAACACAATAGCTAGTGCTAATTTCTCTTCATGTGAGTAGGATACATGAGGTCCTACCAGATTCTTACTAACATAATAGATAACATGCTCAATTCCATTGTTATATTCCTGAATGAGGACTCCAATGACTGAGTAGGTGGAAGTGGAGATATACAGGATGAAATCCCTATCAAAATCAGGGGGACGAATCAAGGCAGCGGATGTGAGAGCATGCTTCAGGGTATCAAAAGACTCTTGAGCATAGGCATCCTAGAAAAAATGGATAATAGAGTGGAGGATTCTAAGGAACCCATGCACGGTGGTGGCATAGTCAGGTACGAACCGACGAAGGAAATTAGCTTTGCCTTGGAGGCTTTGTAACTGGCGTAAAGTATGAGGGATAGGAAGCTCAAGGATGGCTTGAACTTTCAATGGGTCAAGCGTGATACCATATTTAGACAAAATGAAGCCTAGAAGATGACCGGCAGGTACACAAAAGACACACTTTAGCGGGTTGAGGCAGATATTATACTTGTGACATCTGAGAAAGATGGTACGCAGATTGTGGAGGTGTTGCACCCAATGTTTAAAATGTGCAGTGAGGTCACCTAAATAAGCAAGGATAATATGAGCCAGGTCATGGAAACATTAAGACATATCCCGCTAAAAAGTGGCTCCTACATTTTTAAGGCCGAAAGGCATGACTCGATAGGTAAAGGTTCCCCACGGACTAATTAACACGATTTTAAGTTGATCAGCATGACGGATAACAATTTGGTTGTACCCAGAGAAACCATTCATAAAGGATAGAACCTCGTGCCCTGCACACTCATCAATGATTTGGTCAATGAATGGTGTGGGGAAGTTCTCTTTGGGACAAGCTTTGTTCAGATCGTGAAAGTCAGTGCAGACATAGATGGTGCCTTGTTTCTTGAGAACAGGAACAGGATTGGACACCT
Source organism: Pinus albicaulis (assembly GCA_034641835.2). Taxonomy (NCBI): domain Eukaryota; kingdom Viridiplantae; phylum Streptophyta; class Pinopsida; order Pinales; family Pinaceae; genus Pinus; species Pinus albicaulis. The sequence continues at coordinate 989,042,442 of CM076578.1, read as the reverse complement.
AAGTGGTGTATTCAATGGGATAGATAAAACCAGCCTGCTTGAGCTTATCGATTTCAGCTTTGATAACTTCTCGTTTGGAAGCATTAATGGGTCTCAACTTCTGACAGAAAGGATTAGCATCAGGCCATGTATCGATATGGTGTTCAACAATGGCAGGATCAAGTCCAGGCATTTCTAAATAGGACCAAGTAAAAATATCACAAAATTATTTGAAGAGCTTGGTGTAAGCCTAAACCTCTTCTAGGGTGCAATAGGCACCCAAGGTGATATTTTCTTCTATCCCTGGTTTGTCAGAAATGTCAATTTTAATGGTAGGAGAGATATTGGCCATATTTCCTTCTTCGAAAGCATCAGGTGCAGGGATGGGATTTATAAACCAATCGACCTCATCATGAATGAAGTCTTTATTTTCCACAGCATATTGGTCATGGGAATGCTGTGGGAGGAAGTATGCACGGTGGTGCATATCATCCCATGGAAAGTCAGGTTCCATCATAGCTTCCATATTGTCTTCATCGGAATGAAATATGGGGTGACTGGAGGAAGAGACACCGCCTGAAGCGGTAGAGCTACCCGACTCATCATTATGTGAAGAAAGGATCACATGCGCAACGTCATGGGGGATGATAGAAGAGTAAGCAGATAAGGGATCCACCGATGTTGAGCCCAGGGTGATCGCTGAAGGGAGGTCAGAAAAACATCAGGAGAAGTTTCCAAGGGGACTTCCACTGAGGGTCTCATGGATGATGGTATGTAGAAAATGTTGGCTGAAGGCTTCGTCATTTCGACATCGGGAGGTGGAATGTCAATGGGAGTAGGAAAATCCTCTGGTTTTTCTAGAGCAGAACTCACAAGCAAGTGAGAGGTGAACTTGTCATGCTTGGCCTCGAATTGACAGAACGCTTCCAAAGAGGAACGATAGTCTTTGTTGGGACTCAAAAATGTCATATTTTCATCTAACTTTTCCTTCACTATTCCTTACATTTCATCATTCCATTAACCTTTTATCATATCATTTTCATAAATACATTTGGGTTTCACTTTCTTATTTTCCATTTTATTCATTTTTGTATTATAAGTGAATTTATGATTAAATATTAGAAAATATACATATTTATATATATATATATATATCTCAAGAATATGTGAGCTTTGTAATGTGTAGGAAATATGTGAAGGATTAATTCCAAGATACGTCTCAAATATCTCCTCCACCATATTAAGGAGATAATTATTCAAGTATATTCCTAAGGAGAGGATCATGGAGGATTTGGTTGGCATATCTTATCCAAGATATGTGAGAGATGTGTGGAGGATTCAAAGGGATAATATCTTGTAATAATGAGAAATTAGTTGAGAGTGCTTGAGAGAATATTGGATATGTAATTATGAGATGGTTATCTTCCTCATGTATATAAGAGAGTGCTCTCTCTTCATTTATATAATAATGGAGATATAGAGTTTTAGTTTGGAGAGATAGTCTTGTAATTAAAATAGAAAGGGAGAGAATAGAGAGATAGAGTTTTTGACTTTTTGAGTTCATGATTTGTAATTTGATTCTTGTAATATAATTTGAGATAGATTTATTGTTGTGAGCTCACATATGTTGTTTGTCATTAAATTCTTCACATGTTGTATTTCTTTTCCCTTATGCAATTTCCTGCTTTCCTAGTTAATGTTTCAATTCTTTTCTAGATTAATTTGATTTCAGTAATTTAGATTAAATTAGTTCCACTTCGGTCCTGCATATATAGTGCATGTGTCTCGTAAGTCTACGAACCTCGGATTGACAAATTAATAGTTGGGTAAGTACTACAATAGAATTAAACGAACATATTTGCACCCAAACATTTTGGCGCCGTTGCCGGGGAGGCACGATGGATTGAAGTTTAGTTTGATTTTTCATGCAAGTGTGTTTAGACATGTTCCTAACTCCGAGGTGTTAAGGTGGTAAGACGTGGGGAACAGCCTACGCATCGCATTCGAGATACCGTGGGCTCGACCTCTTATGGATCAGGGCATGTAGGGTGTGTTTACATTTATGCAAGTGTGAATTTCAATTTTTGCAAGTGTGTTTGATTTTCGCAACTGTGAAGAGTGTTTGATGAATTCATGGTTCATGGTTGTAATTGAAGAATTCAATTACTAAATTAATGAGCAGTCCTTGTAAGAGGGTTTAATTGAGTATTGAATTCAAGATTATTTTTGTGGTCTTTGTTTTTTTTCAATTTTTAGTGTGCTGATTTGAAAGAGTTTTTGTGAACTAAAACCTTATAAAAGGATTAAAAACTCAGAAAATTATTAGCACTCTGTTTTTAGTATGTAAGAATCTCTTTTTCAACATGGTTTCATAATGAGTGTCAGCTTGGAATTACTCACTCAGATCCTTGCAGAAGTCGGAATCTCCTCTTCCTTGGAAGAAGAGATCTTGACAAGAATTGAAAGTTCAACTACTCCCCAAGAAATAAACGAAGATTCCACAGAATCCTCCATATCTGATGGCAAACAATCATTCGAACAGGAGATCAAGGAAGAAGAACAGGAGATCGAGGAAGAACAACAGGAATTACAACATGATCTAAGTGAGAGAAACTGTGCCTATCAAAGCTTTATTGAACAATGGTTCCAGGTAAGTACTAGATTAGATTCATCTTTTTATTTTTTAAATGATTTGCAGTTACAACAACTAACTCCCGATTCTCTACATGCACAAGATTTGATACATAATTTTGCGTCCAGATTCCTACCCAGCTAGAAGTATCCATCGGTTTTCATTCAGTCCTCCGTTCTATTGTAGGAGAGGGAACATAACAGAGGAAGCCAGAAAAGAGCAATGGCTGTGCCTCATAGACGCAATGGCTTCAATGGAGAGGAGGACTACTGAGAGAGTGACAAAGACGAACGAATGGAAGACGATGAAGGATGGATAGACCTGGCTGAGTTGGAGGTCCATATTTCTCCAGAGCTCAGGGCAGCCATTGATGCAGCCGAAGTGGGCGATGTCGACGCACTTCGCGTGGCCTTAGATAATTTGAATAGTAGCATTGACCAACCGACAGAAGATGGGGATACTGCACTTCATTTGGCTTGCCTTTATGGTTACACACCTTGTGTACAGCTTCTTTTGGAGAGGAGAGCAAGCTTGGAATCCAAGGATGAAGATGGAGCAATTCGTCTACATGATGCATGTGCTCGAGGGTTTGTTGACATTGTTCAAGCACTATTAAATGCTGCTGAGAATAAGGATCATATAAAAAGGCTTCTTGATATAGTTGATATTGATGGTGACACACCACTGCATCATGCAGCTAGAGGGGAACACTTGGAAGTGGTGCAGGTGTTGCTGAATGTCGAAGCTTCTCCAATTGTAACAAATGTTTTGGGAAAGACCGCTGATGATCTTGCGGATTCAGGTTCAGAAGTGTGGCGAGTCTTAGATGCTGTAGGAAGAACTATGTTAATTGCAAACAAAGAGCTCATATCAATTGGAAAATAATTGATTTAGAGTCTCACTTGCTCTTTTGAATGAGAGAGTTTTCATCTGTGTTTGTGCGAGTAGTATTAGCTTGTAGGTTAGGTTATTGAATTAGGCCTCAAAGAAAGGGGAGAGTTGCTGTATCAGAATTTTTACATTAAAATGGTAGATAATAAGTGACAGCAATTTCGGTATTTCTTTGATTTTCTGTTTTCTCACTTGGAATCTATTGCTATGATAATCTTATCAAAATTCCATTTGCACCCCAGAATTTATAGTATTGCATGTTGGATAGCTAAGTTATAAATCTTTAACAAGCAGCGAAAAGTGATTACCCTTTATAAAAAAAAAAAAAAAAATTAATTTGTTGTTTAATTCAACACAAAACACAAATGATAAAATAAAATTTTCATTTTAATTTTGTTAAAAAAAAAAAAAAAAAAAAAAAAAAAAAATTCCCTCATTCATTTACATAAAAATTCATAAAAATTAACTACTTGTTCCCTAACAAATGCAAAATCCTTTTCAAATTTTTAAAATCAATTTTCCTGCAAACCAATAAAAACATTTTGAAAAAATATTGCACAATCAATGAGTACATTGCATAGGGACATGCAATATCTCTAGTTAGGGGGAAACAAAAGTATGTTGGATTTTATCATTTATTTTAAAGTGAATTTGCGGGCAAAAGTTAAGATGCATATACTAACAAATGAAATAAGATTGGTGTTATGTGTAGGTCAACAGGAAGCTTATGTAGAAAGCTCAACATTACGATGCGACACCTTTTTCATCCACAATTAGTGTAACTTCGAAAAATAATTAAAAAATGGACATTTCATAAATTCTTGAAAATGAGCTAATTTTTTTTTGAGTCACTTCATACAGGAATGATCGATGGAGATCGCACACAAAGGTGACAATTTTTACGCAGGAATGGTGCTAAGTTTTTTAGAGTTGAAGACAATGAAAAAAGTGATTTTTCGAAATCACAATGAAACATGCATCATTGGAAGCTTGAAGGAACTAATTCTTCACAACACATATCATGACATTTTCCACTACACAAAAATCTTTTTTCGTCGTGATTACTCACCTTTTTCCTTCCAAACGCCTAGACCATCCTTATGTTGCAACCCATCTTCCATTACCTTATCTTTCACGATTTCATGCATGCCTATTTTTCTAAATCACATACATTCCTTTATCCTTTTCAGTTTATTGCCTTCTAGTTTTCCTTCTGAATAAAACTCATTCCCGTTCCATGATTACATTGCCTTGTTTTCCTAGCCATGTTGATCCACACTGCATGTCTGTGAGTTCTTTCCATTTATAGTCCTACCAAATCTTTTTGTACAAACTCGCGTTGACTGATGTGGGATTCCTTAAGGCCCACCTTTCAACAAGTCTTGCCCCATTGACATCAGCACCTTATCTGGGAAATAGACTAGAGTTCCTTTTGGGTACCTTGAGACTTGCATGCCTCAATGGCAAGTTCTCTCGCTGACAATCATGGGAATACATCAATGTCCCTTGATCGTCAGATCTTGCAAATGGCTCGACGTCAACCCCTTTATTCGCATTTCGCAAGATGTACTCGGGTACCTTGGCACTCATTGACATCAATGGTGAGTTTGCCTCGCATTGGTTAACAGAATGCATCAATGGTCGGTAATCCAATGATCTCTTTTCATGCTCGACATCAACACATTCTTTCGCATGATTAGACTTGTACCATCAGTTTTGTAGCGGATGAAGACTATACACTTTTTCACGACTCCCTCAGCAGTTACAGCAGCATGAATTCTGATCGACGAGAGTACCACAGTTCCACTTTCAGCGCTTATCCTTTCCATGATTCAACATTAGCAGTTCAGATTCCTTCATTTCCCAGGATCCAGTTACAACAACATCAGTCACATTTTCCAGATCCAGCAGCAACAGCAGCTACATTCCTATTGCATAGTTCATCATTCTTGGGTAAGTAGAGGTATGTTGTTTTCTAATCTTTAATCATGCCATTCCTTATATGCTAACTTGAATATTTTGGAAAATTCCCTCACCATGCTAAATTTCCTTTCATGAGCCATGTCAAGTTGCAACTAATTCATTTGGGGAGGGGGAACTATATTCATTACATATTCACTACCATGATTCCATTTCTCCACCACTATGGTTCTGTTGCCTCCATTTTTTTATCTCATTTACTATTCAACAACATTTCTTTTCCAACGATACTTTGTTACACTTTGCTTCATACGCATCAATATACATATTGGCATACTTCATGAATATTACAAAATGGCTTTCTTATGCAGATAGCTTATGATTTCCTGTGAGTGTTTACATTATTATTGCAGCAAGAGAACAGAAAACGAAATGAATGTTGCTAACACAAGAACCAACATTCTTTGTATTCATGAGAACCAACCATAAGAAAAGAGAACAAAAAATGAAATGAATGTTGTTAACACAAGAACCAACATTCTTTGTATTCATGGTTGTCACACAAGAACCAACCATAAGAAAATGTAAGTTGTTACTCATGTCTTTCACATATCCTGGAAACATTCATTATTAAAAGACATCATCATGGAAAGCCAAAGTTCAAGATGCCAAATGTTCTTAAAAGAGACCCATGCATGGTTGCATGAGGACATGCAATAAGTTCAGTTGGGGAGGATGTTGGGACTCAAAAATGTCATATTTTCATCTACCTTTTCCTTCACTATTCCTTACATTTCATCATTCCATTAACCTTTTATCATATCATTTTCATAAATACATTTGGGTTTCACCTTCTTATTTTCCATTTTATTCATTTTTGTATTATAAGTGAATTTATGATTAAATATTAGAAAATATACATATTTATATATATATATATCTCAAGAATATGTGAGCTTTGTAATGTGTAGGAAATATGTGAAGGATTAATTCTAAGATACCTCTCAAATATCTCCTCCACCATATTAAGGAGATAATTATTCAAGCCTAAGGAGAAGATCATGGAGGATTTGGTTGGCATATCTTATCCAAGATATGTGAGAGATGTGTGGAGGATTCAAAGGGATAATATCTTGTAATAATGGGAAATTAGTTGAGAGTGCTTGAGAGAATATTGGATATGTAATTATGAGATGGTTATCTTCCTCATGTATATAAGAGAGTGCTCTCTCTTCATTTTGATAATAATGGAGATATAGAGTTTTAGTTTGGAGAGATAGTCTTGTAATGGAATAGAAAAGGGGAGAATAGAGAGATAGAGTTTTTGAGTTTTTGAGTTCATGATTTGTAATTTTATTCTTGTAATATAATTTGAGATAGATTTATTGTTGTGAGCTCACATATGTTGTTTGTCATTCAATTCTTCACATGTTGTATTGCTTTTCCCTTATGCAATTTCCTACTTTCCTAGTTAATGTTTCAATGCTTTTCTAGATTAATTTGATTTCAATAATTTAGATTAAATTAGTTCCACTTCAGTCCTGCATATATAGTGCATGTGTCTCGTAAGTCTACGAACCTCGGATTGACAAATTAAATAGTTGGGTAAAAACTACAACAGAATTAAACGAACATATTTGCACCCAAACAATCTTCAAGGCGGGGACAAAGGTGAGTGTAATGGCCATGGAAATCACACAAAGCACAGGGGTGATTGGTGCGAAATTTTTTTAGTTTTGTGACTGAATCGGGTATAGTGACATAAACCTTAGGGATATCAGACTTCAGAAACATCTCCTTAACCATGGACTTAAGGTGAGGAAACTCTAGACAAGTATGGATAGTGTGTTTTAGCAGTGTTAGGGTCCCGTGGTTTGGCTGATTGGCAAGCCAAATGACAGTGTAACATCAAACCAGTCTTTGGAGCCCAAGGACCTAGCCTTCCTGGACTCAGAGATGGCTCTCTCTATTTGTGTAAGGGATATATGTGTGTTTGCTTATTGTGTTTTGATTTTAGGCTAGTTATGAAGTAGGTTTTTGGTTTTGATTTTTAGTTTGTGAGGGATGAAACTAATCAAAGATATAAGATAGGTAAAAAGATGTCAGATCAACTGGGCTATGGGGTCAAAAAGGTCAAGAAATCTTTCAAATGGTGATACAAGGTTGTTGAAGGGCCAATTTGATTCGAGGTAAAATGGATCTTTGGGAAAAATGGAGTGAAATGGACATCAAGTTTGTGAACAACAAAGGATTTCAAGCATAAATAGTTTAATAGCTGACATAAACATGCTAGGGCAAACCATTAATCATGAGAAATGTAACTATAAGCTGATCAATGCATAGAAATAAACATTCAAGCCATGCATAGAGATATATGACTCTCTAACTTTGGGAAATGGCTATCAGACTTTGGGGAAATACATTTAAGATAGACAAACAACTCAAATCACTATGTTGGAATGCCTAAACATAGTACTTCAAGCTATTGGGAACTTTGAAAACAAGATTTCATAGTTTTAAGCAAAGGGCAAGATCAGTACAAGACCTCCTTGGTTCAACAAATGACAATCTAATCAATCAAAGAGAAGTTTCATTCGTGGAGCTATGGCTAGCCATGAGTAAGTAGGGAATACCGTAAATTATACTTAGCATGCATAAAACCATAAATGAAACAAGCAAACGATACTCTTAAGTTATTAAAGAGCAATTAAGAGTTCTTTAATGTGACTAAGAATGAAGAAAACATGGAAGCTATAAAGAAACAGGAAATTTGAGGTGCCTCCAAGGGCATGTCTCAAATCTATTCTCTACTGTCTTATAGCAAGAAAGAGCATGGATTTATGAATGAAAACATAGGAAACAAAATAAGGAGAGAGACACTATACCATTCTACCAAGTCATGGAATCCAACAACAATCCTCCTTCATCATCCAAGAACATCCAAGAAACTATCCAAAAGCATGAGACAAGTATTTTTTCCAAAGCTTATATGATCATATATTGCTCTATTCACCAAGTTCAGCCTTTTTTACAATGAAAGCGTTTGGAATATATAGGCCAAAGTGAGGAAAACCTCTTAGTTCAACTTGCAATCTCATTGGCCTATCCAAAATATCTGATTTTTTGCTTGAGGCTTTGCAAAGCCTAAGGCACAAAATATATAATAAAATATCTAAAAAATGATAAAAAAGGGAAATATATTGAATTTTCATAACTTATCATGTACAAAAATAGCTAAACGCACATGAAGAAAAGTCACTTTTGAAAGGTTCAATTTTTACAAAAATACTCAAAAAATACATCAGCAAAAGGTCCCCTAACTTGTCGGAAACTTTTGGAGGCCTTCCCGATGTTGAAACGAGGCCCATGATGAATCGTTGGAAAGCTATAAGTTTCTAATTTCTGAAAATGTTTATTTTTCTCCCAACTGACCAATGGAAGTCCTAAAAAAATAGGCCTGTGTGTAAACAAACAAAAAATAGGCCTTGCTGATAAATGGGGCAGAGTGTATAAAAAGCGAGTGCTTTTCGCCACTTTGGGGGAGAAAATGATCTTCAATTGTTCTGAAAATCACTGAGTATGTTCCCATGAAAATATGGCATCCAATGATACCATTTTAATCCTTTGAGGATGCTCCAAACTGAAATGGCGATGCCCATGAGTTTTGGCCAAAAACCCAAAAATGACAAAAAACCAAAATTTGTCGAATTTCACCCAAACTTGGCGAGCATGCCCCTCAAGGGTGTTCAGAAACATGTTGTGAAGCTAACGCCAAAATTTGTAGTCCTGAGGTGTCTTTCCTCAATTTTGGTGCCGAGCGCTTCCCTTTAGCTGCCTTGAGTTTTTCTTGAGCAGCCTTCAACTTCCGCCGGGCAAACTAATTGATATTTTTATAATGCTCGGTCATCCTCCGTTGAAGGTCCAAGTCTCTCTTTTCCTTCTCCAATTTCTTGTCCAAGTGATCATTAAATATATGAAGCCATGCTTCCCGATTGTTCTCTATCTCTTGTTCAAACAAATGCAGTGTGAGGGGTGGATTGGAGAAGGGCATCTTCTTCTTCTTTTTGTTTTTCAAGGGTCTTTTTGAGCCCCGTGGTTCTTGGCCTCTTTTTCTTGGGCTGATCTTCACCTTCACTCTCATCAAACTCACCCATGAGTTCTTCCAATCTCAATTGTGCTTTGGAGGCCTCCTTTTTTTATTTGATGGCTCGTGTCTCATATACAGCCATATGGACACTCATCTGCTTGTTTTGAACTTGCAAAAAGTGATTGAAGTTCCTAGCCCTATCAAGATCAGTCCTCAAAGCATCAATTTGGTTTTATCTATGGATCAAGAGATTTTCGAGGACCCAGGCTTCATTATCGCTATCATCAGTTTGGATTTGGATGATGTCGAATTCCCTTTCCTGTTCATGACTGCTTTCTTCCTTGTCCTTCCCATTGCTTTGGGTGGCTCTTTTAGTCTTCTTTCTCTTGGGAAATTCGACCATGGGCTTCTTGGGAAATTTTCCCTTGCTTCGGAGGGCCCTAGTCAAATTTGGAGTTACAAGTCTAGGCACCCTTTTCCTTGATGTACGAGGCTTGGCCACTTTCAGAGAAGAGAGCATGGCCCCTTGCCTAGGAGAGGCAGCTAGCACATGCTCCATGGGCTCTTTACCCTTGTCACTTTGCTCCTCATTTTTGCCACTGTCTTGGATTTCTTCATGGATGCATTGGCTGTATTTTTGAATTTCCTTTTGAGGGTTGTCCTCCTCACTGTGTTGCACCTATTTATCATGCTGCCCCTCTTCTTCATGAGGCTACTGTTCCTTATGATGAGGCTGTTGTTTATCATGCTGTGGCTGCCCCTGTTCATCATTTTCATGAGACTGCTCACCTTCACTGTGTTCCTTTTCATCATGCCTAGGATTCTGTTGTTCTGCCTCACTGTGATGCTGCTCATCATCATGCCCAAGATTTTGTTGTTCTGCCTCACTATGATGCTGCTCATCATCATGCCCTTCTTCCCCTTGCTGTTCTACCTCATTGTGATGTTGCTCATCATCATCTTCCTCATCATGCCCTTGCTGCCCTGTCTCATCATGCTGCTGCTCATCATCACTTTCCTCTTCTTTCTCATGCTTTTCTCCCTCATCATTCTCTTTTTTTTGTTCTATGGTAAACTTGAGCTTCTTGGGAATAGGTTTTCTATGGTGAGTAGGAGGTGTAGGAGATGTATGAACTGGAGGGACAATGGAGAAATCCGTATGGGTGATGAAAGTATCCCAAGAGACCTCCCTCTTCTCAAGCTGATGAAGAATGATGACTTTGATGAGGGAGTAATGGAAGAGGCGGGCTATCTGTTGTGAAGGAGGCTTTTTCTGAACAGTGGAGGCCATTTTCTCAATGCTTCTATGTAGGAAGAAAGGGATATTTAGCAATTTGGCCCTTGTGAAATGCATGAGAAATCGAATATGATAGGCATAGACTCGGGAGAATATTTTCTCACAAGTGAAGTATTTCATGATGATCTTCATGAGGGGGGTGTAAATAGTCAATAGATATGAGAAGGGGAAAATGGATGGACATGAATCTCTATGCTCAGGCTTCAGAAAGGGCTTGTATTCTTCTGAGTACAGGTGGCTTTGTTTAAACCACTTTTCCCCGACATAAGGGATTTTAGTGGCCTTGGAGATGGACCTTGGAGAGAATTTTAAATCTAGGCCTGTCAGCTGGAAATTCTTCTCTTGAAACCTCAAAGCGCAAAGATGTGTCAAAGGGGAAAAGCTCTTCACCTCTTGCACTCTTTGAAAAAAATATAAACACCCAACCTCATGGAAATTGAACAAGACTTATGGGTGGGCATTCACTTCTTCAGTGGAAACAGGCTCAAATCTCTTATGCAGGCCACTCCTACTGTCTTGCCTGGGTGGCATCTTATTTTGAATGCTCTCTGCAGCACCAGGCTGCCTCAAATGGCCTTTGGAAATTTTTTCTCAAGCACACACTTTTGTCCTATTTGTTAGTCACTGTTTGACCAAGGCAACTGCTTCAAATGCTTTGTGAAATATTCTCCCAACACCAACCTTCTTCTCCTTACAAATCACTGTTTTGCCTCTTTTTATGCCAATCAACAAATAGTTATCAAAATACAAAAGCACACACAGTCAAATGATTACTGTGCCTGGGTAAAGTCACAAGGATCCTTTGTGTTCTGGTATAAACAAGATAGCCTTGTATTTAGACAAAGACAAAACACCCCTCCCAATCAAAAAAACTCTTCTTGTATTCACTGTTTCTCATACACAGGTAGACAAAAAAAAACCTTCAAATTGAGTAAAAGTATCTTTCACCATAGTCTGCTTTATGGGGAAAAGGAGGCAACACTAGTTGGTTATTTCATAATATAGAGGAGGCATTTTATAATGGTCCAAATTTCACCTTATAAAATTGTGTTCACCTTAAGAGTTCTGCCTCTTCACTGTTTTTACCTTAGGATCACTATTTTCCCTTCACAAACACTATTTTCACCACTGCTAGGACACCAATGTTTTTTGAAGGCAGTTAGGGTGTTTTTAGATGGTTTTAAACATCCACCCAAAAATGTAAAAATGTGTAACAATCATAGCAATAGAAAGCTTTGAGTTTGCTCAGAAATACTGCCCTCTAATCAATCTCTCTCTCTTGGCATTTATAGCAGTAGCACCTTTAATTTTGGACCAAAATCCTCACCCTTTAAACACTGTTTTGACCTTATACTTTGCTGACAGAGGTTAGCTTTGTCCTATCACAGTTAGGACACCTTCAAAAATTTTAAACACCTCTAACAATATGTTTTTCCTTGCAATTAGTGTTATGTCTTGTCACTGTTTTGAGGGCAGTTTCAGGCCTTTTGAAACTAATGCAAACACATCAATTTCACTATATTAATATTGGGAAAACGTAGCAACAACCACCTTGGAATTTTAACAAAATATCCAACCCTCCTTTTCACTATTTCTCCTTTGGAGAAAATCACTCTGTCACCCCTTCAGATTTTCAAAAAACTAGCAAGGAGAAAATGAAGAATACCTTGCAAAATTTCATGGGCTTTTGTTGATCATTTGGCAGCTTGAGAGATGCTCTTGAAGGTGTTTTGATGGTTCAAATAGGTGCGACACATTCAAAAGGATAAGCGCCGCGCAGCAACAGGGGTGTCGGGTCGGCCTTCGGGCAGTTGTGATCGGCACCTACAGGCGCACTGCGCGTCGCGCAGATGTTATAGCTCTGTGTAAAACTGCTTCTAAACACGCCACACGCTTTTCCAGGTGCAATGTGCGGGCTTAAAACTTCAAAACTCTGCAAATTTTTCTCAAATTTCCCGTTTTCTGCGGTGGAAAGCCAGGGGAGGTGTTGTTTGCGTTTTTGAAATGCAAAATGGGATTATTCCAACGGTCAATCTACCCTTTATAGTATGAAAAAGCCAATGTCCCTTTAATATTTATTTATGAGGGTTTGATCATTTTTCTTTAAAACAAATGCCTTTGTTATAATGAAAAACCGAATGACTTTGAAGGTGCTAAAACGGGCCCATATTCAAATAACGTTGGTAGTAAAGGGATGTGCATGCTATTTGGACAGTTTTTATAGATATGACCCTTCCCACATATAAGAAAATCATCCCAAGGCCAAACCCCTTTCACTGTTCACCTATTAAGGAAGGACATGTCTTTCCTCTACTTATATCTACTTATTAGAGGAAAACCTGGCTCAAAGCCATATAGTGACTGTAGATGCATTCTCCAAATGAAATTTCTCTTTGACTGTGGGTGAAGCTTAGTTGTATTCACCTAAGCTTTACCATCATCTGTCTATCAAAAGGAAATTCTTTTGAAAACCTCTCCTTTACTCAAAATGCAACAACAAGGTACTTTTTACATATTTTCAAAAGGAACAAGCCTTTATTTGTAATAGTGGCATGCTTCATTTGCTTTGAGTGTTGTTCCTGAACTTGAAACACATGCCATATCCCTTCTTACACATTGACGAACCTATGTGTCTATTTGCAAAGCCTCCTTCAGAAAACAGGCTTAGGTTACTTTCTTGTCCATTGTGATGAGTTTTTGAAAAATATCTTCATGAATAGGAAAAGCAGAACTTTATTTGAATAGCAATCATCACTCTTTGGCCTATTTTTAACCTCAGCTAATTTCAAATACTTTCAACTCTATTTTTTTAAAGGAACAATGACTAGATGTCATGCCTGTTTATCAAGGAGAGGGATCTATGGAAACCCTTAATGAAAACACATACCTCAACAAGGTTTGTTCATTTTGGATTTAGACTGCTTTTGAAAGAAAACTCTGATAGGAGATAAGATCAACCTCTTGGATTATTATAGTACCCTTGATTTCTCTTTGTTTTTAACTCCATTTCTCTGTTTAGAAGCCTTCAACTGTCTCCTACTGTTCTTAAAATTTGTCTTTCAGTCAGTGAAAACCCTAAAATCAATCACTGTCCCTGGCCCTCTGCTTATTAGATAAAGGAGGCCTTTATCACAGTGCCAAACCCTTTGCTTGTAAAATTAAGGAGGTTTTCTCAGTCTTCAACCCTCTGCTCATGTATGGAGGAGGTTTTCTTAGTGATGCCATTTCATCAGCCTTTAAACAATGTTATATTTCCTTTTACTTCCTATTCATGCTTGAGTGAATGAAGATGGAAAATTGATAATAAGTCATGATGGGCCCTTCTCTGAGACAAGTAATTCTGCTTTTAAAATACTTTTGTGCCTCTTTAGACATCACAAGCAATTTGGCTAGTATATGCAAAGTATTTCTTATCATTTATGATTCACTAACCTTTTACTGTGATTGCATGAGCTTGATGAAATAACTCTCTGCCCTGTAGCTACATCCCAGGCTCAAAACCACATGAGAAGCAACTGTCTTCTCATGTTGAGTTAATACTATCTTCTGGAATACTAGTACACTTTTTCTCTTGAAATATCCATTGAATCATTGTAAAACCACCTAATATCAGTTTGACCTATGGCATATGCATTGCTGAGACTCCAAGGCTTGTTAGTGGCACGACTTAAGGGTGTTACCAACTTTATTTGCAGAATAGGAAGGTCTGTTAGGACTAGTTGATAGTAGATAGAGGTTCTTTGGCCTTAGGATAGTTTGCAAAGGGAGAAAATGCCTAAAGCGCCACTACCTAACTTAGGGGAGACTTCTTGGACAGATTTGGATTGTTTCTTTGGAGTTGATGGAAAAGGTAGTATGGCTAAGGCTAGATAGGCTTGATAATGAGGTTTTATCTCATCATGGGCTGATTGAAAAGGTAGGAGGGAAAAAATGTTTATGGGTGTTTTCCAGCTGGAAAATTTGACAAATTTTTATATCAGTTGCTAGAAAACTTGGCTGTAACAACTAGTCATCACCAACAAGTGAAAAATACTGATGAATAACAGGCGGCTGAGGAGGGGCAAGGTTTGTCAGGGTGGCCTTGTCATTATTTGCCTCTTTGTGAGCTTTTCCCTTCTTACCCGAAGCGGTCGCAACAAGAGGTGGTTCCTATTGAGGTGGTTGAGGCACTGTTGCAGTGGGAGAAGTCATGGGGACCGATTGAACCGGGTTCAAAGCAAGATAAGGTTTTGGTTGACTAGGCAGGGTAGTAGCTAGAGGATCAAGGTACCAGGCAGGAATCCCAAGGATGAGGTTAAGAAGAGAGAGGGTGACCATGACAGGTACCGTGTACACTCCTGGGGGGGGAGCTAGGAACAGTATCTGACCATAGGGGTAATGTCCAGGTGGGACGGCTCCTACATGGTTAAGGCTTGGAGGAACCATTCCAGGAGTGTAAAAAGGCTCATGGATACTAGCTGAAGGGCTAGGAGGAGGAGGTCCAAAAGGCTGAATTGAAGGGATAGGAGCAGGCTGCAGAGGGTGAAGAGGCTGTTGACTAGCCAAGGCGGGCCGCTTGAGGGAAGCCCGAGACGATTGTATCATGCAAACATTCGATGAGCTGGGATCAAAGACAGGATGAGGAAGACTAGGGAATGTACCAAGAAATGAGGAATCTTTGTAGACTCTAGGTGAGACACTGGTCAAAGAATTGACGGTTTTCTTATTGGCCACCGAAGAGATGATGGACTCATGGGAGGTCTAAGACTTCGATTCGTACTATGTCAACTGGTCAATGGTGACTATATTTCCGTTATGAGGGAAGGAAATATTGCGGTGAACTGTAGATGGGACAACAGACATTGCATAGGTGTAGTTATGACCCTATAGAATGTTCTAATCTAAGGGGGAATCTATGACTTCTACGTCAACGCAAACAATCTTGCCCACAAGAGTAATAGGACAATTTCGGAATAGGCCAATGGGATGGGAGGTGTGGCCATCCCACGCTCAGAGAGTGATCATGGAAGGAGCCAACTCAGGTGATCTGAGTTGCTTCCAAACTGAAGCGGACATCACACAAGTGGATGCCCCCTCATCAATGATGAACCGGGAAACGTTGGCGTTTTGGATCTTGACTGGGATTTGGAAAGCGATGAAAGCGGGGAGAGGAGGATGTTATGACTAGTTAACATCAAATACAATCAATAGATCATCGGAAGGATCTACAACACCTATGGTAGATAGTATATCTTTTCCTTGTGAAGGGCACGACTGGAGGAGTTCCAGCATTGAAATGGCAGCAGGAGATTGCACCAAATCATCTACTATGCTATACGAATGGGCAGCTTTTCCAGAAGCAGCATTCGACGTAGTGGTCCCTTAGGCATCTTGGTATGAACCTCCACCTTAGGCTGAGGGATCTGTAAGGGACCATCAGGTGTCAAAAGAGGCTATGTAGAGATCGAAGGAGGAAACTCAGGGACAGACGTAGCGGGAGGCTTGTTGTACTGATAGGACTGAGTCTGAATATTGATGTCTACGATTAGAGGTTGATCATAGTTCATCATGAGGATCTGGTAATTAGAGGCACCAGATGGAAGAGGTTGAGTGGCCACTTGACCTTTAGGCGGTTTGGTAGCCACAAATCCTTGCTGAGGGAAAGGATTAGTAAGCACAGTCGACTCACTAGGCACAACATTAGGAGGGATGGAAGGGGAGGCTTGTTGTCCTTGAAATGTTTCTTGAGACTCCCACATTTGAATCATCTGTGGAAAAAGAGGACAATCATGTGTGTAATGACCATAAACACCACAACAAGAACAAGGCTTGTTCGTGCGAACAAGCTTGTCCTGCTTGGGATGAGTGCTCTGTTGCTAGTTAGCAGTGTTAGGGGCATTATTTTGAGGATTAGGTCTATGATTACTGGGAGAATATTTATTTTGAGTGAATTTCCTCTTATTTTTGGAGGGAGGAGGATTAGTCGCGCCCTGCAGTGCATACACCTACCCTTGAGGGGCGGTGGCTACTATTGCGGGGGTTCATAAGGCAAGGGAGGAGGTGGCACTAATGCTGGAGGAGATGGAGCACCAGGCTGTGGATACAGATAATAAGGAGGTTGGGTAACAGTGTGGTAAACAGGAGGTTTGGAAAAAGGAGGAGGCATGTTGTACCTTGGATACATGCTACCAGGAGGGGGAAAAGTGCAGGAGGTGTTGACCCCCCCCTGAGGAAAGCCATAGCCCATGGGAGTTTAAGCGTTGTTGGCGAAGAAACAGGTCTGGCAAGCAAGACCCAGGTTCAGAGATTGGGGCCAAAAAGGGAATCCACTGTAGTCTAGAACCACACCGGCATTGTCACCCTACTCCGGAGAGCAGAGAGTCTCACCCGAGGCGTGCCACGACCACATGCAGAAGGGGAATAGATCGACAGTGGTGGAAGGATCCACAATTCGTGGTTAATATAGAAGTGATTACATAAATATCATCATATACACAAGAACATTCAGAAGATTGAGCAGATACTAAGAAAATAAAATTTTAAGACATCATAGACATCATGCATGCATGTAACTCATACAATAAGACAACAACCTGCAAATATATTGATAACTTTTAGTCAGATCCACAATTACATCACTTCCATAGGAAGAGCCTACAATTTTTTTTCAAACGTCTCATAGGATAGAAAGATAGATAAGAGAAGCCTAGGAACTACAAAGATATCATTCTCGGAATAGATCTCTCCTGCAGCATCTGCTCGATCCTCTTCGATCGCTCTGCATTCGTCTCTTCTTTTGGCTGGGTGACGGCTATTTATTCACTCGCCATCGCAATCTGCTAGTTCCTCTTGCATTTTTCTTCAACTATTTTTGGCTTATCTGTTGTTGTCTATGAGTTCTGCTCTTCGTCCTCTACTATATCCTCTCTTCGCCTGTACTTATCTGCATCTGCTTCTTCAGGTATGTCTTGTTCCCCCCACAACCTCAGTAGCTCCGCTACTCACCGTAGTTGCGGCTTGGTTGCGGCTGCCACATGTCGATCCGCGACCCAAAAATCTATTCTTTATTCAAAATTAAAAACAACGGCCCCAACAGGCCCCAACCATAGTTTCTTGACTTGTCTCGAGTCAATCACAAATCACTGTCTCTATTGCCATTGCCCCACCAGACCCCATTCCCTGTTCTTGTTGTGTGCCTTCAGTCTGCTACCCAAACAAGGGCCCCAACTCCGGGACCTCGCTGAACGCTGAAGATTTAAGCTCGTTGAAGGTCGTCACAGCTTGCTTCCACCCCTGTAATAATGCATCTGTCTCCGCAGTGATCTTGGTGACAGCTGCCTCCCCGACGAGCACCAGTACAGTCCTGAACACCGTGCCGATTTGGGTTTCGGCCTCGATGGCTAACTACTGCATTGTCTTGGCGCTGAGTTGGAGGGTCTGGTGGAGCTCTCGAATTGCTTGTTTAGCCATTGCCGAGCTGGCCTCTGTTTTCTGGATCTGGACCTCCAGAGCATCTGCCTAAGTGTATAGCTGGTCTAGCTGCGAGGGGTCTATGGCATCTTGAATTTCTTTTGAAAGTTGCTGCAGCTACGCTGAAATGGATTGAGTCTTTATCGTAAGGGTCGTTGAGCATTCTTGGAGACCTTTCAAGAGGTCATAAGCATCGTGCACTGTAGAGTTGAGAATCTCCTGCATTTAGGTGACCTGGCCCTGTTTCTCTATAATTTGTGCCGAGTAGACTGCCTCGGGATTGGGCAGCGATGGCCGTGCTGCTAACACTGCTTGGAGCTCTACATTTTCCTTATGGAGGTCAGTGAATGATATTTTGAGGTGAAGGGCCCATTCCAATATATCTATTTCTGGCACATATGCAGGCATCCGAGTGTAGTGAGCTTCTACAACCGAACATAGTCCTGTAAACACCCTGGCCACTTCATTTATCTAACCTTGGAGATGCCTGTGTGCTGTCGTGAGTTGTTCACACTATTCAGTAAGCGCGGTGATCTACTATTGTTTCTCTTCACACCTCTGTTGCAGGTCAAAGTGAATATTTTCTGCCTACTGGGCGGCCCTCTGAATAAAGTGCTACAGCTGTGCCGTACCCCACGTCTCCAAGTTGGTGACCCCCAAAGTACTTTGATCCGGCCGCCGTTCCTGTAGTGGTTGCCCACTGGAAACTGATCGAGTGGAGTGCTCTTGAGGGGACGGAAGTGGGTTTTGATGAGGTGCTGAATCAGCCATATTCAGTTCTGGCCGCTCCTATAGAGCTGTGTGGATGGTTTGTGGAAATAGAGTAGGTTCAGGATGTGCCTCAGTCGTTTCTGTAACAATATGTGCAATCTATGTAATTATATCAGAAAAAGAGACTTGGGGGTCCCCAATGAGGTTGAACGGTGGTACCACTGCTACAGTACTTAAGTCAACCTCGGCCCCGTGGTCCCCATTAAGTAGATCTCAGATGACTGGGTCTGACACGGTGGTGGATGAATTGGATGGTGTGGATGAAGTGGTAGGTGGAATGGTACATGGCGGTGGAAGCCGAATGTTGATGAAGTCGGAGGGGTCAATGAGAGGTAGATGTGGGATCCCTCCTATTGCCCCTGTGTCAATGACTGGTTCTTCTTGTATAGGCACCCCTGGTCTTGGTGGCCAGGTTGGATCCTCCTCAGTGAGGTCCACCACTGGACTCGATTCTATGGTCCGGGCCCTCTTGGCCTGAGGAGCGTCTAAGGGGTTTTTGGGCTTGCTATTTTCCCTTATGGGGGTAGTCATCAAACTCGGTGAAGTAAATACAACATTAGGGATGGGGGAGGTGATGGAAGTCATGTGGAGAAGCGGGGTGGACTGAGAAAGCTGGAACTCAGAGAAAACAGGAAAAGGAATGGCACCGCTTGAGACAACCTTGGCCACTTCATTGAAACTATGTACCTGAGTATTGAAGTGGTGAATGAGGGGGACGAGTTGCACGGTGGAGTCTTGTTGTTCCACCTCCACTTCCTTTTTGGCAAGCTGTTGCTGCGATAACATCTGATCAAAATTGTATGTGGGTACCCCGCTTCAGATTTCCATCGCGACCCCCGGCCATAAACAAACTTCATTATGGAAGGCTGTGTCTTCAAAATGGAACTTCAGCGGCTGCATGCGAAATGTTTCCTCCGGCACGCAAGTAGGTCAGAGGAAGGTATGCCTGTGGCTGACCTCGAACCATACTTGCTCGCTGCACTTGTCCAGCAGGTTCCTGGGCACCCTCTGCTAGCCTGCGACCACATCTATCATTAAACCATACCAAATTTGAAATGCCTCTACATTGACCTCCTTTGTGCTGGGATCACCCGACACCTTCCATGGGATGAACTTCATTGCCAGAGGCTAGCCCTCCATTGTTTCTGCCGGTATCTTGATGAGGGGAGTATGCCACTTCCACATGGAAAATGCAACTATAAAATACCCATAAATAAATCTTGTGGCCCTCTTGTAGTTGTCTTCCCATGTGTCAAGCATCTCCTTCAGCAGGAAGGAGCACCAGTTCAACTTAGCCCCCTAGACACAGTGTTTGGCAATGGAAATAGTATCTAGGGTACATTATCCCTTCGTGTAGTGCCTCATTGTATTACTGGAAATGAGGTAGCATGCGAACTTGATTTCAAGCTTGTTGATAAGCTCCTTCTTCGCCCCCTTTCCTCCCCGGCGTGTGCCATATTTTGCATAATAGTCTGCATCTCCTGACTTCTTTACTCATTTGGAAGTGGTCTGACATGCAGACGATACATTTGGGCTGTTATGTGAAAGCCCTGTGATCCGGTGGATATCCTCAGCATGGATTGGAATTTCCTCATTCAACCACAATGACCCGTTCTAGATGCGGCTGAGTAAGAACTTGGTGGACTACATGGCTAGTCCCGTTGTCCTGAATACCAAGAGATTTCTTAAATTCAAAATGGAGGATTGTTGTAGGCCTCGAAACTCTGGAAAAATTTTGTTTGATGCACACCTTGCTTCTGTGGTATAATATTCCATATACACCAGGCACCTAAGTGTTGGGAACTCGAACGAGTCCGTGAGGTCTGCATCTATGAGGGAAGCACTATCGTATTTCTCGATGAGGGACTATGTTTTATGAATTTTGTTGTCAAGCTGCGGTTCTACGACTACTGGGTTGGCTCTTGTCATCTTTTCTCGGCATTGATACACTTGCAAAATCAGTCTCGACGTATTCTCTTGGCTCTACGCTTTTGGATACTTCTGCTGCTCTGGTTCTAATCCAATTTATAATTCTAACTTCTCTAGCATTCTCATGCTTTTTTCCATGCAGGTTATGTAATTAACTGGCATGAGTGAGGTTGATGAGACCCCATAACAAGTTAATTCCTGCTGGCATTCTCCACAGTGATAATCATGCGATCAATCGCTTGCTAAGGTGTATTATGACATCTGCTGACAGTGGCATGGGGAAATGGGCAGATGCGATGACTGAGGTTCCTTTGAATTATGGAAAAATGATTATTGCAAGGTTACTTCTAATTATGGAAATTTATGCTGCAAATCTAGTTGATCCTACGAACTGACACAAGTACTAACTGAAATGATATAGACTGACACTGACACGTTTGTTGATCCTACGGGGATGACACGCTGGACACGCCCCTCCCCAACCACAATCGGTTGAGGTGCGGTCCCCACAACATAGCATTTATTGACGACCTATGCATGGACAATGAACACTACCTATGCTCATCTCGGTTGCGGGAGAGTTATTCAACTATGCTACTCTACGACTTCTCTCGAGTGTGAGAGTTATTAATGAAAGGTGAAAGAAACTTAGTCAGGTAGGGATTTAGGCATGTGCCATTCACCCACCCAGGTAAAACAGTACCGTCTAGCTGAGCCAACCGAATGGATCCGGAATCCCTAATCTCGACGACGAAGTAAGGTCCCAACCAGTGCATCTGCAATTTTCTCGGAAACTTCTGAAACCCGCTATCATAGAGGAGAACCTTCCCCCCAACCTGGAACATTTTTCTCTTGATGTGGTGGTCATGCCACGCCTTCTGCCTTTCCTTCTGAACCTTTTGGTGAAACTCGGCCAAAAACCGGGCCTCGTCCAATTCTTGCAATTCGTGTAGGCGCTCCTCTAGTGATTCCTCTTCCGATAAATTTGGGGATGTGGAAATTAAAAGACTCAGTATGGTGAAATAAATGGGAATCATAGCTTCCCAGTCATACACCAGCTGGAATGGTGTTTGATTGGTCAAGCGCTTTACCGTAGTCTGGTAGGCCCATAGTGCAGCGGGCAACCGTTCATCCCAATCATCCCGCTTGGAATTGCAGATCTTCTTCAAACCCTTTTAGAGGATTTTGTTGAGCACTTCAATAGTGCCATTGGCCTGGGGATGGTACGGGATACTTTTGCGATGTTGAATCATGAAGGTGTCTAGCAGCTATTTGAATGTCTCATTAATGAAGTGCGTACCTTGATCACTGGTTAAGCTCCGTGGGTAGCTAAACCTGCTGATGATTTTTTCAAAGATGAACCAAGCTGCTATATCGACCATACAGTCTCGTACCACTGCTGCCTCAGCCCACTGGGTGAGGTAGTCGGTGGTGGTAATGATGTACTGGGCCTTGGAATGCCTGGCTACCAGGGTGATGGGACCTATAAAGTTGGCAGCCCACTTCTTAAATGGCCACAACACATGCACTGGGTGGAGCAGGAGCTTGTCTCTGTGAGAGGGCTTCCCTGTTCGCTGACAAACATCGCATTTCTTAAAAAAATTCTTACAATCGGCATGGACCATCAGCCACCATAGTCCGGATTGGAGCACTTTCCTAGCAGTGGGTTTCGCCCCCACATGCCCGCCCGCAATGCTGCTATGGCACTCCCACATCACGGCTTCGTGTTCATGGTCGAGTATAAATTTGTGCAGAACCTCATCAAGGCCCAATTTATACAAATTCCCCGCAATCAGTTGGTATTCAGTGACTCAGACGACCAAGTGTCATTTCTAGAGTGGGGTGTAGTGTTGAGGGCACAGTCTCGTAGTCAAATAAGTTGCGATGACGGCCAAATAATCTGGTATGGCTTCGACTCGGAAAAGATCAACATCTGGTAGCTGATCAGCAAGAGAGACATCATTCTCCCCCATCTCCAACTTGGATAAATGATTGGACCCGACTTTCAACCTCTCGGGCTTGACAATCATCTCAGAGGTGAATTCTTGGAAGAGTAGAAGCCATCGACAGATCCGGCCTTCCAAAACAGGCTTATTGACCAAGTACTTCAATGCGGATTGATTAGTAAAGAACTTGAACTTACCTCCTAGAAGATAGTGGCGGAACTTCTGGAGCGAGTACACCATTGTGAGGGCCTCCCTCTCTGTGGTGGTCTAATTCCACTCTGCATTAGACAGTTTGCGACTGGAAGAGTAGACTGGGTGGTCAACTATCATCTCCCTTGGTTGCACCAAGACAACCCCAAGTGCAATAATGGAAGTATCGATATGCACATGGAACTGCTTATCCCAATCTGGGTGAACCAGAATGGACGTCGTTGCCAGATTCGCCTTAAAAGTGTCAAGGAACACTTCTGAATCATTCATCCACTGGAACACTTCTGACTTCCGCAATAAATTTTCCAGAGCAGTGATCTTCACATAATTTCGGATGAACCATATGTAATAACCTGTGTGCCCTAGCAGTTCCCGCAACTACTTCACCATTTCTAGGGCTTCCATGTGAATGATCACAACTACCTTGGCAAGGTCGATGTAGACCCCCTGCTTGCATACAACATGTCCCAATAGCGTTCCGAAGGGAACCGCGAAGATACATTTCTTCAAGTTCAAGGAAATATGCAACTGTCGACACCGATCAAACATGATGCGTAGCAGGGTGGTGTGGTCCTTCAGCAAACTGTAGACGGTCCAATCGTCCATGTAGACTTCTAGGAACTTATGAATGTACTCCTGAAAATCAACGATGATGATCTGGGAAAACATAGTGGGAGCATTCTTCAACCTGAATGGCATCACGTGGTATGCAAATGAACCCCACTCGGTGGTGAATGTGGTCTTCGTTTTTTCCTCTTCCACAATGCGCACTTGATGGTAGCCTGAAAATCCATCAGTGAAGGAGTAGGCCTCATTCCCCACAACATGGTCCAATACTTTGTCGCTGAATGGAGTGGGAAATGGGTCATGTATGCAGGCATTGTTCAGACTTCGGTAGTCAACATGGACGCAGATTTCTGACTTTTCCTTCTTATTCTGAATGATGATGGGACTCACCCACTCATATTCTTCCATAGGGAAGATTAGACTTGCTGTCAGCATTTTATCGATCTCAAACTTGACCTTTTCTTTGATCCGCGGGTTCAACCGCTAAGGTCGATGCTTCACGAGCATGGCGTCTGGTTTCAGCACAATACACATTTCTCTAAGGTCCCCTTTCATGCCCTTTAAGTCTGCAAACGATGAAGGGAATAAATCTTCATATTCCTAGAGGAGGCTGAAAATTTCCTTTGTTGTCTCCTCGTCCTAGTAGTCCCCAACTTTAGCCAGTTTTGGTTTTTCCTCCGTGCTGATGTTTAGCTTCGTTGTCTTCAGCGGGAGTAGATGGATGCCTTCAGTGGTGGGCTCTTCTTTGATGTTCCACTCACCTTCCTTCTCTTGAAAATATAGGTGCCTTAGGTCCTCCAAACTATCATCATTTGGATCGTTGTCGATCCATTGGCAAGACAACTCACAGCTGCCCTCAGGATGTAATGCTAATGTGCTCCCGTTGGTCCCCAGATCATGGAGAAACACTACCCCCTTGATGGCCTGTAATGCCTAGGACACCATCTCTATCTCCCCTTCAAAGGAAAAGCACCGAACAAATTTGTCTGCGACTTCCTGCCAGGAGCTGGTCCCTCTTTTCCTCTCTTCTTCTAAGTACCAGGCATGGGGGATGGTATCTAAGGAGTGGACCAACTGATGTACCCACAGCTCTTCCGAGTACCCTATACTTTGCCACTGCTCCTCACATGTCCTCAGGTGGTCCCTCGGATCGGAAGTCCCTTGGTACCTGTGCCTGCTTCGAGGGCCTTTGTCTTCTTTGAACTGTGCCCTCAAAGCCTCCGCCACACAACTCCACCGTGACAGGGTGTTGCGGTGATTTTTCCACCACCTGGTTGATGTGGACTATAGAGCTACGTCCAAAAGTGGTATCCTACTTCCTTCTAGTACCGTGTCTTCTACCTTTGCAATGAAGGTATTTACGGCTTGCATGTTCGACAGGGTGGGGTACTCCCTGATCTCAGCGCCAATCCAATGGACCTTGGAAATTTTGGCACATCTCCACATGCTGGTCTCATACCCACCTTGCTGCTAGTCTTCCCAGGCTAGTTTCGATCCCAGCTCCGATCTCTAGACACTGCGCCAGCTAACAGGGCCAGTTGCGGTCGGGTTAATATAGTCCTCCTGCTTCCCTGCTGTCATTTGATAAAGGTTGTCCAACATCTGAGCATCCTCCTGATTATCCACAGTTTCTGTATATCGTGGACCCTGATAGGGGTCAAGAGGTTGAGTGACTCAGACTTCTCCATCTTCAAAAACCATCAGCTCCTTCTTGAGGTTGATGATGGCTGTTGTAGACAATTTCTTGTCCCTCCTAGAGAGAGTCTAGAGTTGCCATAGACCAGTGCCTAGGACATCTTATCATAGCAAGGAGATCATAATAATATAACTTGGGTGTCAGCCAAAAGCTCTCTTGCTATCTCTTGTAAAACAAGGAAATTAATTTTGAATGGGACCAAACTCTCTCAGAAGCTGATGTAGAGATAAGAAACATGTAGGAACAACATGCAAGACTTCAATATTAAAGCATCAGAAAGTTAAGAGACATTTTACTGTAAAGGGGGTCGATTCAGATAATATACCACAGAAATAAAATATCAGAAGGTGGATTCAGTGAAGAAAAGATCAAGAAAGTACTAGCTAACATGAGGCTGATACCCAGATACACAACAGGACCACATATGGGCTTAATAATTTAAGAATCCATACATGAAAATGGCATTTTAAAAGCACCCTCCTCAAGCAACTAATATAGAAGAAAATATGGATAGAAAGAACATGAAATAGTATATCATGCCTGGGCCTATTTAAAGTGCTCGACTGATCCCAGTAAGGGCATCAACCAGGATGAATGCTTACTCGAAATTAGTGAGCCACTCACATTCCAGAACAATGATACAAGAAGATAAATGAGATGAAATGAAATGTTATATTAACACATAAGAGAAAATTACATACTATGGGATACCACAGACCATAATCCTCATTACAGATATAACTCCTCCACACTGAGACCCTACGGGCTCTAAGCTTTCATACAGAAGTGTTACAAGTTGTATACAAAAATTTCTCACTGCACAGTTTTCTGATAGAAATCCGGAACCCTTACCATGTCTTTCTTCTGCGGTTTTATAGAAGAAGTAGAAAAATATAGAGAATGGGAGTAGGTGAACACATTAAATTGCTAAATTTGATCAAAATGGCGAAAATATGCCTGCCCATACTTCATGACGACGTTGTATTGCTGAACATACTCTACTGCTGCTCTATGAAGTAAATGTTATAGGGGTAGATTTTTCTGAAGGCAGAATATGAGGAATAAAATATGAAACATTCTGTACCTTTGCCTTTCATCTTCTTAATCCACATCTGAGATCTTAGATGCTCGAAGGCTAAGTCTCTCAAATGTTTCGTTATATTTATTATTGCTCCATTAATTTGGTCATATCACAGTAACTACCTCCAGCTCCCATCTTAAATTTCTCCCTCAGAGATTGTCAATCGAGGTGCTCTTGATCTCTATAAGAAAATTTGTGCATCATGGTAACTTTCCATCGCGGAAAACCTACAAAACCACAAACCTGTTAAGGAAAACCAGACAGGGACGGTGAATCATGGAAGGGTCGATGGAAATGGAGACGAAGGCATGACCAAGAGGGAGGAATGCGCAGGGTGGCGGAGGGATTACAAGATGGTGGAGAAAATATCTTGGCGGAGATTTTAACTTAAAACCCTAAAAACAACATATTAGTGTAAATATATGTATGGTGGAGGAAATATACGGTGTGCACGTGGGATGGTGACGTGGAATATAGGCTACGAGGTTTGGTCAATTCTGCGGGGGTCAAATGGATCTAGACCGTTCAATTCCCGAGTAAGATCCACAGCTACAAATGCATTGAGGCAATGGAATGGTGGGCCATGGACGCGATGGATAGGAGTTAAAGCGCTTGCAGCTTCATGGAATATCCACCGTTGGATGGAGGGCACAGGATCGGATGGCCAATGATAATTCCGCTACCCGACTTTCGTCCGGAGAATAATGCGCAGGAGGAAAGCTGTTTCAGGCCCATACAGAGGACACGCAGCTCATATTGAATGGAATCACTGGCTCCATGGAGAATACTTCCCATCGATTAGAGGTGGTGCGGAATGAAACAATTGGTTTCTGCACAGTGATCGTGGGTGTGGGGACCACCACAGCTAAATTGATTGCGGGCCTTTGATTTTTATTGGATCAGACGGCTATGGCTTTACCCGAAAATATAAGGCGATAAGCTCCCGCCTGTCTAACACACGGTCTAGCGCCTGAGTCTTATGGGGATCAAAACAGGGGGAAGGGCTGAGATTTCAGGGGCCAGGCCTGATATAATTTTAATGGCGGGTGTCAGCCTTTACAAAATACTTTTTTAAGGCAAAACAGGGTAGCGATAGGCAGAATATAGGGATTTTAGGTTACCAATAGGATTTCAACAGACTTGGATGGGATCGACGACCAAAAATTTAAATGAAGAGTTGGCTTGAACAACATTGGCTCCAGCTAGGGACAACATGTCCATCCCTAGGTGTGTTGAGAACCTGCAGACCACTGATTATTTCCGTGCATACCTTAATACTCATTAAACCAAAATTGAAGCAAAATGTATATACAGTATGGTACATCAGGCTTGCTTTTCCTGAGTCAAAACTGAAAGTATGGCTTGAGAAATTGTCCATTTATAGGGGAGTCAAGCAGATCACCTTGTAAGTTTTCCAATATGAACGTGTTGTTACCTCTGCGCTCCACAATCTTAAATGGAACAAACCAGAGGGGATCAAATTTCCCGTGCTTTCCTTTTTCAGCCCTTCGAACATCCCATCTGAGAACCAGGTCACCGTTTTGCAATTTTCGATCCTTTGCACGCCGATCAAGGATATTTTTCATTTTTTCCTGGTATTCAGCTAATCTCTGATTCACCTGGTCTCGTGTTTCCTCTAATTCCACCAATTAATTTATCCTTCTGACCATATCATCTGGCTCTTCTTGATTTCCCTGCATGAAATGTGCTACTGGTAAAGCCAGCTATATAGGAAACACTGTTGCTCGTCCATATACTAATTCATAAGGTGATTTCCCTGTCGCTCTCTTGCTGGTTATCCTATTCGCCCATAGAGAAAACTTTAATTGGGAATCCCAATTCTTCTGATTCTCATTTATAGTTTTCTTCAAAGCCCTCACCAGGGTTTTATTAGAGGATTCTGCCAAGCCATTCCCCTGTGGATAGTAAGCTGTGGAGTGATTCAATATAATATTATACTGCTGGCAGAAGTTTACGAATCTTGCAGACTTGAAGGCCTGTGCATTATCAGTTACAATTCTAGCAGGACAGCCAAACCTGGATATGATATTTTCTTCCACAAATTTGATTATCACAGCATCTGTAGCATTTCTTGCAGGTATGGCTTCCACCCATTTTGTAAAATAATCTGTGGCTGTTAGTATCCATCTATGTTGGCCACTTGATGGGGGATGTATTTCCCCTATAAAATCTAATCCCCATTTCTGAAATGGTTCATTTACATGAACAGGAATCAAGGGTAGAGCTGCTAATTTATTTCTTTCTGCAAATATTTGGCACTTATCACATGGTCTGACCCAAATAAAAACATCTGTAAATAATTTTGGCCAGTAGAAACCAGCCTTTAGGATTTTATGAGCTGTAGCCCTCCAGCTGTAATTTCCTCCACAGATTCCTTCATGAAATTCTGTCATTATATTCTCCACTTTATTTTCTGTGAGGCATAATAGTAATATACCTGAAGGATCTCTCCAGTATAGTTGTCCATTAGCAACTATGTATTTCTGCGATTTCATTCTCATAGCTCTATATTTTATCTTATCACAACTCGGAGGACAGCTAAGTGTTAAGAGATATTTAATTATTTCTTTGTACCAAGGACTAGTGAGATATTTTATGTGTATCTTTTGAGTGGCCAGCTCTAGTCCATGCTGCTCTTCTCCTTTTTCGGACTCCTCATTCGCTATCATGGATAAATTTATGCCTAGAGCCTGATGATTTGATTTAGACAAAATTTTGGCTAGCCCTTGTCCTTTGACCAGCTTAGTAGGTCTTATGTTCAGATCGTATTCCTGTATTTTTGCAATCCATCTTCCCCTTTTGCCTTCACTATCTCCTTGAATGAGGATGTCTTTGACAGCTGCTGTAGGAACATATGCAATAATGTGGGATTGCAAAACATATGTTCTAAAGGCTTTGAGAGACTTCACCAAGGCATATGCTTTCTTTTCTAGTATGTTATACTTCAATTCTACATCATGCAATACCTGACTGAAAAAGGCTATTGGCTGCTCATATCCATCTTCATTTTTCTGCAACAAGACTCCAGCTATTGTATGAGGTGAAGCAAATAAAAATATCATAAATGGCTTTGTATAATCAGGTACGGCTAGCACAGGCACTTCATAAAATGCCTGTTTTATCCTTGTGAATGCGTCTCTAGATTCTTGGGACCATTTTACCTCATTGTTATTTTTAAGAATATCAGTTATATGCCTAACTATCTCGGCATAATTAGGAATAAATCTTCTCAGAAAATTGATTCGGCCTAAAACTACTTGTGCTTCTTTCTTATTTCTTGGTAGAGAAATACTATTGATCACCTAAACTCTTTTAGGGTCTATCTACACACCATCTCTAGTCACAATGTGCCCTAAAAGTTTACCTTCCTCTAATGCAAATAAAGACTTTTGTGGATTAAGGGAAAGGCCATGCCTTCTGCATTTTTCAAAAGTTCTCCGTAAATTCTCAATATGCTCATCATCATTCTTGGAAAATAATGTAATATCATCAAGGTATACCACCAAGAATTTATCCTGTTCACCAAAAAAAGCAATATCCATAGCCCTCTTAAAGGTGGCTCCTGCATTGATCAATCCAAAAGGCATCCTGGCATACATAAATTTTCCCCATGGCGTGGTGAAAGCAGTCTTCTTTTGATCTTCTGGGAACACAACCACCTAATTATAACCAGAAAAACCATCCATCATTGACATTCTAGATGCTCCCACCACTTTCTGCAGGATATGGTCCATCTTAGGCAGTGGATAATTATCCTTTAAAGATGCTCTATTTAGGTTCCTGAAATCCGCACATAATCTTATTTCTGCATTCTTTTTTCGAACAGGAACCAGGTTAGCGACCCATTCAGAGTATCTTAATGGCACAATTATTTTGGCCTGTAGCAGCTTCTTGATTTATTTTTCAATTGAAGGAAGCAGCAGAGGATTTATCTATTTGAGTTTCTGCTTATATGGTTTTGCATCTTCCCTCAGAGAAATTTTATGCTGCATTATATTAATATCAAAATTTTTTAGGTCCTGATAGGACCATGCAAATACATCCTTATATGACTGAAATAGTTTCAAATATTTTCTTTTACATTCCTTTGAAACTTTCTTGGATAATTTTACGATTTTGGGCTCAGCATCAGTGCCCAAATTCAAATCTTCTACTTGATTTTCT
Source organism: Pinus albicaulis (assembly GCA_034641835.2). NCBI lineage: Eukaryota > Viridiplantae > Streptophyta > Pinopsida > Pinales > Pinaceae > Pinus > Pinus albicaulis. Next base: position 989,011,802 of record CM076578.1, on the reverse strand, counting down.
TCTATTACTTTACTGTGCTGCAATGGAACATCATTTTTATCAAATAATCTTTCTAGGGGCACCAGCCCTCTAGGGATAACATTTCCTTTCAGCTGCAGCACTTTATTACCTGCTATTTTTTCTTCCCATCTGTTTTCTACAATATTTTCAGTTTCCTCTTCCTCACAGTCATCAATCTCCATATTAGAGAATTCTCCCACTGTTTCCAGGAATATATTCATTTATTATTCATCTTCGAATACCTGCTGGTGCTTAATATTATCTGGGATGGATGTTCTATATCGTACCTCAACTTCATACCTAAAAAGTGGGTTCTGAGGAGGACGAAATGTATTGGCAGCTACAGCAAGAGAATCTGCTATTCTGTTCTGTTCCTAGGACATGAAATGTATGTTAAATGCTAAGAAAATTTTTTCCACCATGTCCCATACTTCATTCCTATAGGTTTTCAGCTGGGGGTGTTTTGTTTGGCATTGATTTCTGACCTGTCTAACAACCAATTCAGAGTCTCCCAGAACTTTTGAATTCTTTATATTCATATTCCTGGCTGTTTGTAGTCCCAATAGTAGTGCTTCATATTCCGCCACATTATTAGTAGCCTCATACTCCAATTTGAAGGACAGTGGCACCCATTTTCCTGTAGGAGAGATTAATAACACTCCAGCTCCATTACCTTCCTTTGAATTTGCTCCATCAAAATGAAATGTCCAAATTTCTGCCTCCTGATCTTCTAAAGGCTGCTTAGTTTGGATTTGACAGAAGGGGGGCTCATGAGCATAATTTTGATTTTATTCTAACATCAAACATGAGAAGTTTCCTTCCTTGTTGTAAACTGGGGAATTCTCTGAGCAGTCAGCCTTAGTCACCATTTTAATAAATCTAGTCTCCCTGTATAACCTCCTCTCCTGGCCTCCAAAGACTGGGACAGTAGCATATGTTAAGTCCATTTTGAGTGACCCGCCAATTTTTGTACCCCAGGACCTTGACAGCAACATGCCAAAACGGGCTGGGATATCAGCAACCACAATGTCCACAACTACACTTTTTGCTGGAATTTGTGCCAGGTTGACCACTAAATATTTAATCATCCCCAAGAATTTAACTCTTTTTGAATCAAATGAGTATAAATCTTTATATGGTCTTGTAATTTGCAGTCCTAGTTGTTCCATGACGAACAGGGGCATAAGATTATGGGAAGCCCTAGAATCTAGCATGCAGTTGTGTAACAGCAGGTCATGAATAACTAAAGAGACGTAAAAAGGAGGAGTAGAAGGGTCTATTTCCTCTACATGTGGGCCAAAGACTACCAGGGGTATTTCTTCCGGGAGGTTAAGACTATCTGGAGTTATTGGAGCTTCAGGAGGGAGTATGAAGGAAGTAACTTGAGATTGATATGCGGGTTGTTTTAACAGCTCAGACAGGGGGACTGGAATCTTAATTTTCTCAAACTCTTTTTGTAAACTAAAAGCAGAGGAAGGCTTTTCTATTACAACTTCTTTAAATTATTTATTTTCAACTGGAAGTTTAACTTCTCTTGACAATGACTCAGTATTGGGAGGACTGACTACTTTTGAAGAAGAGGGGACTTGGTCATTAGACCGTGAAGACTTGTTTAGAGGACTATTACCTTTTTCTGCAGCCTTTTGTAATGTCAGTTCTTTCTGAGCAGGTTCCCCCTTTTGAAGTGGCTCATGTTCTTCATCTTGAGTCCGGGTCCTCTTCCTTGAAGATCTGAGATCATATTTTACATTGAATTGTGCTTTCATGAAATCAACAAATTGTCTACAATAATGATCAACCTCTGCTTCTTCTTCTTCTTCTTGCAATGGACATGCCATTTCATCGTTATTTGAAAAAGCAAGATTTGAGTCTTCTAATTCATAAGCTGCATCTCCAGTGGAGTCATCTTCTGGACCTTCCAAGTACAATGGGTGTGGTACCTGGTCCTATTGCTCCTTTGCTTCCCTAGGCAATATATGCAGTGGTGGTCTTTTATACTGAGGATTGTATCCTTTATTTGGAGCATTATAAAAATTCTTGGGGGCTGAACTCTTAGCCTCCAATTCCACCTTACCCAATTTATTAGACAGATTTTTGATCATTTGCTCATTTCTTCAATTTTTTCTACGTCCTTGTCTTAATTGGAGGTAGAAACCTCTTCCTTGCCTCTTCTCCTGGTGTCATGTTCAGTCTTTCCTTTTAATTTCCCAGTGGAGGCAAAGTTTGCCTCCAACTCCAGAGCATCTGACTGAGCATCTTCTAAAGTGGCAGGTTTTCTTTCGCTCAGGGAGAAGCCAAAGTCTAAATCAAAGGCTACCATGAAAACTATCTTAGCAGTAGTTTGGTGAGGCTTCATCTCAGGAGGAAAAATCAGATACAGTTTATTAAATCTTTTGATAAACTCTGACACCCCTTCATTATGTTTCTTCTTCAAAGTATTAAATTCAGTAAGACACTGACCGTAATCTTTCTTTTCTCCCCATTTCCTGAGAAAAGTATTCTCCATGTCATCCCAGGTGGTCACTGAACGGTTTCCAAGGTATTGAACCATTTTCTGGCTTCACCATCCAAAGATTGCACAAATAATCTTAAGACCACATCTAAATGTTCTACATTTAAGTTTTCTGCAAAGGAGCAGAAAGTCTCAAGATGTTTCTGAGCATAAATTTCATTTTCTCCATTAAATATAGGCAGGATCTTCAAATAATCCTGTGGCATATCGTTTAGCACTTGGGGTAAGGCCAGTGGAGCATATTTGTTCAAGAGAAAAGCTGGTACATTAGCCATTGGAGGAGGTGGGGGTTGTGCAACAATCTGAGGTATAGATGAAGGAAGGGGAGGCAGAGGGAGTGGAGTACGTGCAACAATCAGAATATGTTGTACAGAGGTCTGGGGTGTGGATGGAAAAAATTCATGATTAACAAAGGCTAGCTCTGTAACTTCTTTAATTTCCTCAGCCTTGAGAGTAGGACGAAAATCCTCTTCAATCCTGGCACTTCCCCTAGGTGGAATTTCTAAGTAATATTCGGGATTTTCCTCGGTGGAATCGGGATGTTCTGTTCTGATTTCTTGAGAAGAAGAGGGCGGATAATCTTCTACAGAATATTAAGGGATTTCAGTACGACCTGATTTCCTCTCTTTCCAAACTCTTTTATGGATGATATTCTCTGGGTCAAACATGTAAGGTGTCTTTGACTGAGATGTATCTGATCTCAAATGTGGTTCACGAGGAGCCAGGATTACCAATAGATTTATCGAATAAATAACAGTGGAGTCGCCAAGGTCAGAGATATGCAACTCTTCAACTCTCTGTGCTCACCTAATTAGAGAGTGAATATGATTTGTCGAGGCCCAGGGAAATTGATATTTAAATTCGTTTCCCGGCAACGGCACCAAAAAGATGTTGTAGACAATTTCTTGTCCCTCCTAGAGAGAGTCTAGAGTTGCCATAGACCAGTGCCTAGGACATCTTATCATAGCAAGGAGCTCATAATAATATAACTTGGGTGTCAGCCAAAATCTCTCCTGCTATCTCTTGTAAAACAAGGAAATTAATTTTGAATGGGACCAAACTCTCTCAGAAGCTAATGTAGAGATAAGAAACATGTAGGAACAACATGCAAGACTTCAATATTAAAGCATCAGACAGTTAAGAGATAGTTTACTGTAAAGGGGGCCGATTCAGATAATATACCACAGAAATAAAATATCAGAAGGTGGATGCAATGAAGAAAATATCAAGAAAATACTAGCTAACATGAGGCTGATACCCAGATACACAACAGAACCACATATGGGCTTATTAATTTAAGAATCCATACGTGACATTGGCGTTTTAAAAGCACCCTCCTCAAGCAACTAATATAGCAGAAAATATGGATAGAAAGAACATGAAACAATATATCATGCCTGGGCCTATATAAAGTGCTTGACTGATCCCAGTAAGGGCATCGACCAGGATGAATCCTTACTCGAAATTAGCAAGCCACTCGCATTCCAGAAAAATGATACAAGAAGATAAATGAGATGAAATGAAATGTTATATTAACACATAAGAGAAAATTACATACTATGGGATACCATAGACCAGAATCCTCATTACAGATATAACTCCTCCACACTAAGACCCTACGGGCTCTGAGCTTTCATACAGAAGTGTTACAATATGTATACAAAAACTTCTCACTGCACAGTTTTCTGATAGAAATCCAGAACCCTTACCATGTCTTTCTTCTGCGGTTTTATAGAAGAAGTAGAAAACTCTAGAGAATGGGAGTAGGTGAACACATTAAATTGCTAAATTTGATCAAAATGGTGAAAAGATGCCTGCCCATACTTCATGACAGCGCTGTAGTGCTGAACGCACTCTGCTGCTACTCTATGAAGTAAATGTTATAGGGGTATATTAATCTGAAGGCAGAATATGAGGAATAAAATATGAAACATTCTGTACTTTTTCCTTTCATCTTCTGAATCCACATCTGAGATCTTAAATGATCGAAGGCTAAGTCTCTCAAATGTTCCATGATATTTGTTATTGCTCCATTAATTTGGTCATATCACAGCAACTACCTCCAGCTCCCATCTTAAATTTCTCCCTCAGAGACTGTCAATCGAGGTGCTCTTGATCTCTGTAAGAAAAGCCATGCATCATGGTAACTTTCCATCGCGACAAACTTGAAAAACCACAAACCTGTTAAGGAAAACCAGACAGGGATGATGAATCGTGGAAGGGTCGACGAAAATGGAGACAAAGGCATGACCAAGAGGGAGGAATGCGTAGGGTGGTGGAGGGATTACAAGATGGTGGAGAAAATATCTTGGTAGAGATTTTAACTTAAAACCCTAAAAAAAATGTATTAGTGTAAATATATGTATGGCGGAGGAAATATACGGTGTGCACATGGGATGGTGACATGGAATATAGGCTACGAGGTTTGGTCAATTCTGCGAGGGTCAAATGGATCTACACCGTTCAATTCCCGATTAAGATCCACGGCTGCAAATGCATTGAGGCAATGGAACGGTGGGCCATGGACGCGATGGATACGAGTTAAAGCACTTGCAGCTTCGGGGAATATCCACCGTTGGATGGAGGCCGCAGGATTGGACGGCCAATGATAATTCCGCTACCTGAATTTCTTCTGGAGAATAATGCGTGGGAGGAAAGTGGTTTCAGGCCCGTACAGAGGACACGCGACTCATATTGAATGGAATCGCTGGCTCCATGGAGAATACTGCCCATCGAGCAGAGGTGGTGTAGAATGAAACAGCTGGTTTCTGCACAGTGATCGTGGGTGTGGGGACCACCACGGCTAAATTGATTGCGGGCCTTTGATTTTTATTGGATCGGATGGATATGGCTTTACCCGAAAATATAAGGCGATAAGCTCCCACCTGTCTGACACACGGTCTAGCGCTTGAGTCTTATGGGGATCAAAACAGGGGGAAGGGATGAGATTTTAGGGGCCAGGCCTGATATAATTTTAATGGTGGGTGTCAGCCTTTACAAAATACGTTTTTAAGGCAAAACAGGGTAGCGATAGGCGAAATATAGGGATTTTAGGTTACCAATAGGATTTCAATAGACTTGGATGGGATCGACGGCCAAAAATTTAAATGAAGAGTTGGCTTTAACAACAATGGCGTAATTCTCAAAAGCCCAGTCGATGCCTAGCAGTGTAGGGTAAGGATCCTTGTCTCCCACAATATCAATGACCTCAAAGTCCATGTAAGTCCTTACCCCTGCAATTTCAACCTCGACACCTTCGAGTAGGCCAATCGGCACAATGCAATACTGGTTCACCATCCTAAGCTAGAATGGTGATTAGGTTAGTCGGGGCTGCCCAAGAGCCTCCCATGTTTTCCACAGCAGGATATTGACATTAGATCCTAAGTCAAGCATGATGTCGCTGATCTGAAATCCTGCAACCTGCATGTTGAGCTGGAACTCTTTCCCCATTCTTCGCTTGTTCCGCTTGACCCACTATACATACTGGGGTGTTGTGTTCAAAGGTTCCCTCGTCCTTGTATTCCCCTGCAGTACGTCCTCCAAGGTATGCTTGAGTTGTTCCCGCATCGAAGCATTATCAAAAATCTTGAGGAATAACTAGAGCCATTCCTTAATCAGGGCCCCCGTGACACTCTAGTCCCTGGTATCAGTCGTCATGTGTACCTCAAGGCCTTTGGCTCCCCCCAACTGAGCAAATGTCTCCACCACCTCCTAGAAGCACTTCTTCTGTATATCCGGTCGGATCATTTTTTTTGGGGAGCCGGGCTAGATCTCGCATACCAGCTCCTTCTCACGAGCATCCTCCCCCGTCTTCTTTCTACCTCGCATAATAATAGCTACATTCTGCATGGCTAGAGTTGTGATTCCCTGAGGTTCATATTTTACCAGATTCGTGCCCCTCTGTCATGCTCGTTCCTCCCACTTCTTGATAAGTTCAGGGCAGTCCTCTGTCACATGGGTGTTCATGCGGCTCTGGGAACACCATGGGCACCTAGGAAGGGGGAATTCCTAGGCCATGTGACCCTCCTGGTCACAGTTGTAGCATTTCAGCAGACCCCATCCCCCTGTGTAGCCTCCACGCATTCCACCTCCTCTACCCCTGGAAGCCTCGTTCACCCTATAGGAGGGTCGGTCCAATCGGTCTGCCAGTGTGTCAAGAGCTCTAAACTACTTGGTGTTGTGAGTCGTGGAAGCACAAAAATCATATTATATGTTTTTTGAGACATTGGATTACTTCTACAATATTGGACACATCCGAGTTTGATGACCCATTGTCCGACAAATTTCGCAATATTCTGTGGCAGTCTGGTTTGGTTGAGGTGGGAACCCCATGTAAGGTTGTTGCGGCTGATAGACCCCCTCTGGATTCATCGATGTGCCACCCCCACTAGGTGGACCGCCCTATATGTTCGTGACTGAGGGCCCCATACCTGGGCCACGCAACCGGGGACACTCAGTTGCTACGTGCCCTTCGACCAGGCAGTGAGTGCACCAAACGTTTGGTCTGGCTAGTCTTATAGGCTACATCTCCTTAAGATTTTCAGTCAGATTGGAAATCTGATGTTGCAATCCCAATAAGTAAGGATCCTGCGGGGCCAGCCCTCCTCGATATTCTTGAGGGTAGCCCGCCATTGCCTCTATCTTCATAGCCTACTCAAGAGCGTCCTGTGAATTGTCGATATTCTACTGGGTGAGGGGGGTTTGTGTCAAGGGAAGCAGAGCCTTGATGAACCAGTCCCTCTGATGGTTTGGGTCGATTGGGTAGATGAGTTTCTTGATCGTGTCCTTGAACCAATGCATCAAATCCCATGAAATCTCTCCTTCTTTCTACTTAATCTCCCAGAGCTCAGACAGACCCTGCTGGTCTATTTGGGGGAGCTTAAATTCTCAAACAAAATCCTGCTTAACGTCCATGATTGCTGGATTTGGGTGGGCCTCTGACCATTTTATGAACCATCGCAGAGCCCTTTCTCTGAACATGGTTTGGAATTCTATTAGCTTCCATGTGTCTGGCATATTCCTAGCCCTTCATATGGCTTCATAGAGATACCAGTGTTGCTCCACATCATCTTTACCTCGACCAGAAAATTTGGGATACCGGGTGAATGACCCAGCCATATTTACTTTCAAATGTGTGACTAGAATAAACCCTCCGGGTCCTAGTTGCGTGAATATACCACTAGGAACTGCAATACTAATAATAATGCAGCTATTAATGTGTGTCGCTGCCGACAATGAACTGTTGTGCAATTGAATCAATGCTTGTAACTTAACGAAAATATTACTTAAAGGTTTATAGAGTACCAGGGGAAGGTAGGGATCCTTTAGTAAGTACTTTGGGAAGTAGGAATACCTGGAGAGATTAATGCCATCCTCTCTTGAAACAACTGTTGCATCACGATGTACCATTCACCATCGAAACTTTCTTTGGGCTACACACCTACATCATCTTCATCAGTCGTCGTCTCCCTTTCTCTCCTAGCTGGGCTCCCATGCACCCACCGCACTCCCAAAGTGGTCCCTTCCCTCTCCAAGGTATCCACGTGAGTTTCCATATTTCCTATCCTCTGAGGTACCTCCTCTTTATTCTTCCTATTGTTTCCCCATCGTTTCAACTCCCGCATCACCCTTTCTCGCCACTTGTTGGTGATCTACGCCTTTCGATATGCACGTCGCTCCCTCAACCTCCTCGTGGCCTCAACATCCATTCCCATACTCCCCTACTTCACACTTCACATGGCATATGTCCCTTCGGCCCTTCCCCCAGCACTAGAGGTTTACACTTCCATGCTCTATTTTTGGAATTCCATTAGCCCTCCATCCACCATCAGGGCCTTAATCCACAATGGAATTTCCTTAAGCAGCTTCCCTCTTAGCCTAGATCAGAAGACAACCTCAGCCAAGGATTGTTAGCACTCTGCGGCAAACTCCACAATATTTCCGTCCAAAGTGGTCTTTACCCAGAAATCCACCGTGCGGGTCCACTCAGTATCCAGCCGATGCAGAGCCACCAGATCTCTGTGCACCCACTTGCGTTTGATCTTCCACAAGTTATCCCTAGGCACCTTGGTCTGCAACCTCCGCAGCCAATTATAGAGGTTGCTAGGGAATTGTTCCCAGAGGATCTCATAGGTATCACTGGCGAAATCCGAGAAAAGGACGAGATCCTTGAGCACCCTCTCCTTTTGATTCGTCAGCTCTGCTTGCTGAGCAATAAACTGGTCTAGATGGTTATCCCACCATCTCCGTATTTCTCCTTCAAAGACCCTCGACACCATGATCTAGTTCCCTTCATAACATGTAGGGTCTCGGTAATGGAACCATTTGTTGGCAAAGAAATAGGTCTCACAGGAAAGATACAGGTTCAGAGATTGGGGCCAACAAGGGAATCCGCTGTAGTCTAGAACCACGTCGGCATTGTCACCCTACTCCGGAGAGCAAAGAGTCTCACCCAAGGCGTGGCACAACCACATGTAGAAGGGGAATAGATAAAAAGTGGTGGAAGGATCTACAATTTGTGATTAATATAGAAGTGATTGCATAAATATCATCATATATGCAAGAACATTCAGAAGATTGAGCAGATACTAAGAAAATAAAATTTTAAGACATCACAGACATCATGCATGCATGTAACTCATACAATAAGACAACAACCTGAGGTTAGGTCAAGGTTAAGGTTACAGGTTTAGTCAGGTTAAGGTTAAGGTTAAGGTTAAGTTAGGTTAAGGTAAGGTTAGAGTTAGGTTAAGGTTAAGGTTAAGATAAGGTTAAGTTTAAGGTTAGGGTAAGGTTAAGGTTTAAGGTTACATGTCTTAACCTTAACCTTCACTATAACCTACCATTAGCATTAACCTTTAACTAACCTTAACCTTAACCTTAACCTTAACCTTGACAATGACCTTAACTATAACCTTAACCTTAACCTTCCCATAACCATAACCTTAACATTAACCTTAACCTTGACTTTACCTTAACCTAACCTTAATCCCTTAACCTTAACCTTAACCTTAACCTTGAACTTACCCTTAACCTAACCTTAAATTTAACCTTAACCTTAACCTGACCAAACCTGAAACCTTAACCTTAACCTAACCTTAACCTTGACCTAACCTTAACGTAACCTTAACCTTAACCTAACCTTAAACTTGAACTTAACTATAACCTAACCCTAACCTTGACCAAACCATAGTCTTTACCTTAACTTAACCTCACCATAACCTCAACCTTAACTTTAACCTGAACCTTAACCTTAACTTTACCCTTAACATAACCTTGACCTTAACCTAAGGTTAGGGTTAGGTTATAGTTAAGGTCAAGGTTAAGTTTAAGGTTAAGGGTAAGGTTAAGGTTAAGGTTATGTTAAAGGTCAAGGTTAAGGTTAATATTAAGGGTTTGGTCAAGGTTAAGGTTAATCCAAGGTTAAAGTTAAGGTTAAGGTTAGGTTAAGTGTGAAGTTAAGGTTAAGGTTAGGGTTAAGGTTAGGGGAAGGTTAAGGTTAAGTTTAAGGTTAATATTGTGGGAAGATTAAGGTTAAGGTTAAGGTTAAGGTTAGGTTTAAGGTTAAGGTTAAGGTTAAGGTTATTGGTTTAGTCAGGTTAAGGTTAAGGGTAAGGTTAAAGTTAAGGTTAAGGGTTTGGTCAAGGTTAGGGTTGGGTTATACATAAGGGTAAGGGTAAGGGTTAAGGTTAACCCTAACCTTGACCAAACCTTTAAGGTTAAGGTTAGGTTAAGGTTAAGATTATATTGAGAGTAGGGTTAAGGTTTGGTTATAGTTAAGGTCAAGGATAAGGTTATGGTTAAGGTTAAGGTTATGTTATAGTTAGATTAGGTTAAGGCTAAGGTTAGGGTAAGGTTAAAGGTTAAGGTTAACGTTACGAGTTTAGTTAGGTTAAGGTTATAGGTTTAGAGAGTTTAAGGTTATAGTTAAGGTTAAGGTTAAGGTTAAGTTTAAGGTTAGGTTAAGGTTAAAGTTATGGGTTTAGTTAGGTTAAGGTTAAGGGTAAGGGTAAAGTCAAGTTTAAGGTTAAGATTAGGTTAGGGTTAAGTTTAAGATTAGGTTAAGGTTAATGTTATGTTAAGGTAAGGTTAGGGTTAAGGTTAAGGGTAAATTCAAGGTTAAGGTTAGGTTAAGGTCAAGGTCAAGGTTAAGGTGAAGGTTAAGGTTAAGGTTAAGGTTTGGTTATGTTAAGGCTAAAGTTAAGGTTGAGGTTAAGGTTAAGGGCAAGGTTAATGTTAGGTTAAGGTTAAGGGTAAGGTTAGGGTAAGGTTAAGATATGGTTAAGGATAAGGTTAACCAAACCTTATCTTAACCTTAAGCTTAACCTTATCCTTAACCTTATCCTTAACATAACCTTAACCTGACTAAACCCGTAACTTGAGCCTTAACCTAACCTTAACCTTGACTTTACCCTTAACCTAACCTTAACCTTAACCTTAACTTTATCCTTAACGTAACCTTAACCTTAACCTTTACCCTAGCCTTACCCTAACCTTAACCTTAACCGTAACCTTAACATTAACCTAACCTTAACCTTGACCTTGACTTTAACCATAACCTTAACCTTAACCTTAACCTTAACCATAACCTTAAAGATAAGGTTAAGGTTATGGGTTAAAGTTAAGGGTTTGGTCAAGGTTGGGGTTAGGTTCTAATGAAGGTCAAGGTTAAGGTTAGGTTAAGGTTAAGGTTACGAGTTTAGTCAAGTTAAGGTTAAGGTTATGGTTAAGGTTAAAGTGAAGGTTAAGGGTTTGGTCAAGGTTAGGGTTAGGTTAAGGTTAAGGTTAAGGTTATGGTTAGGTTAAGGTTAGTTTAGGTTAAGGTTAATGTTAATGCTTACAAGTTTATTCAGGTTAAGGTGAAGGTTAAGGTCAAGGTCAAGGTTAAAGTTAAGGTTAGGGTTAGGTTAAGGGTAAGGTTATAGTTAAGGTTAAGGTTAGGTTAATTTAAGGTTAAGGTTAAGGTTAAGGTTAGGTTAGGTCAAGTTCAAGGTCAAGGTTAAGGTTAAGGTTAAGTTTAGGTTAAGAGTTTGGTCAAGGTTAGGGTTAGGTTATAGCTAAGGTTAAGGGTAAAGATAAGGTTATAATTAAGGTTAAGGTTAGGGTCAGGTTATAGTTAAGGTTAAGATTAAGGTTAAGATTAAGGTTAAGGTTAAGATTAAGGTTAAGATTAAGATTAAGATTAAGATTAAGATTAAGGTTAAGATTAAGGTTAATATTAAGATTAAGATTAAGGTTAAGATTAAGGTTAAGATTAAGGTTAAGGTTAAGGGTTTGGTCAAGGTTAGGGTTAGGTTATAGTTAAGGTTAAGGGTAAAGATAAGGTTATGATTAAGGTTAAGGTTAGGGTCAGGTTATAGTTAAGGTTAAGATTAGGTGAAGGGTAAAGTTAAGTTTAAGGTTAGGGTTAAGGTTAAGGGAAGGTTTTAGTTAAGGTTAAGGTTAAGGTTAAGGTTAAGGGTTTTTTCAAGGTTAGGGTTAGCCTATAGTTAGGGTCAGGTTAAGTTTAGGTTAAGGGTAAAGTCAAGGTTAGGGTTAGGTTAAGGTTAAGGTTCAGAGGTAAGTTCAAGGGGTAACCTTAAACTTAACTTTACCCTTAACCTAACCTTAACCTTACCCTAACCATAACCTTAACTTTACCCTTAACCTAATCTTAAACTTAACCTAAATTTCACTTTGACTTTACCCTTAACCTAACCTTAACCTGACCTTTACCTTAACCTTAACCATAACCTTAATCTTAACCTTAACCTTAACCTTAAACTTAACCTAACCTTAACCTTAACCTTAACTATAACCTAACCCTAACCTTGACTAATCCCTAAACCTTAACCTTAACCTTAACCTGACTAAACTTGTAACCTTAACCTTAACCTTACCTTTAACCTTAACTTATCCTTAACTTTAACCTTAACAATAATCTTAACCTCAGGTTAAGGATAAGGTTAAGGGTAAGGTTAGGATTAATGGTAAAGGTTAAGGTTAAGGTTACGGGTTTAGTCAACTTAAGGTTAAGGTTAAGGGTTTGGTCAAAGTTAGGGTTAGGTTATAGTTAAATTCAAGGTTAAGGTTAAGTTTAAGGTGAAGGTTAAGGTTAGGTTAAGGTTAAGGTTGAGGTTAAGGTTAGTTTAAGGTTAAGGTGAGGTTAAGGTTAAGGGTGAAGGTTAAGGTCAAGGTTAAGGTTAAGGTTATGGTTAATGTTAGGTTAAGGTTCAGGTGAAGGTTAATGTTAAGGTTAGGTTATAGTGAAGGTTTAGGTTAAGACGTGTAACCGTAACATTGACCTTCCTGTTAATATTAACATTAACCTAACCTTAACCTCGACTTTACCCTTAAATTAACCTTAACCTTCACTATAACCTAACGCTAACCTTTTCCATTCCCTTAACCTTACCCTTTTTCAGTTCCCAAATCCACCTTAGGCTGAAGGAAGGCGATATTCAGGGTAACACCAAACCACGCTCAGCCTCGTAGCTAGCCCTACGAGGAGAGGAGAGGGCTCTCTCCAGGTCAATCTCAATGGAAATACGCAATAGGGTCTGAGATGACTTGCAAGAATACTGATTTTAGGCTAGGTAAACAAATAGAAGGGTTTGATTTGAATTTTTTGGGGTTTTGTTGAAAAAATGGGAGAGACAATTTTGAGCTTGGGGATGAGGCCAGATTTTGCAGAATTCGAATTGGGGCAAGGTAGGAAATAGTTTTGATGTTTTTGATTATGTGAATGGATGGATCAGAATGGAAAGGAGCTGAAGAGGGCAAGAGAGTACAAGGATCCTCTCCAAACTGACGAAAACATGTAAAACTAAACAAATTCAAAGGCAGAGCATCGGCAAATCAATGAATTCTACCTTATTTACTCATTCATTTAGTTTCATAAGCAAAAGAAGGGAAATGGAATACATCAAACATTAATGAACTTAAAAATAACTGAAGGAAAACACCATAAAAAACCCAAAGCCACAATAATCCCAACAAGTGCTACAAAACCTCTAGTCTTTCCTTGGCCAATATGCTGAGTGAATGTACAATAGAGTGCCAAACTATTCCCAAGAGTCCAACCCTGAAAATCTCTTAGAAAATACATAATATAGACCATCCTAACCCCTTCCCATGCCTCTAGGGGTCGAGCTCCTCCTTCTAGGAGCTGTTTCAACCAATTCTAAAGATGGAACTGAAATCTAGGCATCCAAACAACTTGCCTCTAAAAGGAAGGAAACTGATTCATTAATTTAATTTTCACTTTTTAGTGAATGAATCATATATAACAAGTAAATACATGCCAAAATTACATCATGGTTACCAAATTACATCAAGCTAGATCAATAATTACATCAAGAGGTGAAACTAGTCAAAACTGGCCGAATTTCTGAGCTGGAAAGCAAAAATTGGGTCAAAATTCTCTATGCGCCGCGCTAAAAAATGCAATGCGCCACGCCACTTTGAGCCTATATTTTGGAAACTTCTAGAAGTTTAAATCAAGCTCATGATAGCTCCTTGGAAAGCCCTGGATGTCTGCTATCCAACCCAAGTGGATTTTTTCAATTTGGAGCTCATTTTTCCCTCCAAAACTTCAATCTACCGGGACTACTTCTTGCTGTTGCAAAAGGTGGCAGAAAGGTGATTTTCATGGTGTTTTTGGCCCTTAAGACCACACAGAACTTGATGAAATCTCTCAACCATTCCTGAGCATGCATAATTTACCATGAAAAATCCAAAAATATCAATTTTTCCTCCAGAAGGTGTCGCAATCATAAGCGCGCATCGGGTGGCGCGACGCGTCGGGCGGAAAAACCTGTTTTGCAACCAAAATTTTCAAAATGACAAAATCTTCTCCAAATTTGCTGAAATTTGGAGTGAAGGTCTCCCATCGTGTCTCATGCTCAGCCAAGGAAGCTTCGGCCAACATTTGAAGTGGATCAGGCCTTTTTCGGCGCTTCAGTGCCCTCCTGGTGCATGCAGTTTCAGTGGTGAAATCTCTGTCTTGTTGTATGATGTGTCCGTGTGCGTCATGGTGTTGCAAGGCATATGTGAAGTGTATATTTGGTTGATTGAAAATGATAAATGAGGGATTGGTGTCTTTGTCTCCCAGTGTCAAATGTGTGCCAAAGGGAAGGGACCGTGGAGATAAGGCAGTGTGGACAGTGGGGTCTTTTCAAGTGGTAATTAGAAGGCAATAACAATCACTTGACTGTGTTTTAGAAATGTGGTGTTTGGGGATTTAGAAATTAGGAATTCTTCACAAATTAGGAACTCTTCACTAATGATATGGGAGGGTGATAGTGATAGGGAATAGAGGATTGACAATGATGAGAGGATTATGGTGATGGGAAAGGGAAAAAATGGTAACAAGGGATATAAGTGGTTTTGGGACAGATGGGAATAGGGGTAAGACTGTATGATGATAGTGTGATAGTGAGGAGGAAGGGAATGACAAGAGGGGAAAAGAGTTCAAACCAATGGGCACCAACAACCAAACTTTAAATTTCAAATAAAAACCCTATGGAGCAGCCTTTGTCAAAAATATGAAGTTTATGTTGACATCATTCAAATTCTCCAACCAGCCTTTGTAACCACACCAAACACTACTTAACCACAATAGCAAGATCAGTTGGGCTTACTCGAATCACAAGAGGTTAAGTCAATTTGGAAAATTTGGAAGCGGTGATGATTTTGTGCCCTGGAAGCTCTATGCACTACGCACTAGCCCAACGCGCCGCACAGGCTAGATGCACCATGCCATTGTTGATTTACACTGGGAAAAATTGCTCTATGCGCCGCGCACCTTCAATGCGTCGCGCTCCTACCCAATGCGTCGCACCATAAATAGTTCATTTTACAGGAGCCTTTTGGAGGCCTTCCTTGTGTCAAAATTGTGCACATGATAGCTCGTTCGAAAGCGCTTTGAGTCTACTTTCCAACCCAAGTATAATTTTTGAATTTGGAGTTCATTTACCCTGTCAAAAATAAAATCTCCCAAGACTGGTCAAAATGAGCAGAATGAGGCTGCCTCAAGGCAGAGTGCTGTTGCAGTCAACTTTTGAAGGTCTTTTTCAACTCCAAATTGAGCTCATGATAGCTCATTAGAAATTTATTTCTATCTAGTTATAATTTGACTCATCAAGCAAGTCATTTGGCCAACCAAGCTAGGAGAAATATTGATTTTCCCAAGGTCATTTCAGAGGTGCATCAATTCTCCCAAGGCGATTGTATTTTTGACATTTCTCTAAAACCATGATATCTGTGTAAAACTTTAAGGAGGGTTTTCTTATGTATCATGTTTTGGACAAAAAAATCTCTAATTTTTGTAAAATTCATCTTTTATTGCTCTGAAACATCATTTGAGTGAAACTTATCCCGATGTGTGGAACAAGGGATTTGTCGAAATGAAGAGAAATGAAGGGGATAAGGGGCTTATAAATTCTTGGGGAAATTTTGGGAAGTAGGGAGGGATGTTAGGAAGCTGGGGAAAGTGGAATTTCAGAGATTGAGTGAGGGGAAGGGGTCCAAAAGGGCAAAACACAGGCCTAGCCTAGAAAATTGCCAAGTTGTAGCAAGAAACTAGGGTTTGTGCAAAAATGAGGAATTTGGGGAATATCAATGATGGGAAGTATTTAATAAGGTACATTAGGGATAGGGAAAGGTGTAAAAACATCAGGGTACAAGTTTTGATGATGATTTGACCATCCAAGAGAAATTACCTCCAAAACCCTAGGAGAGGGAAATGGACCTTACCTAGGCACAACTGAAGCATGAACAAGGTGTAAAATGACTCATTGGAACCTGACATGATGATGAAAACCCTCTGAATGATGGTACACTCAGCTGAATGGTGACATGAACCGACATTTGGACAACTTTGACAATAGTAAAAGCAAACCCTAGACCTAATGCCTAGTGACCAAATTTTTCTTGAAGACTCATTGAAATGACAAAATTTGACCTTAACACCTTAAAATCACTTTGTAAGAGCAATTTTGATCACTGGAGGAAGGCTGCAAAGGCTGGCACTAACATTGGCTCCAATGGTGATGGTATCTCCTTGGAGGTGCCAAGAACTACAGATCTTTGGAAAGCAGACAGTGCCTTCATCCATTGGGCAATGGAGTCAAAAACTCAAGCTAAAATGCATGACTAAAAATTGATGACTTGAAGACACAAAATAACTCTCACTCAACTAAAAACTGACTCGATACTTAAACACAACTGAAAAATTGGAAAAGATGCTCAAAGTAGAGCTTATTCAATACAACCTACTCTAATTGTTCCATTCATCACCTGATCAAGTGAAATGAAACAACCAATGCAACCATTTAAGTATTGCAGCTACTGTTTGGATTCTCCGCAAGTGCTTGTTTATGAAAAACAAGAGATAAATACTGAAAGGAAACTCCCATAAAAACTTGTGAACAGATCCGTTGAATACTATGGATTCTCTATCCGCCTCCAAAAACATTGCATAAGGATCTTGAAATTCTGGCTGCATAAGGATCTAAAAATGCACACTAGGACTTAGCTCATCCAATGAATTACTTCTCTTCTCCTCATACCATGAATGCAAACTTTGTTCTGAGCTTTGTGATGAGCTTTGTGACGAGACTCCTGCTAAAAATGACAAAGAGACTGGCTGCTGGATCAAGTCTATATCAGCACACGTTTCAACCTTACATAAAGTCAATGGAGAAGGGCTTTGACTGCAAACATCATCCAACACACGAGCAATAGGATCATCAAAAACTTGAGAAGACTGTTGCGATGTATCCATTGAAATGGCATGACATCCTACTGGTTGTTCATCTTTTTCTTGAGAGATATTACGAAGATTCTGCCTTATAAATTGAAATGCTTCGAAACAAAAGGGTACAAAATCCTCTTGCATCATTAAATCATGTATTTCAGCTTCCACGACTTCATCTATAATCTGACCTTCAATTTCATGTGGTGGCTGCAAATCTGATGCTACAGGTTGCTCAATAATTTCGTTATCTGTCTCATCCTCAACATTAAAAGTAAGAGATTGTTGATTTCTTACAGGCTTCTCATTTGAAGATTTACTATGCAATTTACCCTTCAAAAACTGGAATGATTCAAAACAAAATGGAATGTAATCACCTTGTAGCATTTGATCATATGTGCCAGTTTCCATGTCCTCATCTGCAATTTGACAATTAATCGCATTTGGAGGCTGAAAATCTGAATATGAGAAGTCTTGAACAAGGTTTTCATTGTGCTCAAGATGGTCCAAATCAAGGCTTGTTGACAATTGATTTCTGATTGCATGGAAGTTATCTCTCATGAACTGAAATGAGTCAAAACAAAAAGGCAAAGATCCTTCACTTACTTCAAAATCTGCCGCACTTCCCTCATCATTGTCATAGCTGATATGCATCGGTTGATCACTGTACTCAAGCTGCTGAAAGTGAACTTCCTCCTTGCACAAACTATCTACTGATTTGTCTGCAAGATTTGTTTCTGTTTGGAGAACATAATCATCATCATACTGATCAAACTTAGGCCAATTATCAGTATACAACACATCATCAAGCATACATGTCATATCAATAGCTCTCTCTTCTCCAAAATGATCTATAAAACAATTACTATGATGACTGGGATAAGAAACAAAATGTTTTGGATCAGCCACTAGTTCTTCTTCAATCAGCAAGTCATGGGCTTGAATGCTATACTCATTCCTTGTGGTGTTCTTTTGCATCATCTCTTCTACTGCACCTACCAACATGTCAAGCTTTACATCTAGAGATGTCGATTTCTCCGGATCCATGTTTTTTATCTCTTCTTCCTTCAACCTTGCCCTCCGGATCAGCAAATGAGCCTCTACATTCACTGCTTTGTTCTGCATTTCGTGAAGTGTTGCAATATTATTTTCTCTCAGCTTAAACTCCATTTCCAGATCAAAGGCACCCAGGTAGTGCAAGAGAGAAGATCTAGGAGAAGGTCTTACATTAGCTGGCATCGAAAAATATACTTGGTTAAATCTGGCAGAAAATTGTTGTACTGTCTCCCCTGGCAGTCTTTTCAGCTGGTTATACTCTTCTATAATAAGGAAAGGATTCTGTCCGATCACCCACCTGTCAAGGAAAACTTTGACGAACTGCTGGAAATCTGAGATGCTCACATCAGGCAAGGTTTTGAACCAACTCTTCACTTGGCCTTGAAAAGAAAGAGCAAAAATCCTAATACTAACATCTTCATCATCAACTTCAAAAATATCTAGAAAAGTCTCAACATTCTGCACATGTTGCTCAGCGTTGACATTGTTACATTCACCTTCAAATCTCGGTAGATATAGGTCATAATATGCAGGGAAAGCATGAAGAACAAAAGGTAAAACAAGAGGTTTATACCTATATGGGACTACAAATGGTGTAGGAGTATATACAAGAGCTACGGGATCAATTTTGTTTTCTTCAGGCTCATCACTCTGAAGAGAGTCATCATAAGATGTGGGACAAGTAAGGAGGCCAGGATCAAAGGGAAACTCAGTATTTACACTCTTTGAATAGGTCGAGTGAAGATTTTGATCACCTTTCTCATACAAAAAATTTTGAAAGACCTTCAGGATAGCTTCAAGAACAACAAAAAAGTAATTTACAAGAAAGCAGAATAGATCCTGAATACCATTCCACTTTGGATACCTAAACTTAGTGTAAGATCCTTCCATTTTCTCAGAGAAAGAGTTAGTCCTCCAGTGGGGTTTGTACATTGAGTTGGAGTCACCAGGTGAATGATTTCAGCCTTCTTATGTTTGATCGTTGTCCACCATCAACAATCAAATCTGAACTTGATACATGTACTAGGGCAAGACAATCCACAAGTCAAGTGTCACATTCACAAGCTAAGCGGGGTGTGCACGACGACGTTTATCATCGCTTGTTATCACTCATGGTGGCAAGATTGGCAAAGTCCAACTGTAGAGGTAACATCAAACCGCTTTGGGATTCAAGGATCTAGCCCTCCTAAATCCAGAGAAGGATCTCTCTATAAATGAGTTCAAAGATGTCATCTTTAAAGACTGGAATTTTGATATTAGGCTAGTTATGAAGATCATGGGTTTGTTTTGTTTGTTTTTGGTTGGGCGAAGACATGGTGAAGGTGAAAGTAGTTCGAAAGGGTGAAGAGCCTGCAAATGAAGGAATGCTTCAACTGATAGCAAAGGACAAAGGCAACTTTAACCCATTGGGCTATGGAGTCATAGGAGGATTTAATTGGATAGCGAATTCAAGAAGGATCCATGGAGCAATTCATTTACATCAAAGGATCTCTTAAGGTGATTGATGGAGTGAAACAAATAGGAGTGAAAGACTTAAACAAATGAAAAAACAAAGCACAGTCTAAGATCAAGTAAGTACTTTTAAAGTAGGTTGCTTTCAACATGTACTTAAGGAGAAACAGAAAAGTATTTCTGTTGATCAGGTAAGTGCTTTTAAACTAGCCTGCATTGAAGTACTTTCCATCAAAAACATTTAAAAACATTTCAAATAGCTTAAGATCAGGTAAGTGCTTTTAAACCAGCCTGCTTCAGCATATTCGATAAGGGAACACAGATGATAATCACAAAGAGCAATCTAGATCAGCTAAGTACTTTTAAACTACACTGCGTTGATAAAATCCAAGGATAACAAAGAGAAAATTCATCTCAAAGAGCTATCTAGATCAGGGAAGTACTTTTAAACTAACCTGCATTGATAAACTCTTCAAAGAGAACATTCAAATGAAGAAAACATAGAAGATAAAGCTTTCAGTAAGAGTAGGGTACCGTGGAGAGTATATCCTAACTCTATGCTTGCTGCTCTTTACCAGAGAAAGTGAATAGAGTGAAAACATTAAGTAAAACGACAATTGACAGTAAGGAACACATCACCATTGACATAGTTTCAGAATTCCATGAATCAACAGCTTGTATTGATATTCAAACCAGTTACAATTAGCAAGCTCGGTGGGTCTCTACAGCTTTGAACTTCTCATATCAGCTTATGTATCTTTCAATTATAGAACAGGGCATCAGTGGCTTTAGAATGACTATTACATGCGTTCAGATGTCCTGAGACCAACCTTTTGCTCATCTTCTACAGAGGTATTTATAGAAGAATGAGGCGGTGGTCCGCTATGAAAAGATCTGTTTGGATCAATCAATACAGAGGATGACTCTTTGGTGCTTTGAGGGCCTCGATCAAGAAATCTACAGGTGTTAACCTGCATTACTAGTGGAAGTTACTTAAGATGTGTTTACAGTGGGAAGTATGCTATCCTTTTTAGGCTTCAGTGTCATCTTTTGATGACTTTATTTCTACTTCCGAGATGAAATGATCCTATACATATGCTTCGAGCATTTCTTTAATCTTCTCGAATTTTTCGCACGACAATTAGAGATAAGATAGCTCAATTAGTATTAATTGTTCGGCGGTCTTTGATCTCAACGTGACTGCAGGTGTCTTTTGGGGCTGTAGAGGGTTCAATTAGCCTCTTCTTATGGCGGTGGAAGATTTCTCAGCTTGACAGGTGTCTTCGTCGTTTCCTAAAACACTTTAAGTTACTTGAGATCTGTGTTTTTGGGTCTTCAATCTCTGGTTCTGATAAATTTTTGTCTTTGGCACTGATACTCTTTAATAAATGATGATTTCTGCTTGTCTTCTGATGCGCAGGGTAGTAGCGGGGTCGAATGGCATCAATGGGTCATGAAATCACTGATATAATGTAAATCTAACACCCCCCGAATGATTCTTTATGAACTTAGAAGACACAGGATCGTCATCCTCGGCCTTTGTGGTTTCTTCAAAATGGCGGAAGAATTCATTCGAAAACCTGCAAAATACAAACAATTCGTCATAAAATCCTGCGGGAATGGGTTAACTGCTTCAGAGGCGTAGGGAGAGAGCAGGACTATTGGATGGCATCATCCAACGGTGGAGATTAACTGAGAGGAGTTTTAAATGACGCGGGAGGAAGAATTAAAAAGAACTGTTGATCGCGCGATGAGCAACGGTGGGGGTGGTGCAGGACGATCAGGTGGACATGTGGAGCTGACTTTGGATATCGCTTCGGAGGATCGCAATCGACGGAGTCGCGGCAAAGGGGATACGGTGGAACGCGGCGATACGTGTGTGACCGTCGATCATCGGGGAGGCAGACTGACCCAGATTTAATCGGAGGATCGCAATCGGCAGGTCACAACAAAACATGTGATTGAAACATTGCGATGCGATTGAGCGTTGTCCGTCCGATCAACAGGGGGATGGATGGCCCAGATTTGATCGGAGGATCGCAATCGGGGTGCGTGGAAGAGGGGATGCGATTGAAACATTGCGATGCGATTGAGCGCTGTCCGTCCGATCATCAGGGAGATGGACGGCTAGGATTTGATCGGAGGATCGCAATTGGGGTGCGCGGAAGAGGGGATGCGATTGAGCGATAACCGTTTGATCTGTAGATCAGATCGACGGCGAGGAGTAAATCGGAGGGGTGGGCCGATCGGGGGAACGAATATAAAGTATGCGATTTGAAACTTGCGATTCTGCGCGGGTCGTTAGATTGGGTCTAGATCAACAGTCTAGATCCTTTGATTTTTTTTGCACCGGCGGGACCCTTATACTTTGTGAGAAACCCATAAATTTCGATAAACACCAAGGTTTTGAGTGGATTGGGCAGAATATATATATGATAGGCTGGCGCCCGATTGCGGGGCCACTGGGTGTATGGAGTACCATGGGTCCGGGGCTTTATAAAACTAGAGCTAATCGCAAATCGGAACATGCGGGCCCGGTCTCTTAATCAACCCATTTGTAACTTCTCCGATGCGATTACGTGTCGGTCTTTTTGATCTAACCATTTGTGAATTCTCCGATCGCGATTGCGCGATCGGTCTTTTTGATCAACCCATTTTTATTTATCACGTGACCTTAAGTTTTTAATTTAAAAACTTCGGAAAGTTGGTTTTTGTGTTTACAAAGGAAAAAATTGATCGGAGAGGGATTTTTCAATGGTTTAGCGCCCAATTGTGGGCCTACGGGCTAAATGAAATAACAATATGATCTGTGGTTTATGACAAAGGGGTTGATCGCAATCGGCATTTTGAAATGGCTCAAAAAACATACACACTTGAATCTTTCCGATGCGATTAGCGCTTGATGGGTTTGGCGCTTGGTTTTTATGATGAGGGCGTATTGGGGAAGTGGTTTGGAAACTCAGGCCAAGGGGCTTAAACCCTAAATAGAGAAATGGAATTTTTACACAGATTTTCAGTGATTTTCAAAGGTTTCTGAGGGTTTCGACAGAGTTCAAAGAAGTTTGGAACTCTTCAAAGGCAATTTTTATGAAAGAAAGGTGAGGAAAATGGACAACAAAGGAAAATGATGAAAAATATGAAGGTTAGTCTCTGAGAGGAAAAAGGGGAAAAGAAGGAGGATATTGCAGCAGTCTTCTCATGGAATTTTTAGCAGAATTTTTGAGTTTCTGAGAAATAACAGTGAAAACCTTGAGACATGAGCATGAGATCATCTACAGGCTTCAAGAGATAACATTTTGGCCAGGAAAGTGTTTCTTGAAGGCTGAAAACATGTTTTGGCCACTTTTTGATAGACCAAAATTTATAGGTGGCCAACAGTGGCTCCACTTGGGGATGGTGCCTTCTTGAAGGCATCAAGAACTTCAGAACTGCATTCTCTGGGAGGCTGACCAATGCCTCGTTCTTTGGGATGCTGTCTTTGCTGAAATGATCTTATTCTGGCTGAAAAAATGTTAGCAGCATTGAAAAACAATGAATCTTCATCAACCCAAGCTTTCTACCTACCCAATCCTACTGATCTAACTTTTTTCTTCATCAGAGTGCACTTGTATTGGCAAACTCTATTCACAACATTTTATTCTTTTGAAAGCAGGAAATCTAATCTAATTCTACTCCTTATTTCTCCCTGAACTCAGATTAAACAGTTGAGCTCAGATATTTCTCTACCTAGTCTACTGTCTGTTGGGATTAAACAGTCCAACAAACTTTCATTCTCTAAATTCTACAACATAAATTTAAAAGCAGTCAAGTCAAGAGATTGGTATTTTAAACTAGCACATGAAATCTATATGGCATAAAAACAAGCTGCACATAGACTATTAAAAATCAAAAATTGAAGGTTTGGAATATGAAATTTTTTTGAAGCATCCCTCTTCTTATTTGTGGCTCAAGTTTTGAGCTTGTTAGAGCCACTTGCTTTCCTTGATTTCAGCTCTGGTTCGAATTTGTTTGAGCTATTATTTCTTTCTTTCTGGTTCAGATTTTGCGTTGATTAGAACCAGATTTACAACTTTGCCTTGACTCAGAAAAATAAAAACAGATTTGAGTCATCTCTTGCTTGGAAACTTAGGTTCAGGTTTTGAGCTTGTTTGAACCTTTAATTTCTATCCTAAACTATCTACTGATAAGCCAAGATTAAACAGTTTGGCAAATCGAATTCACTATCCTATCAGCAGAAAAATTTAAAGCTAATTAGTCAAGATTAAACAGTTTGACTAACTAGAAGCGTGTTTTTTGAGGAGTGGAATTTGAGCTTGCACACTTTCAGATTTATTTCTCTTTTTTGGCATGGGGCTTTGCCTTTTTTTTTTTTATTTTTTTCTTTTTTAATTTTATGCCCTCTTTTTTTCTATCTTTTATTGTTTTTGTGTATTTTTCTTTTTGTTTTGTAAATGTGAAGCAATGATATTTACAATGGAAATGAAACTTGAAAATTAGACTGTGATGGTAGTAAGCAGGACACACCATTGACGGGACCCCAAACGGTCTGTATCTGTCTGCAGGAAAAAAGGCATTTGGACCAATGGTGGGCCGAATGATATAAGGGCCTTGCCACAAACTGTCAAATTTGCCATGTTTACCTTTTTCCTCTCTTCTAGAGTCCCATTTGACTACCTTATCTCCAATGTTGAAATCACAAGCCTTAGTTCTCTTGTCAAACAACTTCTTGATGTTTTCTTGTACTTTTTGAGCTCTGTTGTAAACTTCTTCCCTCATCTGCTGGAGATATATTGTCTCATTAATCCTTTGCTGATGTATTGTGCTTCTTCGGTGAATTTTTTGGACTAATTTTATTCTTTAATTTTCCAAAATTTGGTAGGCTCTTGTCTGATCCATAAACAAGTTGGTAAGGGGAGGTTCCAATGGATTTCTTTGTGGTCAACCTGTCTGCCCATAATGCATGCACCAACTTGTTATGCCATGAATTTTATTTTCTTCAAGTAGCTGCTTGATGATGGTCACCAAAATTTTATTTGATGATTCAGCTAGCCCATTACCTTGTGGGTAATAAGCAGTAGAATGACCAAGTGTAATCTGATACCTGTGACAAAAATCAATCATCTTTTTGGAATCAAAAGTAGCAGCATTATCAGTAATGATATTTCTAGGGCATCCAAATCTAGAGAGGATATGGTCTTCAAGAAACTTTATAATGACAGAATCTATGGCATTCCTGGTAGGGATGGCCTCTATCCACTTTGTGAAGTAGTCAGTGGCTGTGAGAATCCATTTATGCTGGGCAGATGAAGCAGGATGGATTTCTCCTATGAAATCTAGGCCCCATTGTTGAAAAGGAGCTTCAACAGAGATAGGTTGTAAAGGCAAGGGAAGGAGTTTTCTTTTACCCTAAAAAATTTGACACTTGTAACAGGCAACTATCATTTTATGGACATATTGGAAGAGGGTGGGCCAGTAATAGCCAGATCTAAGGATTTTATTGGTTGTGGTTTTCTAATAGAGATGACCTCCACACTCTCCATCATGGAATTCACGCATGATATTTTCTGCATCAAATTCAGGCAAACATTTAAGCAATAAACCATTAGCATTTTTCCAATATAAACATTCATTCAAAATGCAAAAATTCCTAGCTTTCAACTTTAAAAACCTTTCTTTTGTTTTTGATAAATCAGGAGGAGCATTGAGATTTGTAAGTACATACAAGATATCAGCATACCAAGGTGAGTTTTGGAACTGGTCTTCCACAATGGGAGAAGGTAATTCTTCCTGTTCATCCAAGGCATCTACCATGTTAATGTCCAGGGCTTGTAGATTGGATTCTACCATTAATTGAGCCAAGCCCTGACCCTTAATGAGTTTTGTGGGTTTGATCTCCAAATCATACTCTAGGATGGTAGCAATCTATTTGCCCCTCTTTCCATCTGGTTTTTGTGACAAGATGTCCTTTACCACAATGTTGGGTACATAGGAAATAGTTTGGGAATGAAGAATATACACCCTGAAGTCCTTTAAGGCCTTTACCACAGCATAGGCTTGTTTTTCCATTATTTTATATTTCAAGGGGGCATCTCTTAAAGCCTTGCTGAAAAAAGCAATAGGTTGTTCTTGTCCTTCTAAGTTTTTTTGCAATAGGACTGCAACCACTGTATGTTCTAAGGCAAAGGAAAAAATAAGGAAATCCTTTGAAAAGTTTGGGCTAATCAAAACTAGTGCCCGGGTGAGTGCATGTTTTACTAACTCAAAGGATTTTTTGGCTTCTACAGTCCACTTCACTCCTACTTCCTTTTTGAGCATATTAGTCATGTTTCTAAGGAGCTCTGCTAAGTTGGGAATAAACCTCCTTAAGAAGTTAATCTTCCCAATAAAGGACTGCAGTTCTTTTATGTTCCTGGGGTGGCTAATCTGTAGTATTCCCTCAACTCTTTTTGGATCTATTCTAATTCCCTTTTTTGATATAATATGGCCAAGGAGTTTACCCTCTTGCAAGCCAAATACTGTCTTTTTGGGATTTAAAGATAGCCCAAATCTTCTGCATTTTTCAAAGACCTTTCTTAGATGTTTAAGGTGTTCTTCATCAGATTTGGAATAAACTGTTATATCATCAAGGTAAATTACAATGAAGTGTTCTATTTCTTCTGAAAATGAAATGTCCATGGCCCTTTGAAAGGTGGCCCCAGCATTCATTAATCCAAAAGGCATTTTCACATACATGAAGGTTCCCCAAGGGGTGGTGAAAGTTGTCTTGAGTTGATCTTCTGGGAGTACTAAAACTTGGTTATATCCTAAAAAACCATCTAACAGAGAAATCCTCTTTGAACCAACTACCTTCTATAAGATATGTTCCATTTTAGGTAAAGGATAATTGTCCTTTAGGGAGGCTCTGTTGAGGTTCCTAAAATCAATGCACAGTCCGATTTCTCCTGTCCTTTTTCTCACAGATAGAAGGTTGGAAACCCAATCTAAAAACCTTACAGGCACAATGATTCCTGCCTCGTACATTTTCTTAATTTCCTTTTTGACTAGAGGCAGTTGTATTGGGTTGATTCGACGCAGTTTCTGCTTAAAAGGTTTTTGTTTTTCTCTCAAAGGGATCTTGTGTTGGATGATTTCTGTATCGTAAGCTTTTAAATCTTCATAGCTCCAGGCAAACACATCGGCAAACTCTTTAAACAAGTCAATGTATTTCTTTTTCATGTCTGGGGGCAAGGACCTAGCTAATTTAATCATTTTAGGTTGATCCTTTGTGCCTATGTTGCATTCTTCAATGTCAGACTCTGTATATTCTACTGCAGGTTTCTTAGCCACGTCATTAAAATCAAACAGGTCTTCTAACGGTGCTAGCCCCCTGGGTATGTTCTTGTCTCTCGGTGTTAATACCTCCATGTCTTCGTTTTCTGAGTCTTCATACTCTTCAACATGAGTTTCGAGTTTTTGAGTTAACATGTTGATATCTGGAGGACTAGATGGTTGTTCTTGTTCAGGGGGTTCTTCGTTTAGATAGTTTTCATCGGATGTAGAATCTGAATTGGATGATTCAAACTCATTCTTACCGAGCAGGAAATCCTCTATCTGTTTATCATTCTCAAAGACCTGCCAATATTTTTGATTATCGGGTATGGCTGGCCTAAATTTTACCTGAACGGTGCTGTCCTCATTTTCATATGGTGCTAAACATGTTCTAGCTGTAAAAGCTAAATTGTGAGCGGCAATATTCTGTTTTCTTGGGACAAAAATCAATTTTGGATCCTCGAAAATGTTTAACAGATCCAGGACGTCATTTCGGTAGGCTCTAAGTCTGGGATGATTAGCAGTGTATTCCCCATTAACTTGCCTAATGATTAATTCTGAATCACCATATACGTGGATTCTTTTGGCTCCTAGCTTTTCTAACAGATGCAAGCCCAAAATGAGAGCTTCATACTCGGCAATGTTATTAGAGCATTGAAAATTCAATTTGCACGAAACACTTTCTGTATGGCCGTTTTCGGTGTTTGTTAACCAAACACCGGCGCCAGCACTATTCTTAGTACATGACCCATCGAAGAACATGGTCCATAGAGGATTATTTTTGGTTTCGCCTTGGTTGGTAATCTCGCTAACTAACATGCTATCTGATTGTGGTGGTATGTCAGCACTTAGTCAAATTTGTGTCTCATTTTCAAGTTCCTCGCCATATTGAAGGTTGTTTTCCTGAGTTTCAAGTTTCGAGAGCCGTGGGCACATGACTTGTGGGTCGAGACTTTCATTTGTTTCATTAATATCTTCAAATGCATCAAACTGTTTTGATACTTGTGAGTTAGGTGTTTCTTGAGCTTCATCAGCGATTAATCTTGTTGTAGTGACTTGCTCGCCAACTGTTTCAGCGTCATGTTCTGTTTTAAGGTCAACAAGTTGTTGTACTGGGCCTCGTTCCTCAGGACTTTCATGGAGATGAACTCGATGGGGCGTTTGTTGTTGGCCATCTTGGCCATATTCATTTTGGTTTTTCATTTCAATGCATTGTTCGAAAGTTTCCCTTTCGTTTTCATCCATGTCTAGAACTGCATTCATTTTTAGATTTGGGGCCTCTAACAGGTTATCTGCATTACTGTCTTCTAGTTCTGAATTATTTGAAGGTTCATCATGGTAAAGGATAAAAGAGTTCAGGTCAGTATGGACAGAGTAGATGGGACAGTTTTCAGGTTTTTCTGGGCTACTGGCCATGAATTTCATGTGTGCCTCTCTGCATTGTACCTTGCAGCTTGGCACCCCACGATCTAGACAACAACATGCCATAATTAAGAGGAACATCGGCCACCACTACATCCATAACTAGGCACTTGGCTAGGATTTGAGTCAAATTCACACAGAGGTCCTTAATTAGGACAAGACATTTGACCCTGCTTGAATCAAAGGAATATAAATCCTTGTAAGGTCTGGTTATATCTAGTCCTAGCCTTTCCATTATCACCTTTGGCATAAGATTATGTGAGGCTCTGGAATCATGCATAGCATTGTGTAGAATTTTGTCATGAACATTCAGACTGACGTAGAATGGAGGTACTATTCCTTCTTGAAATTTACCTTCAGCTTTAGGACCAAAAATGAGCTCTGGCTGGTCATCATTATAATTTATTGTGTCATTCTGGTCCTCTATGTTTAAAGCCTTCAGAATTTGGGTCTTGTACACATTATGGGAAGCTAACTCAGTAAGGGGAACAGAGATTTTAATCTTTGAAAGTTCTTGTTCTAGGCTGAAAGGAATTTGGTTTTTTGAAGAACTTGCCTCAGCCTTACTAGCTGCTAGTCTTTCAGCAACATCACCTTGTTGATTTGTTCTATTTACATTTGATAACATGGTTTTGACAGGAGTACTAGCTGAGGTGTTAGTACTGCTAAGATCTGCATTCTGCTTTTCAAAATTTGGATTGCCTTTCTCTTTACCTTTACCAGAATCAACAGCCACTGTTTTATCCTTTTGATTGACATTTTTACATTTGGTTGTGGTGCTATTTTGTGAAGATTTATCAGAGGTTTTAGTGTTGGGAGTTTTTTGACTGGCTTTGCTTCTAAGTTCATATTCTCTGTGAGGCTCTATGATGACATTTTCCATATCTTGATAACAATGTCGATCATCATCCCTGTTGTCATCATAAGGTGTGTATAGACCTCGTTTCTTTTCATAATGAATCTCAAAGCCATCGTTATCTACCCCTAGCATGTTGATATCATTTTCCTCCGCTATCTCACCTGTTTCCTCTGTCTCACTTATATAGTTTTGATGAAAGGGAGGAATGATCTGCTGATCATCTTCTCTAGGTCTATTTGGAAGTTGGTTTCTTCTTAAATTTTGATTCTGGTTCTGGTTTCTATTCTGAGAAGCAGTTTGGTTTAGGCTTGCTTGTGTTCTCTTAATTATGCTCATCTCTTCCATCATCTCTTCCATCATTCTTTCCATCTTTGAGTTTGAAGTGGAAGGTGTGGATTCCTCTCTAAAAGATACTCTCTTTTCAGCTTTCATTCTTGCTCTCTTCTCTATTAGATTGACTTCGACAGAAAGAGCACCCCTTTGCATATCTTCAAGAGTTGCAAAGTCTCTCTCTCTTAGCGAATAGGTCATGTCAGAGTCAAAACCTTCAGGAAATTTGTTCAAATCTGAGCCTTGCGGAGGTTTTAGTTCTAGGGGAAGTGCATTATAGATACTGTTAAATCTAGTACAATAAGCATGTACACTTTCCCCTGGGTTCCTGTGGAGATTGTTGTAGTCAGCCAAGATTTGGAGAGGATTCTTCCTCACTTCCCATTTGTTTAAGAAAGATTGATGGAAACCTTGAAGGTCATTAATACTATGAGGGGCTAAGCCTTTGAACCATTTTATTACTTCTCCTCCCAAACTTTGAGCAAATAATCTCATTTTGACAGAATCATCAGCAATCTCATTTCTGTCAAAGCAGTCATTCATGTTATCCACATGTTGTGATGCAGTAGTGGCACCACTATCATCATACAATGGAATTTTGGACAGATAGTCCTGTGGTAGATTGACTAAAGGTACGGGAAGAACTAAGGGGGCATACCATGCAGCCATGGCAGGAGGTGGAGGTGGATTAACAAGAGTGAAAGTGGGTTGGAGGGGAGTGGTTGGAACAGTGGATACAGGGTGAGCAGAAATGGATGGACCAGGGATAGATTGTTGAGCGGATCTTGGATGAGAGACACCTAGATTGTGGAGGAAGTGTAAATTAGGTGGTGTAGTCTCTCTACTACCAAGATGTGTACTTGTCTCAGGAGAAGAAGGCAAAGACTCAGAATCTGACTGATCTAAATCACCAAGAGACCTAGTTCTAAAAGGATTTACTAAGTCTTCTTGTGATTGTTGTAGAGCTGAAATATTTTCTGGGACAGAATTAGCTCTCAAGGGTGATCTGAAAACAGTTGATAATTTAATCCTAGGAGACTTCCAAAGGATGATTTCTGGGTCATCAACTATTTCAGGTGGATCCGGGTCAGGATGGGCTCTAGTGTGAATCTTTCTAGGAGCCACTATGCTGTATTTTTTAGACCCAAATAACAAGAAAATTTCAACCAGGTATGACAATATTTGAGAGGTTAACTAATCTATTTTACACAAATTTCAATCCTACAGTCCTCTGACTGAGTTTGAAAGATAGTATAGTAATGAGGGTTCTTCCCAGTGGAGTCTTAAGGTCTGTTCAGGATTGTGGAGTCGCCAAGTGGAAGTTTTTAGCTCCTTTTTAGAGGTAAGAGGTGTTATGGTCCACTACCATGTTTATTAAATACCAATCTGAAATATTTTTGGGTTTTTCTGAGTTAATTTTCAGTTAGCAAGGGATATCTGGTATCTTATGATTGTCTTCTAATCGAAGAAATACTCAGGAGTCCCCAGTGGAGTTGCCATTATGTTATCACTCTGTAATTAGCAAGATTGGCAAAGTCCAAATGTAGAGGTAACATCAAACCGCTTTGGGATTCAAGGATCTAGCCCTCCTGAATCCAGAGAGGGATCTCTCTATAAATGAGTTCAAAGATGTGATCTTTAAAGACTGGAATTGTGATATTAGGCTAGTAATGAAGAGCATGGGTTTGTTTTGTTTGTTTTTGGTTGGGCGAAGACATGGTGAAGGTGAAAGAAGTTCAAAATAAAGGGTGAAGAGCCTGCAAATGAAGGAATGTTTCAGCTGATAGAAAAAGACAAAGACAGCTTTAACCCATTGGGCTATGGAGTCATAGGAGGATTTAATTGGATAGAAAATTCAAGAAGGATCCATGGAGCAAGTCATTTACATCAAAGGATCTCTTGAGGTGATTAATGGGGTGAAACAAATAGGCAGTGAAAGACTTAAACAAATGAAAAAACAAAGCACAGTCTAAGATCAAGTAAGTACTTTTAAACTAGCTTGCTTTCAACATGTACTTAAGGAGAAACATAAAAGTATTTCTGTTGATCAGGTAAGTGCTTTTAAACTAGCCTGCATTGAAGTACTTTCCATCAGAAACATTTAAAAAAAAAAGTTCAAATAGCTTAAGATCAGGTAAGTTCTTTTAAACCAGCCTGCTTCAGCATATTCGATAAGGGAACACAGATGATAATCACAAAGAGAAATCTAGATCAGCTAAGGACTTTTAAACTACGCTGCATTGATAAAATCCAAGGATAACATAGAAAACATTCATCTCAAAGAGCTATCTAGATCAGGGAAGTACTTTTAAACTAACCTGCATTAATAAACTCTTCAAAGAGGACATTCAAATGAAGAAAACATAGAAGATAAAGCTTTCAGTAAGAGTAGGGTACCGTGGAGAGTATATCCTAACTCTATGTTTGCTGCTCTTTATCACAGAAAGTGAACAGAGTGAAAACATTAAGTAAAACAACAATTGACAGTAAGGAACACATCAACATTGACATAGTTTTAGAATTCCATGAATCAACAGCTTGTATTGATATTCAAACCAGTTACAATCAGCAAGCCCGGTGGGTTTCTATAGCTTTGAACTTCTCATATCAGCTTATGTATCTTTCAATTACAGAACAGGGCATCAGTGGCTTCAGAATGACTATTACATGCGTTCAAATGTCCCGAGACCAACCTTTTGCTCATCTTCTACAGAGGTATTTATAGAAGAATGAGGCGGTGGTCCGCTATGAAAAGATCTGTTTAGATCAATCAATTAATACAGAAGATGACTCTTCGGTGCTTTGAGGGCCTCGATCAAGAAATCTACAAGTGTTAACCTGCATTAATTGAGTTACACTTCAGATTAAAATCAGTGGGAAGTGTGCTATCCTTTGAAGTTCAGTGTCATGCTGGAGTGACTTTATTTCTACTTCCCGAGATGAAATGATCTAAATATCTGCTTTTGAACTGTTCTTTAATCTTCTCGAATGGTTCTGCCGACAATTAGAGATAAGATAGCTCAATTAGTATTAATTGTTCGGCGGTCTTTGATCTCAACGAGACTGCAGGTGTCTTTTGGAGCTGTAGAGGGTTCAATTAGCCTCTTCTTATAGCAGTGGAGGATTTCTCAGCTCGACAGATGTCTTCGTCGTTTACTAAAACACTTTAAGTTACTTGAGATCTGTGTTTTTGGGTCTTCAATCTCCGGTTCTGATAAATTTTGTCTTTGGCACTGATACTCTTTAATAAATGATGATTTCTGCTTGTCTTCTGGTGCGCACGGCAGTAGCGGGGTCAAATGGCATCAATGGGTCATGAAATCACTGATAAAATGTAAATCTAACACCCCTCGAATGATTCTTTATGAACTCAGAAGACAGAGGATCGTCACCCTCGGCCTTTGTGGTTTCTTCAAAAATGGCGGAAGAATTCATTTGAAAACCTGCAAAATACAAACAATTTGTTATAAAATCCTGCGTATTTGGTTTTACTGCTTCAGAGGCGTAGGAAGAGATCAGGACCATCGGATGG
Organism: Pinus albicaulis; assembly: GCA_034641835.2. Lineage (NCBI taxonomy): Eukaryota > Viridiplantae > Streptophyta > Pinopsida > Pinales > Pinaceae > Pinus > Pinus albicaulis. The sequence goes on along the minus strand of CM076578.1, from coordinate 988,978,597 downwards.
CATCATCCAATGGTGGAGATTAACTGAGAGGAATTTTAAATGACGCGGGAGGAAGAATAAAACAGAACCGTCGATCGTGCGATGAGCAACAGTGGGGATGATCTGGGACCGTTCTATCTGGACACGTGGACGGCCCGGATTTAATCGGAGGATCACAATCGGCAGGTCACAGCAAAGGGGATACGATTGGAACGCAGCGATGTGATTGAGCGCAGGTTGTCCGATCATCAGGGAGACGGACGGCCTAGATTTAATCGGAGGATCGCAATCGGGGAGGTCACACAACAACATGTGATTTAAACATTGCGATGCGATTGAGCGCTGTCCGTCTGATCATCAGGGAGATGGACGGCTAGGATTTTATCAGAGGATCACAATCGGGGTGCATGGAAGAGGGGATGCAATTGAAACATTGCGATGCGATTGAGCGCTGTCCGTTCGATCATCAGGGGGATGGACGACTAGGATTTGATCGGAGGATCACAATCGGGGTGCGCAGAAGAGGGGATGCGATTGAAACATTGCGATTGAGCGATAACCGTTCGATATGCAGATCAGATCGACGGCGGGGAGTAAATCGGAGGGGTGGGCCGATCAGGGGAACGAATATAAAGTATGCGATTTGAAACTTATGATTCTGCGCGGGTCGTTAGATCAGGTCTAGATCAACGGTCTAGATCCTTTGTTTTCTTGCACCGGCGGGACCCTTATACTTCGTAAGAAACCCACAAATTTCAATAAAAACCAAGGTTTTGAGTGGATCGGGCAGAATATATATATGATAGGCTGGCGCCCGATTGCGGGGCCACTGGGTGTATGGAGTACCATGGGCCCCGGGCTTTATATAACTAGGGCCAATCGTAATCGGAACATTCGGGCCCGGTCTTTCAATCAACCCATTTGTAACTTCTCCGATGCGATTGCGCATCGGTATTTTTGATCTACCCATTTCTATTTATCACGTGTCCTTAAGTTTCTAACTTAAAACTTCGGAAAGTGGGTTTTTGGGTTTACACAGAAAAATATTGATCAGAAAGGGATTTCTCAATGGTTTAGCGCCCGATTGCGGGCCCACGGGTAAATGAAATAACAATATGATCCGCGGTTTAGGACAAAGGGGCTGATCGCAATCGGCATTTTGAAATGGCTCACAAACATGCACACTTTGAATCTTTCCGATGCGATTAGTGCTTCATGGGTTTGGCGCTTGGTTTTTATGATGAGGGTGTATTGGGGAAGTGGTTTGGAAACTCAGGCCAAGGGGCTTAAACCCTTAAGAGAGAAATGGGTTTTTTACACAGATTTTCAATGATTTTCAAAGGTTTCTGAGGGTTTCGACAGAGTTCGAAAGAAGTTTGGAACTCTGCAAGGAAATTTTCATGAAGGAAAGATGAGGAGAATGGACAACAAAGGAAAATGATGAAAAATATGAAGGTTAGTCTCTGAGCGGAAAAAGGGGAAAAGAAGGAGGATATTGCAACAGTCTTCTCATGGAATTTTTAGCAGGATTTTGAGTTTCTGAGAAATAACAGTGAAAACCTTGAGACATGAGCATGAGATCATCTACAGGCTTCAAGAGATAACATTTTGGCTGGGAAATTGTTTCTTGAAGGCTGAAAACATGATTTGGCCACCTTTTGATAGACCAAAATTTATAGGTGGCCAACACCGCTAATTCAAAGAAAAAGCGTTTCGAAGGCTACCTGGCATAACTTCAGGCTCCGTCTGTAGCTTATGAAACAAATAACACCAACAAGCAAACCATTTTCTTCCCCAGTATGGTCACCACTATGTTAGTTCCCAAATCCACCTTAGGCTGAAGGAAGGCGGGATTCAGGGTAACACTAAACCATGCTCAGCCTCGTAGCTAGACCTACGAGGACAGGAGAGGGCTCTCTCTGGGTCAATCTCAATGGAAATACGCAATAGGGTCTGAGATGAATAGCAAGAATACTGATTTTAGGCTAGGTAAACAAATAGAAGGGTTTGATTTGAATTTTTTGGGGTTTTGTTCAAAAAATGGGAAAGGCAATTTTGAGCTTGGGGATGAGGCCAGATTTTGCAGAATTCGAATTGGGGCAAGGTAGGAAATAGTTTTGATGTTTTTGATTATGTGAATGGATGGATCAGAATGGCAAGGAGCTAAACAGGGCAAGAGAGTACAAGGATCCTCTCCAAACTGACGAAAACATGTAAAACTAAACAAATTCAAAGGCAGAGCACCGGAAAATCAATGAATTCTACCTTATTTACTCATTCATTTAGTTTCAGAAGCAAAAGAAGGGAAATGGCATACATCAAACATTAATGAAATTACAAATAACTTAAGGAAAACACCATAAAAAACCCAAATCCACAAGAATCCCAACAAGTGTTGCAAAACCTTTGGTCTTTCCTTAGCCAAAAATGCTGAGTGAATGTACAATAGAGTGCCAAACTATTCCCAAGAGTCCAACCCTGAAAATGTCTCAGAAAATACATAATATAGACCATCCTGATCCATTCCCATGCCTCTAGGGGTCGAGCTCCTCCTTCTAGGAGCTGTTTCAACCAATTCTAAACATGGAACTGAAATCTAGGCATCCAAACAACTTGCCTCTAAAAGGAAGGAAATTGATTCATTCATTTAATTTTCACTTTTTAGTGAATGAATCATCTAGAACAAGTAAATACATGCCAAAATTACATCATGGTTACCAAATTACATCAAGCTAGATCAATAATTACATCAAGAGGTGAAACTTGTCAAAATTGGCCGAATTCCTGAGCTGGAAAGCAAAAATTGGGTCAAAATTCTCTATGCGCCGCGCTCAAAAACTAAATGCACCGTGCCACTTTGAGCCTATTTTTGAGGCACTTATTGAAGTCCAAATCGAGCTCATGATAGCTCCTTGGAAATCCCTAGATGTCTGATATCCGACCCAAGTGGAATCTTTCAATTTGGATCTCATTTTCCCCTCCAAAACTTCAATCTCCCAGGACTACTTCCTGCTGGTGCAAAAGGTGGCAGAAAGGTGATTTTCATGGTGTTTTTGGCCCTTAAGACCACTCAGAACTTGATGAAATCTCTCAGCCATTCCTGAGCATGCATAATTTACCATGAAAAATTCAAAAATATCAAGTTTTCCTCTAGAAGGTGTCCCAATCATAAGCGCGCGTCGGGCGGAAAAACCTGTTTTGCAAACAAAATTTTCAAAATGACAAAATCTTCTCCAAATTTACTGAAATTTGGAGTGAAGGTCTCCCATCGTGTCTCATGCTCAGCCAAGGAAGCTTTGGCCAACATTTGAAGTGGATCAGGCCTTTTTTGGCGCTTCAATGCCCTCCTGGTGCATGCAGTTTCATTGGTGAAATCTCTGTCTTGTTGTATGATGTGTCTGTGTGCATCATGGTGTTGCAAGGCATATGTGAAGTGTATATTTGGTTGATTGAAAATGATAAATGAGGGATTGGTGTCTTTGTTTCCCATTGTCAAATGTGTGCCAAAGGGAAGGGACCGTGGAGATAAGGGAGTGTGGACAACGCGGTCTTATCAAGTGGTAATTAGAAGGCAATAACAGTCACTTGACTATGTTTTAGAAATGTGGTGTTTGGGGATTTAGAAAATAGGAACTCTTCAAAAATTAGGAACTCTTCGCTAATGATATGGGAGGGTGATAGTGATAGAGAATAGAGGATTGACAATGATGAGAGGATTATGGTGATGGGAAAGGGAAAAAATGGTAACAAGGGATATAAGTGGTTTTGGTACAGAGGGGAATAGGGGTAAGACTGTATGATGATAGTGTGATAGTGAGGAGGAAGGGAACCACAAGAGGGGAAAAGAGTTCAAACCAATGGGAACCAAAAACCAAACTTTAAATTTCAAATAAAAACCCTATGGAGCAGCGTTTGTCAAAAATATGAATTTTATGTTGACATCATTCAAAATCTCCAACCATCCTTTGAAACCACACCAAACACTACTTAACCACAATAGCAAGATCAGTCGGACTTACTCGAATCACAAGAGGTTAAGTCAATTTGGAAAATTTGGAAGCGGTGATGATTTTGTGCCTTGGAGGCTCTATGCGCTGCTCACCAGCCCAACGCGCCACATAGGCTAGATGCACCGTGCCATTGTTGATTTACACTGGGAAAAATTGCTCTATGCGCCGCGCACCTTCAGTGCGCCGTGCTCCTACCCAATGCGCCGCGCCATAAATAGTGCATTTTGCAGGAGGATTTTGGAGGCCTTCCTGGTGTCCAAATTGGGCACATGATAGCTCTTTGGAAATATCTTTGAGTATAATTTCCAACCCAAGTATAATTTTTCAATTTGGAGTTCATTTACCCTGTCAAAAATCAAATCTCCCAAGACTGGTCAAAATGAGCAGAATGAGGCTGCCTCAAGGAAGAGTGTTGTTGCAGTCAACTTTTGAAGGTCTTCCTCAACTCCAAGTTGAGCTCATGATAGCTCATTGGAAAGGTATTTCTGTCTATTTATCATTTGACACATCAAGCAAGTCATTTGGCCAACCAAGCTAGGCGAAATAGTGATTTTCCCAAGGTCATTTCAGAGGTGCATCAATTCTCCCAAGGCGATTGTATTTTTGACATTTCTTTAAAATCATGATATCTGTGTAAAAAGTGAAGGAGGTTTTTCTTATCTATCATTTTTTGGACAAAAATCTCTCTCAATTTTCCAAAATTCATCTTTTATTTCTGTGAAACATCATTTGAGTGAAACCTATCGCGATGTGTGGAACAAGGGATTTGTCGAAATGAAGCGAAATGAAGGGGATAAGGGGCTTATAAATTCTTGGGGGAATTTTGGGAAGTAGGGAGGGATGTTAGGAAGCTGGGGAAAGTGGAATTTCAGAGATTGAGTGAGGGGAAGGGGTCCAAAAGGGAAAAACACAGGCCTAGCCTAGAAAATTGCCAAGTTGTAGCAAGAAACTAGGGTTTGTGCAAAAATGAGGAATTTGGGGAATCTCAGTGATGGGAAGTATTTAATAAAGTCCATTAAGGATAGGGGAAGGTGTATGAACATTAGGGTACAAGTTTTGATGATGATTTGACCATCCAAGAGAAATTACCTCCAAAACCCTAGGAGAGGGAAATGGACCTTACCTAGGCACAACTGAAGCATGAACAAGGTGTAAAATGACTCATTGGAACCTGACATGATGATGAAAACCCTCTGAATGATGGTACAATCAGCTGAATGGTGACATGAATCGACATTTGGACAACTTTGACAAGAGTAAAAGCAAACCCTAGACCTAATTCCTAGTGACCAAATTTTGCTTGAAGACCCATTGAAATGACAAAATTTGACCTTAACACCTTAAAATCACTTTTTAAGAGCAAGTTTGATCATTGAAGGAAGGCTGCAAAGGCTGGCACTAACACCCTTAACCTTAACCTTAACCTTAAACTAACCTTAACCTTAACCTTAACCTTAACCTAACATTAACCTTAAGCTAACCTTAACCTTAACCTTAACCTAACTATAACCTTACCCTTAACCTTAACCTTGACCTTAACTATAACCTAACCCTAACCTTGACCACACCCTTAACCTTAGCCTTAACCTGACTAAACCTATAACCTTACCCTTAACCTTAACCAAACCTTAGCCTTTACTTTACATTAACCTTGACTTTACCCTTAACCTAACCTTAACCTTAAACTAACCCTTAACCTTGACCAAACCCTTAACCCTAACCTTAGCCTTAACTTTACCCTTAACCTAATCTTAACATTAAACTAACCTTAACCTTGACTTTACCCTTAACGTAACCCTAACCTTGACCTTAACTTGAGGTTAAGAATATGGTTAAGGTTAAGGTGAAGGTTAAGGGTAAGGTTAGGGTTAAGGTTAGGGTAACATTAGGGTTAGGTTAAGGTTAAGGTTAGGTTAGGTTAAGGTTAGGTTAAGGTTAAGGTTAAGGTTAAAGTTAAGGTTAAGGTTATGGTTAAGGTTAAGGTTAAGGTTAATGATAATGATAAGGTTAATCTTAACGCTAAGGTTACGTTAAGGTTAAGGTTAAGGTATGGTTAATGTTAAGGGTAAGGTTAAGGTTAATATTTTAGTTAAGTTTAAGGTTAAACTTAAGGTTACGATTAAAGGAAATGTTAAGGGTAAGGTTAAGGTTAGGTTTAGGTTAAGGTTTACACTGAGGTTAGGGTTAGGTTATGGTTAATGTAAGGTTAATGTTAAGTTTAGGTTAGTGTTAAGGTTAAGGTTAAGGTTAGGTTAGGTTAGGTTAAGGTTTAGGTTTAGGTTAAGGTTAACAGGTTTAGTAACGTTAAGGTTAAGGTATGGCTAAGATTTAGTTAAGGTTAGGTTATGTTAATGTTAAGGTTAAGGTTAGGTTAAGGTTAGGTTAAGGTTAAGGTTAATGTTAAGGTTAAGGGTAAGGTTAAGCTTAGGTTAGGGTTAAGGTTAAGGGTTTAGTTAAGTTTAAGGTTAAGATTAAGATTAAGGTCAAGGTTAAGTTAAAGTTAGGTTAATTTTAAGATTAAGGTTAGGATAAGGTTAAGATTAAAAGGGTAAGGTTAAGGTTAGGGTTAAGGTTAAGGTTAATGTTAGGGTAAGGTTAAGGTTAAGGTCAAGGTTAAGGTGAAGGTTTATGGTAAGGTAAATTTTAAGGTTAAGGGTAAGGTTAAGTATAAGGTTAAGGGTTTAGTTAGGTTAAGGTTAAGGATAAGTGTTTTTTCAAGGTTAGGGTTAGGTTATCGTTAAGGTCAAGGTCAAGGATAAGTGTTTTTTCAAGGTTAGGGTTAGGTTATCGTTAAGGTCAAGGTTAAGGTTAGGTTAAGGTTAAGGTTAAGGTTAAGGTTAGGTTAATATTAAGTTCAAGGTTAAGGTTAAAGTTAAGGTTAAGGTTAGGTTTAGGTTCAGGTTAGGTTAGTGTAAGGTTAAGGTTAATGTTAGGTTAAGGGTAAAGTTAAGGTTAAGGTTAAGTTAAGGTAAGGTTAAGGTTAAGGTTAGGTTAAGGTCAAGGTTAACCTTAAGGTAAGGTGAAGGATAAGGTTAAGTTAATATGAAGGCTAAGGTTAAGGTTACGGTTAAGGTTAAGGTTAAGGTCAAGGTTAACAAGTTTAGTTAGGTTAAGGTAAAGGTATGGTTAAGGTTTAGTTAATGTTACGTTAGGTCAAGGTTAAGGTTAATGTTAAGGTTAAGTTAAAGGTTAGGTTAAAGTTAAGGTTAATGTTAAGATTAGGGGTAAGGTTAAGGTTAAGTTAAGTTTAAGGTTAATTGTTTATTTAAGGTTAAAGTTAAGATTAAGGTCAAGGTTAATGTTAGCTCCGTAATTAGCAACCGGGCAAAGTCCAACAAGCAGGAGAACACTATTTCAACCACTTTGGGATTCTAAGATCTGGGTGCCTCTAACCGGAGAGGGATCTCTCCATTAATTGCAAAGATGGATTTATCTTTAAAATCTTTGGATAATGATATTAGGCTAGTTATGAAAGTTCGAGGGTTTTTTTTTTTGTTCTCGATGGTCAATTATGATTACTATTTGAGGAAAATTCTAAAATGGAAAGAGTTTCAAATGTGTGAAGTTGCGAGCAATCAGAACAAGATTTGGCTAAAAATATAGATATAACACTGGTTTTTAGTCCATTGGGCTATGGAGTCATAGTAGGATTTAATTGAAACAACAAGGTTCAAGAGTGGTCCATGGGGCAAGTCATCTATGTCTAAGGATCTCTTTAAAGTTGATTTTATGGAATGAAATGATAAAACAAGAAGGGGAATCAAACAAATGAAGAACAAAGAGCAGCCTAAGATCAGGTAAATACTTTGAAACTATCCTGCTTTCAGCATACACTTAAGAAAGACATAAAAGTAATCTAAGATCTGGTAAGTACTTCAAAACTATCGATATTTTGATGCACTTTCAATAGAAAACATATTAAACACAAGGGGAAGCACATATGATAACGAAGAATAGTCTAAGATTAGGTAAGGACTTTGAACCTAGCCTACTTTCAACACACTCTTAGGGAAACTTTCAGATAGTTTTTGGGGATAAAACTAAAGGACAAGGCTCACCATAACTTCCTCAATTCATCTCTACTCAACATAAATTAAAAATAACATTCATGAATAAAAATTAGCCTAGACAATAAGACGAGGGAACGCCAGCACTCCTAACTTCTTAAAACTGAATTAGATCATTCCTAAACAACACAAATTGGAAGAAAACATGTAGATAAATCTTATCAGTCAAAGAAGGGTACTGATATATAGTAAATCCTAACTCTATTCTTGTTTTTGTTTATCAGAGAAGATGGAAAAAGTGAAAACATAAATAAAATAATGATTTACAATAAGAAAAACATCACCGTTGACATAGACCAGGATCCCATAAATCAGCTGGTATTGATGCTTCAAACCAGTTACAACTTTAAGTCTAATGTTTCAGTTCAAAAATCATCTTCACTTCTCAATCTAGTTATTCTATCACAAACAGAGCTTCAAGATCCTTTGAACACTATTTACAGGTATAAAATTCGAGCACAAGTATATTTCAAAGTTCTGCGACCAACATTGTTTCATCTCCTACAGAAGTATTTATAGAAGATATGAGGAGGTGGGAAAGGATAAAAGATCTCCCATGGTTCAATTAATACAGATTTAATACTTCTCGGCCTTTGAGGGGCTCAATGGAGGAGTTTACAGATGTTTGTCTGTATTAATTGTTTTACATTTAAGAGTTAAGCCCGGTGGGAGATTTTGTTGACTTTTAAGGCTCTGTTTCATGTTGTAATAACTCTTCTTATATCTTGCATTAAGTTCCTTTGGAAATTATCTGTCTTGGCCATACGAGGAAAATTCATCTTTCTCATCATAACTTAGCCTTGCCGACGTTTATAGCTAGCTGTGTGGCATTGGTAGTCGAGAGGAATCAATTAGTCTCTCGATGGCGTGAGGCTCTTTCTCGTCTATAAATATTTTTGATATGTCTTTAATTGAGTTTTAATTTGGAGGATTAGGCTTTTGATTTTCGATCTTATCCCATCCTCCAAAATCGTGAAAACAATCTTCAATCCTTCATTTCTCGTGTATAAGCCTTCACCAATTCCATTCTCCATTGTTTTGTTTTAATATTCCATGTATTGATGTGTGTTTATAAAAGGTCCATATGGCATCAATGCCCATGAAGCATCGACGAAACGTGAATTTTGACCCCCGTGGAAATCTTATCTTTTCAGAGCAAAGGCGACAGATTCTGCCATCCTCTCGCCTTTGGTTTCTCTTTGATATGATGGAAAAACTATTGTAACCTGCAAAAAACACACAACTGTTATGAAATCCTACGTTATTTGGTAAAACTAATTCAGAGGTTGTGGGTGAGGAGCGTGGCCGTTGGATGGCAGCATCCAACGGTGGAGATTTGTTCACGGGAGATTAAAGAGGAAAGCGGGGGGAAGAATTAAGTTAGATCCGTCGATCTGCAGAGATCGACGGTCAGGATTAATCGGGAGGAACATAATGTAAATGGTCACATTATGGAAATTTGGAAGAGAAACAAAGGAAATAGATGAAATTTCCTTCGGCGGAGGTAAAATGCATAAGAATTGAAATTGGGGTTTTGGGATGATTGTGGACCATCAGATGAGATCGGCCCACGAGATCAACAGCAGAGATTTCACGTTGAAAACCTTTGGTAGAGGCGGAGGGCGATAATATAAAGTGAAAATGATCTAGGACCGTTGATCTGCAGAGATCAACGGTCAAGGAGGAACGCAATATGATATGGTGCAAAAGGGGATAGGTGGTTTCCGGAAGGAAACCACGAGTTTCACGCAATGTATGGGTAAGAAAGCGCATTAGTTTTTTGGACACGATATGCATCGTAGACTAACACGTGGATTTTGAATATAGCTTATCATGTGATTTTGGGAGATTAACCTTTCGCGCTTGAAATTACACGAAAACTCGCGCCGGAACGTCGGATCCGAGGTCTCAAATCTAACGGAAGAGACAGTGGCCGATCGATGCACGGCGATAATAGGTAGGGTGGTTTCAATATGGGCCGTCTTCTGACCGAAGGATCGGGATCACCGAGATTAAAAATAGAGGAAGGTAGGACCCACAGGTGGGGTCCGTCGTGGTTAATACAGGGCCGTTAGATGTAAAGGATTGATGGTCAGGATTGAATCTGAGGTCGAACGAAGTAATGTACAGGTGGATAAAGGGCGAAGAAGGACCGTTGATCTGTAGAGATCAACGGCTTGGATTTGGCCAAAAACATTATGAAGTGGGTGCATAAATTTTAACCAAAGTTTGGAGATGCAACCTGGACCGTCCGATCTGGACACGTCGATAGTCCAGATGCAATCGGAGGCATCCGATCGGTGGGGAAGAACTTTGAATGGCACCGATGAAATTTAGCACTAGCCGTCGATCTAAGGATCAGATCGACGGTGGGGAGTGAATCGGAGGAATTGAAAAGGCGGAGGAAGGGTTTATGTTCAGAGAAAATGAGGGCCATCGGATCTGGGAAGGTGGGGAGGAGATAAACGACTCACGATTGATTAGGAGATCGCTAATCTTGGACAGGTAAATACAACATGGAATGCACCCTTTGAATTTTTCCGATGTGATACTGCGCGACCCATTTATCATTGCAGATCAACGGTGGATATTTTTTTTAAATCATGCACCGACGGAAACCCTTTAATACTTATGAAAACCCAAAATTTTATGAAATGCAAAGGTTTTATGGCTCGAGGCAGATTACATATATGTGGATTAGCGCCCGATTATAGGGGCTATTGGATGTATGAAAAGAAATAGGCCCAGGGCTTTATATATACAAGGGCCAATCACATCGGAAGGAAAGGTCATGCTTTTCAATCTACCCATTTACATTAAAAAAAAAACATTGCTCTGGCGGGTTTAGACCAAAACATTGGAAAAGCGGGTTTATGAATCTACAAAGGGAAATAAGCATCAGGGATGGTTTATTACAATGTTTAAGCACCTGATTGTGGGGATATTTGGTTATATGAATCAACAAAGGATCGGGGTTAAAAAACATAAGGGCTTATCGCATCAGAGGTTTCAATATAACAAAATAGACTGGCGCGCTCCGATTTCTCCAATGCAATAAGCACCAAAAGGGTCTAGCACTTGGTTCTAGTGTCAGGGCACATGTGGGGAAGTGGTTTAGGTTTAGCCCAAAGGGGCTTAAGTTTTAACACAAAAAAAAAGTGTATTTATGATTTTTTCAAGGTTTTCTGATGGATTTGGGGGTTTTGGAAAAGTTTAAAAATGAGTTTTAAACTTTGTAAAGAGGTATTTATGGAGGGAAAAGGGAAAAAATGGAAAATAGAGGAATTACATGGGAAATTAAAGGGTAAAAAATGAAGGTTATTTTTTAGTGAAGGGAAAAATGAGATTTTGTAGTAGTCTTTTCTATATGGAGTCAGCAGAATTTCAGAGTTTAAAATGAAAACAACAGCGAAGATTTAAACAAAGGGCATGATGTCTTCATGAGTCTTCAAGAGATAACATTTTTAGCAATAAAACTTGTTTCTTGAAGGCTCCAAAAAAAATTTAGCCACTTTTTGATATAAGAAATTTTATAGGTGGCTAACAGTGGCCCCACTTGGGGATGGTGCCTTCTTGAAGGCATCAAGAATTTCAGACTTGCATTCTCTGGGAGGCTAATCAGTGCCTCATCCATTGGGCTACCTTTCTTTACTTGGATGTTCTTATTTTGTTCTGAAAAATGTTAGCAGCCATGAAAAACAATGGATCTTTATCAACACAAGCTTTCTACCTACCCAATCCTATTGATCTAACATTTTTTCTTCTTTAGAGTGCACTTGGATTGGAAAAATCGTTTTACAACATTTTATTCTTTTAAAAGCATAAAAATAATCTAATTCTACTCCTTATTTCTCCATGAACTCAGATTAAACAATTGAGTCCATATGTTTCTCTACCTAATCTACCAATATGTTAGGATTAAAGAGTCTAACAAATTTTTATTCTCTAATTTCTAAAACAGAAATTTAAAAGCATACAAGTCAATATTGAATAGTCTAACTTGATGCTAATCTATTTCATAAAAATAATTTGCACATAGATATTATTTTATAGAAAATTAAACCAAAATGGAAGGCTTAAGATCTGAAAATTCAAAGCGCTTCCTTCATCTTTTTTTCAACTCTATTTTTGAGTTTATTCAAGCTGTTTTTGCTTGTTAACTGGTTCATATTTTGAGCTGATTAGAACCAGTTTTACCTCTATTTTTGACTCAAGGAATAAACATATTTGAGTCATCTCTCTTTTGAAAACTAAGGTTCAGATTTTAAGCTTTTTTGAACCTTTAATTTCTATCCTAATATACCTATTGATAAGCCAAAATTAAACTGTTTGGCAAATCGAATTCTCTAATCCTATGAACAATCAATTTAGAACTAGTTAGCCATGATTAGGTTGTATGACTAACTATCACTGTGTTTTTCAGGAGTGGCATTTGAGCTTTCACACTTTCAGATTTGTTTCTCTTTTTTGGTATGGGGCTGTACCTTTATTGTTTTTACAATCTGCCCTCTTTTCTTTCTTCTATTGTTTTTGTATTTTTTATTTTTGTAACTTTGAATGCAATGATGGATGAAATATTTATAACAGAAAAATGATAAAAAAAAGCTTCAAAACATGGTAGGATCAAGAGAAGTAATGTTTGAGCATCCTACCATTGACAGGACCCCTAAAACATTCTGCTCCATTCAAATCATGCAAGAAAAATGCGCTATTACCAGCAGCTGAATGAATGAAGTAAGGGCCAAGCCATAAGTTTTCAAATTTCCCATGCTTGCCCTTGTCTTCTCTCCTTGAGTCCCACTTTAAAACTTTATCCCCAATATTGAAATTGTTGGCTTTTGTTCTTCTGTCAAAAATATTTTTGATGTTGTCCTATTTTTGTAATGCTTTGTTGTATACCTCCTCTCTGGTTTGCTGAAGATGAATAGTCTGATTTATCCTTCTGATCATATCATTATCTTCAATTTGAAAATCTTGAATCAACTTCATAACTGGTACACCAATGCTGGTAGGAAAAAATTCATTTGTACCATACACAAGCTAGTAGGGTGACATGCCAATAGATTTCGTTAATGTCAATCTGTCAGCCCAAAGTGCATGAACCAGCTTTGTGTGCCAAGACTTCTTGTTGTCCTCCAACAGTTTCTTGATTATGTTCACCAAACTATTGTTTGAGGATTCTGCAAGTCCATTACCTTGAGGGTAATAGGGCATGGAATGACCCAATGTAATTTGATATTTGTGACATAATTCAACCATTTTCTTGGATCCAAATGTTTCCGCATTATCAGTGATGATATTGGTAGGACAACCAAATCTAGACAGAATATTAGTCTCCATGAATTTTATAATGACAAAATCATTGGCTTGCCTACAAGGGATGGCTTCTATCCATTTTTTGAAGTAATCTGTGGCAGTGAGAATCCATCTATGCTGGACAGAGGATGGTGGATGGATTTCTCCTATGAATTCAAGTCCCCACTGCTAAAAAGAGGCTTCAATAGTGACATGGATGCAGAGGTAAGGGTAGCAGCTTCCTTTTTCCTTCAAAAAGTTGGCACTTATGACAGGAAAGGATCATCTTGTGTAAATCAAGAAAGAGAGTGGGCCAATAGTAACCAGCCCTTAGGATTTTTTTGGTTGTTGTCTTCCAGTAGAGGTGGCCTCCACATTCTCCTTCATGGAACTCATGCTTGACCTTCTCTGCATCAAACTCAGGAAAACATTTAAGCAATATCCCACTTGCATTTTTCCAATAAAGACATTTATCTATAATGCAATAGTTTATAGCTTTTAACTTCAAAAAAAGAATATTCAAAACCAGGAGGCGTATTCAAATTAAGCAAAACGTAAAGAATATCAGCATACCAAGAGGAATTCATAAAATGATCTTCAACAATGAGAGTTGAGATTTCCTCTTGATCATCCAAAGAATTAAGCATATTAATATCAAGAACTTAAAAATTGAATTAAGCCATTAATCTAGCTAGACCTTGGCCTTTGATGAGTTTAGTGGGCTTGATCTCTAAATCATATTCAAGAATAACCGCAATCCACTTACCTCTCTTACCATCTGGGTCCTATGTTAGAATGTCTTTCACAACTGAATTTGGGACAAAGGCAATGATGTGTGAGTGAAAAATGTATACTGTGAAGTCTTTTAAAGCTTTAACCAAAGCGAAAGCTTGCTTTTCCATAATGTTATACTTCGAAGGAGCATATCTCAAAGCCTTGATAAAGAATGTAATAGGTTGCTCTTTTCCTTGTGGATTTTTTTGTAAAAGGACAGCAACTATCATATGTTCTGATGCAAATGAAAAAATATAAAAATCTTTTGAGAAATCAAAACTTATTAGAATCGGTGTTTTAGTTAATGCTTGTTTCACCAGCTCAAAGGATTTATTTTCTTACAAGGTCCATTTTACCCCTTGCTCCTTTTTCAGCATGTTTGTAATGTTCCTAAGGAGCTCAGCCAAGTTGGAGATGAACCTTCTCAAGAAATTAATCTTTCCAATGAAGGATTGCAATTCCTTGATGTTTCGAGGATGAGAGATTTGAAATATGGCCTCAATCCTCTTTGGATCTATCTTAATACCCTCTTTTGAAATAATGTGCCCAAGAAGTTTACCTTCTTGGAGCCCGAACAATGTTTTCTTAGGGTTTAAAGATATCCCAAACTTTCTGCATTTCTCAAAAACTTTCCTCAAATGTTCTAAGTGCTCTTCATCTGTCTTTGAAAACACAGTGACATCATCGAGATAAATAATGATGAAGTAGCCCAGTTCTTCCAAGAATGCTATGTCCATGGCTCTCTGAAAGGTTGCTCCAGCATTCATTAGACCAAAAGGCATTTTCACATACATGAAAGTGCCCCAAGGTGTAGTAAATGTTGTCTTTAGTTGATCATTATGGTGGACTAAGATCTAATTTTACCCTGAATAGCCATCAAGCAAAGAAATTCTTTTTGAACCAAATACCCTTTGTAAAACATGGTCCATCTTGGATAAATGGTAGTTATCCTTGAGTGAAGCTTTGTTTAAGTCTCTAAAGTATATACAAAGCCTAATCTCTCCTATTTTCTTCCTTACTAACACCAGATTAGACACCCACTCAGAATATCTAATAGGGACAATAATACTAGCTTCATACATTTTCTTGATTTCCTTCTCAACTAAAGGCAACTGAACAGGGTTTATTCTGCGCAGCTTCTGTTTGAATGGCTTTTGGTTTTCTTTGAGAGGGATTTTTTGTTGAATTATTTCAGTGTCATAGGACTTAAGATCTTCGTAACTCCATGCAAAAACATCAGAAAATTATTTGAACAACTCTATGTATTTGAGTTTAATGTGAGCTGGTAAAGTTTTAGACAGTTTAATCATCATCAATTTTAGTTCACTGCCTATATTGCATTCTTCCACTTCAGTCTCTACAGGTTCCAATTTTTCTTCTTGGCCACATCATTAAAATCAAACAACTCTTCTAAAGGGGACAAACCCTTCAGCAAACTTTGATCTTTAGAGTGCAAGGTTTCTAAATCCTCTGTTTCTGACTCTGTAATTAATTCTATTTTATTTTCAAGTTTGCTAAACAGTAGATTTATATTGGCAACCTCAGGAGATTATTCTTCTTCACCAAGAAAATTTTCTTCACTATTGCAGTCTGTTTCGTAACTTGAGTCTGAACTATGTAGTTTAAATTCATTTCTGAATTGCATGAAGTCTTCTATTTTTTGTCTTCGTCAAACACTTGCCAATATTTTTCGTTATCAAGAATGGCTGGTCTGAATTTAATCTGAGTTGTGCATTCTTTGGTTTCGTATGGTGTTAAGCATGTTCTAGCTGCAAAAGCTAAGTTGTGGGCTACGATATTTCTTTTTCTTGGGACAAAAATTAATTTGGACTCCTCAAAAGTTTTCAAAATATCCATGACATCATTTTGATAGGCACTAAGTCTGGGGTGATTAGCGTTGTATTCCCCGTTGACTTGCTTAATGATTAATTTTGAATCCCCATGTACTTTAATTATTTTGGCTCCTAACCTTTTCAACAGATGTAAGCCTAAAAGAACAGACTCATATTCCGCTATGTTATTCGAACACTGGAAGTTTAATCTACATGAAATGTTCTCTATGTGGTTATTCTCAGTGTTCCGAATCCAGACACCTGCACTAGCATTGCTTCTAGTGCACAACCTGTCAAAGTACATACTCCAGAGAGGACTAGTGTCAGGTTCTTTCATTTGATTACTGTCCTCTCCAGCCAAAATGCTTTTGGGTTGTTCTTGAGTATCAACACTTGGTTGAATTTTTTTTAACTCCTCAGGGTTTTCAATGTATTGAGGAATGTTTTCTTGACTCTCAAGGTTAAAAAGCAATGGATGCACGAATTGTAGCTCAAGACCTATGTTTGGTTTGCTAAAGTTTAAAGGTTCAACAAATTGTTTTAACAGTTCTGTGTTGTCTACCTCCTCTTCTCTATTGGCCATTAATTCAGTTAAAGTAACTTTTCCACTGAATGTTTCATTGTTAAACATGATAAAAGAATCAAGGCCTGTATTTACAGAATACAAAGGAGAGTTTTGAGGTCTGTCTTGACTAGTCACCATGTACTACATATGGGACTCCATGTAAAGTTTTCTTGTCTGATTAAACACAGGGATGGTCGCATAGGTCATGTCCATCTGCATAGTGCATTGTAACTAAGCCCCCCAAGACCTAGATAACAACATTGCATACTTTGGGGGCACATCAGCTACAACAATATCCATTACCAAACATTTGGATAGAATCAGTGCTAAGTTAACGCAGAGGTATTTGATTAATCCTAAACATTTTACTCTGCTTGAGTCAAAGGAGTAAAGGTCTTTATAAGGTCTGGTGATTTCTAGATCCAGGCTCTCCATCACCGATTTAGGCATTAAATTGTGAGAGGCCCTGAAATCGTGCATAGCGTTATGCAAAATCTTGTCATGAACGTTTAAACTTACGTAAAAGGGAGGAACTGGTCCCTCTTGATATCTACCTTCAATATTTGGACCAAAAATAAGCTCTGGCTGGTCATCATTAAGATTTATTGTGTCATTATTATCCTTTATGTTTAAAGCCTTCAAAATTTGGGTTCTATATACATTTTGGGCAGCTAAATCAGTCAGGGGAATAGAGATTGTAATTCTTGAAATTTCCTGCTCCAAACTAAAAGGAATTTGATTCTTTGAAGTGATTGTCTCAACATTATTAACTACCACTCTGTCAGCAAAATCTGTTTTCCAACTTGCTCTACTGACATTTGAAAAAATGGTTTTAACAGGAGTACTACTTGAAGTGCTAGTACTGCTAAGTTCTGCACTCTGTTTGGTGCTGCTTTGAGTGCCTTTCTCTTTACCTTTATCAGAATTTCCAGCCACTATTTTGTCTTTCTATTTCATAATTTTGGGTTTGTTTATAGTGTTATTTTGTGAAGAGTTGTCAGAGTTTTTGTTGTTGGGAGATTGTTGATTGGTTTTACTTCTAAGGTCATATTCCCTTTGAGATACTATGATGACATTCTCCATGTCTTGATAATAGATTTCATCCTCATCTCTTCTGTCATCATAAGGTGTGTCTAGACCTTGTTTTCTATCATAATGAACCTCAAAGTAATCGTTATCTACTCCCAGCGTGTTGATATCATCTTCCTCTACTTGTTCATCTGTTTCCTCAACCTCACTCACATAGTTTTGATGAAAGGGAGGAGTAATTTGTTGATCATCTTCCCTGGGTCTGTTTCGAGGTTGGTTCCTTCTAAAATTCTGATTCTGATTTTGATTTATGTTTTGAGGAGCAGTTTGGTTTTGAATCGCTTGTGCTCTCTCAAGAATGATCATTTTCTTCATAATTTCCTCCATCATTCTTTCCATCTTTGAGCTGGAAGTATAAGGTGTGGATTCTTCTCTGAAGGAGACTCTCTTATCATTCTTCATTCTTCCTCTTTTCTCCATCAAGTTAACTTCCACAGAAAGAGCTCCTTTTTTCACATCTTCAAGGGTTAGAGGATCTCTTTCTCTCAACTGATAGGCCATCTCAGGGTGAAACCCTTCAGGAAACTTGTTTAGAGCTGAGCCCTGTGGAGGTTTTAGATATATGGGAAGTGCATTATACACACCGTTAAATCTAGTGCAATAAGCTTGTACACTTTCCCTGGTGTTTCTGTGGAGGTTCTTGTAATTAGAGAGGATTTGGAGAGGATTCTTCTTCACTTCCCATTTGTTTAAGAATGTCTGATGGAAGGCCTGGAGATCATTTATACTATGGGGGACTAAGCCTTTAAACCATTTTCTTACTTCTCCCCCTAAACTCTGAGAAAATAGTATTAGTTTGACAGATTCATCATCAATTTCATTTCTGTCAAAGTAGTCATTCATTTTATCCACATGTTGTGATGTAGTTGTAGAATTGCTAGCATCATATAATGGAATTATGGATTGATAGTGTTGTGGAAGGTTGACTAATGGAATAGGAAGGACTAAGGGAGCATACCATGCTGCCATGATATCTGGTGGAGGTGGATTTAAAAGCGGTGGATTAACAAGAGGAAAAGTGGGATGAAGTGGAGTGGTTTGAACAATGGATGTAGGATGAACAGATGTGGATGGACCATGAATATATTGATGAGCTGATCTTGGATGAGAAACACCTAAATTGGAAAGGAAATGTGAATCAGGTGGTGTTGTTTCTCTACTACCAGGATGTTCACTTGTTTCAAGAGATGAAAGTGAAGACTCAGAATGTAGCTGATCTAAATCATCAAGAGACCTAGTTCTAAATGGATTTCTTAGATCTTCTTGTGATTGTTGTAGAGCTGCAAGATTTTCAGGAACTGAATTAGCTCTCAAGGGTGATCTGAAAACAATTTAAAATTTTATCTTAGGAGGCTTCCTAAGGATACTTTCAGGGTTATCAACTGTCTTAGGTGGATTAGGGTCACGGTGGGCTCTAGTATGAATCTTTCTAGGAGCCACTATGTTGTGTTTTCAGACCCAACTAAACAAGAAAATTCTAACCAAATATGACAATCTTTAAGAGGTTGACTGATATATTTTACACAATTTTAATCCTACAGTCCTCTAACTAATTTTAAATGATATTACGATGAGAATGGCTCTTCCTAGTGGAGTCTTAAGGTCTGTTTAGGATTTGTGGAGCCGCCAAGTGGAATTTTTTAGCTCTTTTGGAGGTAAAACATTTTATGGTCCACCACCATGTTTATTAAATACCAATCTGAAATATTTTTTGGTTTTCTGAGTTATTTTTCAATCCTGTTGGTTGTTAAGAGTGTCTTAAATTTGTTTCAAAACTTAGCTACGGTTATGAGACAAAGATAGTCCACTCTTATGGTTAAGCTAGCTAATCCTTCAAGGTTAGATAAACTCTTATGAGAATCCTAGGGTTTTTCCTAGTTTGTCACTGATTCAAACAAGTTTCATCATGATTACCGTTTGCTTGATAGTGCTTGAAGAGGGTTGCTTTTACTCACTGCACCATGTTTCTTGAATCAAGGGTTTTCAGAGACCTATGGTGTACTTAAACTATCATTCAACTCAGAATTCCCCAATGGAGTTGCCAGAAGATGTTAGATCCCTATAATTAGCAAGATTGGCAAAGTCCAACTGTAGGGAGAACACTATTTCAACCACTTTGGGATTCTAGGATCTAGCCCTCCTGAATCCAGAGAGGGATCTCTCCAATAAGTGCAAATATGGATTTATCTTTAAAATCTTTTGGGTAATGATATTAGGCTAGTTATGAAAGTATGAGCGTTTTTGTTTATGTTGGATGGTTGACCAAGATTATTATTTGAGTGGAAAGTTCTAAAATGGAAAGATTTTCAAAGGTGTGAAGTTGCAAGCAATCAGAACAAGCTTTGGCTAAAAATATAGATATAACGCTGGTTTTTAGTCCATTGGGCTATGGAGTCATAATAGGATTTAATTGAAACAATAAGGTTCAAGAGTGGTCCATGGAGCAAGTCATCTATGTCTAAGGATCTCTTTAAAGTTGATTTTATGGAATGAAGTGATACAACAAGAAGGGGAATTTAAACAAATGAAGAACAAAGAGCAGCCTAAGATCATGTAAGTACTTTGAAACTATCCTACTTTTGGCATACACTTAAGAAAGACATAAAATTAATCTAAGATCTGGTAATTACTTCGAAACTAGCCATCTTTTGATGGAATTTCAATAGAAAACATATTAAACACAAGGGAAAACACATAGGATAACGAAGAATAGTCTAAGATCAGGTAAGGACTTTGAACCTAGCCTGCTTTCAACACATTATTAGGGAAACTTTATAATAGTTTTTTGAGATAAAACTAAAGGACATGGCTCACCATAACTTCCTCAACTCATCTCTACTTAACATAAACTGAAAATAGCATTCAAGAATAACAATTAGCCGAGACAATAGGACGAGGGAACGCCAGCATTCCTAACTGCTTGAAACTGAATTAAATCATTCCTAAACAACACAAATTTGGAAGAAAACATGTAGATAAAGCTTATCAGTCAGAGAAGGGTACTGATATACAGTAAATCCTAACTCTATGCTTGTTGTTCTTTATCAGAGAAGATGGACAAAGTGAAAGCAAAAATAAAATAACATTTACAATAAGAAATAACATCACCGTTGACATAGACTAGGATCCCATAAATTAGCTTGTATTGATGCTTCAAACTAGTTACAATCTTCAATTCCAATGTTTCATTTCAACAATCATCTTCACTTATCAGCCTAACTATCTTATCACAAACAGAGCTTCAAGAGCCTTTGAACACTATTTATAATTATAAGTTTCGAGCACAAGTATATTTCAAAGTTATGCAACCAACATTTTCTCATCTTCTACTGAAGTATTTATAGAAGAAATGAGGAGGTGGGATTTGATAAAAGATCTTCAAGGTCAATTAATACAGACTTAATTCTTCTCAGCCTTTGAGGGGCTCGATGGAGAAGTTTATAGATGTTTGTATATATTAATTTTTTTATATTTAAGAATTATGCTTGGTGGGAGCTTTTGTTGACTATTAAGGCTCTGATTTATGTTGTAATAACTCTGCTGATATTTTTGCATTAATTTCCTTTGGTAGAATTATCTATTCGGTTGTGCTGAGGCAAATATCTCCTTTTCTGATCATAATTCGGCCTCTATCGAATGCTTTGAGGCTACAGGTGGCATGGGTAGCTGAGATGAATCAATTAGCCTCTGATGTGGTGGTGAAGGCTCTTTCTGGTTGATAAATATTTTTTATATGCCTTTAATTGTGTTTTAATTCATAGGATTAGGCTTCTGATTTTCAATATTAGCCATAATCCTCCAAAACTGTGAAAACAATCTTCAATCCTTCATTTCTCCTATGTATAAGTCTTCATCACTGATACTCTTTTGTTTTGATTTAATACTTTGTGTCTTATTTATGTGCAGGTTTATAAAAGGTCCATATGGCATCAATGCCCATGAAGCATCGACAAAGCATGAAGTTTGGACCCTGTGGATGGCTTCTCTTTTGTGAACAAAGGCATGGGGATCGTCATCCTCGGCCTTTGGTTTTCCTTTGATATAATGGAAAAACCATTAGAACCTGCAAAATACAAAAATGTTATAAAATCCTGCATTTATGTGGTAAAACTGCTTAGGAGGCTACGGTTAGGAGCGTGGCTATTGGATGGAAGCATCCAACAGTGGAGATTCTTTCACGAGAGGTCAAAGAGGAAAGCGGGGGAAGAATTATGTTAGATTCGTTGATCTGCGGAGATCAACGGTCAGGAATAATCGGGAGGAACATAATGAAAATGGTCACATTATTGGAAATTCGGAAGAGAAACAAAGGAAATATATGAAATTTCCTTCGACGGAGGTAAAATGCATAAGAATTGAAATTGGAGTTAAGGTTAGGTTAAGGGTTTAGTTAACGTTAAGGTTAGGCTAAGGTTAATTTTAAGATTAATGTAATGGTTAAGGGTAAGGTTAACACTGATGTTAAGGTTAAGGTTATGTTAGGTTAAGTTTAAGGGTAAGGTGAAGGTTCAGTGGGTTAAGGTTCAGGGTTTAGTTAAGGTTATGGTTATGTTAGGGTTAGGTTAAGGTTAAGATTAGGTTAAGGTTGGGTTAGGTTAATGTTAAGGTTAAGGTTATGTAACAGTTAGGGTTGAGTTTATGGTTAGGGTTAAGGTTAAGGTTAAGGGTAAGGTTAGGGTTAAGGTAAGGTTAACGTTAAGGTTAATGTCAACGTTAAGGGTAAGGTTAAGGTTAATGTATGGTTAGGGTTAAGGCCAAGGTTAAGGTCAAGGTTATGGTTAAGGTTAACGTTAAGGTTGTGTTAAGGTTAAGGTTAAGGGTTTATTTAAGGTTAAGTTAAGGTTAAGGTTAAGGGTTTAGTTAAGGTTAAGGTTAAGTTAATGTTGTGTTAAGGTTAAGGTTAAGGTTGTGTTAAGGTTAAGGGTTTACTTAAGGTTAAGGTTAACACTGAGGTTAGGGTTAATTTAAGATTAAGGTAAGGTTAAGTTTAAGGTTAACACTGAGGTTAGGGTTAAGTTAAAGTTAATGTTAAGGTTAAGTTAAAGTTAGGTTAAGCTCAAGGTTAATTTTAAGCTTAAGGTTAAGGGAAGGTTAAGGTTAGGTTTGGTTAAGGTTAAGGTTAGGTTAAGGTAAGGTTAAAGTTAAGGTTAAGGTTAAGGTTAAGGTTAAGGTTAGGTTATGGTTAAGGTTAGGTTTAAGTTATAGTTAAGGTTAAAGGTAAAGTTAGGGTTAAGATTAAGGTTAGGTTTTATGTTAAGGTTAAGATTAAGGTTAGGTTAATCTTAGGTTAAGGTTATGGTTAGGGTTAAGGTTAGGTTAATATTATGTTAAGGTTAAGGTTAGGTTAATATTAGGTTAAGGTTAGGGTTAAGGTTAGGGTTAGGTTAAGGCTAAGGTTAGGATAGGTTAAGGTTAGGTTAAGGTTAAGGTTAAGGTTAAGGTAAGGTTAAGTCTAAGGTTAAGGTTATGGTTCGGTTAAGGTGAAGGTTAGGTTAAGGTTAAGGTGAAGGGTAAAGATAAGTTTATGGTTAAGGTTAAGGTTAAGGTTAGGTTATAGTTAAGGTTAAGGTTAGGTTAAGGGTAAGATAAGGTTAAGGTTAAGGTTAGGCTATAGTTAAGGTTAAGGTTAATGTTATGGGTTTGGTCAAGGTTAGGGTTAGGTTATAGTTAAGGTTAAGGTTAAGTTTAGGTTATAGTGAAGGTTAAGGTTAAGATTAGGTTAAGGTTAAGGTTATGGTTAAGTTTAAGGTTAAGGTTAGGTAAAGGTTGAAGTGAAGGTTAATGTTAAGGGTTTGGTCAAGGTTAGGGTTAGGTTATAGTTAAGGTTACGAGTTTAGTCAGGTTAAGGTTAAGGTTAAGGGTAAAGTTAAGGTTAAGGGTAAAGTCAAGGGTTTAGTTAGGTAAAGGTTAAGTGTAAAGTTAAGGTGAAGGGTAAAATCAAGGGTTTAGTCAGATTAAGGTTAAGGTAAGGTTAAGGTTAAGGTTAGGTTAGGTTAAGGTTAAGGGTAAATTTAAGGTTAAGGTTAAGGGTAGGGTTAGCTTAAGGTTAAGGGTAAAGTTAAGGTTACGGTTAGGTTAGGTAAAGGTTAAGGTTAATGTTAAGGGTTTGGTCAAGGGTAGGGTTAAGGTTAAGGTTAAGGATAAGTTAAGGTTAAGGGTAAGATAAGGTTAAGTTTAAGGTTAGGTTAAGGTTAAATTCAAGGTTAAGGTTAGCTTAAGGTTCAAGTTATGATTTTAGTCAGGTTAAGGTTAGGTTAAGGTTAAGGTTAAGGGCGAAGTCAAGGTTAAGCTTAAGATTAAGGTTAGGTTAAGGGTAAAGTTAAGGTTAATGTTAAGGTTTGGTCAAGTTTAGGTTCTGATTATAGTCAAGGTTAAAGTTAAGGTTAAGGTTAAGGATATGGTTAAGGTTAAGGTTAAGTTTAGGTTAAGTTAATTTTAAGGTTAAGGTTTGGTCAAGTCTAGGGTTAGGTTATAGTTAAAGTTAAGGTTAAGGTCAAGGTTAAGAGTAAGGTTAAGTTTAGGTAAATTTTAAGGCTAGGTTAAGGTTAAAGTTAAGGTTAGGGTTAGGGTAAGGTTAGGGTTAAGGTTAGGGGAAGGTTAAGGTTAGGTTAAACGTAAAGTCAAGGTTAAGTTTAGGTTAAGGGTAAGCATTTGATTAAGGTTAGGGTTAGGTTAGAGTTAAAGTTAGATTAAGGTTAAGGTTAAGGGCTTGTTCAAGATTAGGGTTAGGTTATAGTTAAGGTTAAGGTTAAGGTTAGGGGAAGGTTAATGTTAAGGTTAAGGTTAAGGTTAGGTTAAGGTTAAGGTCAAGGTTAGGTTAAGTTTAATGTTATGGTTAAGGTTAAGATTATGTTAAGGTAAAGGTTAGGTTAAGGTTAAGATAATATTAAGGTTAAGGTTAAGGTTAGGTTAAGGTCAAGGTCAAGGTTAAGTTAGGTTAACCTAAACCTAAACCTTAACCTTAACCTTGAACTTAACTATAACATAACCCTAACCTTACACTTATCCTTAAACATAACCTTAACCTAACTGTAACCTTTAACTTAACCTTACCTTTAATGTTAACCTTAACCTTAACCTTAACCTGAACATTACCTTAACCTTGACCTTAACTATAACCTAACCCTAACCTTGACCAAACCTTAACCTGAACCTTAACTTAACCATAACCTTAACCTTAACCTTAAATTTACCCTGAACCTTAACCTTAACCTTAACCTTACCCTTACCTAACTATAAACTTGCCTTTAACCTTAACCTTGACCTTAACTATAAGGTAACCCTAACTTTAACCTTAACCTTAAGCGTAACCTTAACCTTAACTTTACCCTTAACCTAATCTTAACCTTACCCTAACCTTACCCTTAACCTTAACCTTAACCTTAGGTTAAGATTATGGTTAAGGTTAAGGCTAAGGATAAGTTAAGGTTAAAGTCAAGGTTACGGTTAAGGTTAAGGTTAAGGTTTTGGTCAAGGTTAGGGTTAGGTTATATTTTAGGTAAAGTTTAATGTTAGGTTATAGTTAAGGGTAAGGTTAAGGTTAAGGTTAAGGTTAAGGTTAAGGTCAAGGTCAAGGCTAAGGTTGAGTAAAGGTTAAGATAAGGTTAAGGGTAAGGTTAGGATAAGGTTAAGGGTAAAGTTAAGTTTAAGGTTAAGGTTAACAATAAGGTTAAGGGTAAGGGTAAGGTTAAGGTTAAGGGTTTGGTAAAGGTTAGGGTTAGGTTATAGTGAAGGTTAAGGTTAAGTTATGGGTAAAGTCAAGGTTAAGGTTAGGTTAAGGTTAAGATTAGCTTAAGGGTAAAATTAAGGTTAAGGTTAGGTTAAGGTTAAGGTTATAGTTAAGGTCAAGTTAATATAAGGTTTAGGGTAAGGTTAAGGTTACGGGTTTAATCGTGTTAAGGTTAAGGTTAAGGTTAGGTTAAGGGTAAGGTTAATGTTAGGTTAAGGTTAAGGGTAAGGTTAGTGTTATGTTATAGTTAAGTTCAAGGTTAAGTTTAAGGGTAAGGAAACCCTTAACCTTAACCTTAACCAAAACCTTTACCCTAACCTTACCCTTAACCGTAACCTTAACTATAACCTAACCCTAACCTTGACCAAACCCTTAACATTAACCTTAACCTTAACTTAAGGTTAAATTTAAGGTTAAGGTGAAGGTTAAGGGTAAGGTTAAGGTTAAGGTTACTGGTTTAGTCAAGTTAAGGTTAAGGTTAAGGGTTTGGTCAAGGTTAGCATTAGGTTATAGTTAAGATTAAGGTTAGGGTTAAGGTTATAGTGAAGGTTAAGGTTAAGTCCCGTAACCTTAACCTTAAACTTAATCTTGACCTTAAACTTAAATTTAACTATAACCTAACCTTAACCTTTACCTTAACTATAACCTTAACCTTTACTATGACCTAACCTTCACCTTAACCTTAACTTTACCCTTAACCTAACCTTAACCTTAACCTTAACCTTACCCCCTTGACCTTAACCTTAAACTTAACTTGACTACACCCATAACCTTAACCTTACCCATACCTTGACCTAACCTAACATTAACCTTGAACATAAATATAACGTACCCCTAACGTTGACCAAACCCTTAACCTTAACCTTAATCTGACTAAGCCCATAACACCTAACCCTAACCTTCACCAAACCCTTAACCTAAACCTTAAATTTACCCTTAACATAATATTAACCTTAACCTAACCTTAACCTTGAATTTACCCCTAACCTAACCTTAACCTTGACCTTAACTATAGCCTAACCCTAACCTTGAAAAACCATAACCTTAACCTTAACCTTAACCTTCCCATAACCATAACCTTAACCTTAAATTTACCTTTAAACTTAACCTTAACCTTAACCTTAACCTAACCTTAACCTTACCTTTACCCTTAAACTAATGTTAGCCTTAACTTTACACTTAACCTAAGCTTTACCTTGACCTTAACTATAACCTAACCCCAACCTTGACCAAAATCTTAACCTTAACTATACCCTTAACCTTAACGTAACCTAACTTATCCTTAACCTTATTTTAACCTTAGCCTTCACTATAACCAAACCTTAACCTTGACCTTAACTATAACCTAACCCTAACCTTGACCAAACCCATAACCATAACCTTAACCTTACCCCCTTAACCTATCCTTAACCTTCCCCTAACCTTAACCTTAACCTTAACTTTACCTTAACCTTGAGTTTACCCTTAACCTAACCTTAAACTTAACCTAACCTTCGGGTTTGGTCAAGGTTAGGGTTAGGTTATAGTTAAAGTTAAGGTTAAGGTCAATGTTAAGGCTAACATAGGTTAAGGTTAAGGTTAGGTTAAGTTTAAGGTTAAGGTTAAGTTTAGGCTAAAATTAAGGTCAAGGTGAAGGTTTGGTTAAGGGTAAGATAAAGTTAAGGTTAGGGTAAATTTAAGGTTAAGGTTAATGTTAAGAGTTTGTTCAATGTTAGGGTTAGGTTATAGTTAAGGTCAAGGTTAAATTTAGGTTATAGTGAAGTTTAAGGTTAAGATAAAGTTAAGGTTCAGGTTAAGGTTAAGGTTAGGGTAAAGGTTCAAGTTATGGTTAAGGTTAAGGTTAGGTTATAGTGAACGTTAAGGTTAAGACCCGTAACCCTAAACTTAAACCTAACCTTAACTTTACCCTTAACCTAACCTTAACCTTAACCTTAACCTTATCTTAACCTTAACCTAACCTTAACCTGAACCTAAATATAACTTTACCTTTAACCTTAACCTCAACCTTAAGTATAACCTAACCCTAACCTTGACAAAATGCTTAACATTAACCTTAACCTTAACCTTGACCTTAACCTTAACCTTAACCTTACCCTTAACACTAACCTTAACCTTAAACTTACCCTTAAACTAACCTTGACCTTAACCTTACCCTGACCTTAACTTAACCTTAAACTTAACTTTACCCTTAAACTAACCTTAACCTTAACCTAACCATAACCTTATCTTAACCTTAACTGTAACCTAACTAATCATAACCTTGACCAAACATTAACCTTAACCTTAAATTTACCCTTAACCTAACATTAACTTTAACCTTAACCTTGAAATTACCCTTAACTTAACCTTAACCTTCACTATAACCTAACCCTAACGTTGACCAAACAGTTAACCTTAACCTTAACCTTAACTTAAGGTAAAAGTTAAGGTTAAGGTGAAGGTTAAGGGTAAGGTTAAGGTTAAGGTTATAACCTAACCCTAACGTTGACCAAACCCTTATCCTTATCCTTAACCTTACCCTTAACCTTGACCTTAACCTTAACATTAATTATAACCTAACCCTAGGCTTGACCAAACCCTTAACATTAACCTTAACTTAACCTTAACCTTAACCTTAACCTTGACCTTAACTATAACCTAACCCTAACCTTGACCAAACCCTTAACCTTAACCTTAACCTGACTAAACTCATAGCCTTAACCTTAACCTAACCTTAACCTTAACTAAACCATTAACCATAACCTTCCCCTAACCTTAACCTTAACCTTACCCTTAACCTTAACCTACGCCTTACCTTGACCTAACCCTTAACCTAACCTTAACCTTAACCTTACCTTAACCTTAACCTAAACCTAAACTTAACCTTAACTTTACCCTTAACCTAACCCTAACCTTAAGGTCAAGGTTACGTTAAGGGTAAAGTTAAGGTTATGGTTAGGTTAAGGTTAGTGTAAGGTTAAGGTTAAGGTTATGGTTAAGGTAAGGTTATGGTAAAGGTTAAGGTTAATGTAAATGTTAGGTTAGGTTAAGGTAAGGTTAAAGTTATGGTTAGGTCAAGGTTAAGGGTTTAGTCATGTTAAGGATAAGGTTAAGGGTTTGTTCAAGGTTAGGGTTAGGTTAAGGTTAAGGGTAAGGTTAAGGTTAAGGTTAATGTTATGGTTAAGGTTAAGGTTACAATTAGGTTAAGGGTAAAGTTAAGGTTATGGTTAAAGTTAAGGTTAGTTTAAGGTTAAGGTTAAGGTTAGGTTAAGGTCAAGGTCAAGGTCAAGGTCAAGGTTAACCTTAACTTAACCTTAACGTTAACCTTATCCCTAACCTTAACGTTAACTTTACCCTTAGGTTACGAGTTCAGTCAGGTTAAGGGTTTCATCAAGGTTAAGGTTAAAGTGAAGGTGAAGGTTAAGGGTAAGGTCAAGGTTAAGGGTTAAGTTAAGATTAATGTTAAGGTTATGGGTTTAGTAAGGTTAACGTGAAGGTTAAGGGTAAGGTCAAGGTTAAGGGTAAATTTAAGGTAAAGGTGACGGTTAAGGGTAAGGTTAAGTTTAAGGTTACGGGTTTAGTCAGGTTAATGTTATGGTTAAGGGTAAGGTTAAGGTTAAGGTTAGAGGAAGGTTAAGGTTAAATTTCGGTTAAGGTAACGTTAAGGTTAAGGTTACGGGTTTAGTCAAGTTAAGGTTAAGGTTAAGGGTTTGGTCAAGGTTAGGGCTAGGTTATAGCTAAGGTTAAGGTTAGGTTAAGGGTAAGATAAGGTTAAGGTTAAGGTTAAGGTTAGGTCAAGGTCAAGGAAAAGGTTAAGGTTAAGGTTAAGATTAAGGTTTGGGTTAAGGTTAAGGTTAAGGGTTTGGTCAAGGTTAGGGTTAGGTTAACCGTTAAGGTTAGGGTAAAGTTAAAGTTGAGGTTAAATTTAAGGTTAGGTTAAGGGTAAAGTCATGCTTAAGGTTATGGTTATTGGAAGGTTAAGGTTAAGGTTAAGGTGAAGTTAAGTTTAAGGTCAAGGTTAAGGTTAGGTTATAGTTAAGGTCAAGGTTAAGGTTAGGTTAAGGTGAAGGTCAAGGTTAGGGTTAGGTTATAGTTAAGGTTAAGGTTAAAGTCAAGGTTAAGGATTTGGTCAAGGGTAGGGTTAGGTTATAGTTAATGTCAATGTTAAGGTTTGGTGAAGGTTCGGGTTCAGGTTAAGGGTTTGGTCAAGGTTAGTGTTAGGTTATAGTTAAGGTTAAGGTTAAGGTTACAGTTATGGGTTTAGTTAGGTTGAGGTTAACGTTATGGGTTTGGTCAAGGTTAAGGTTAAGGGTTTCTTCAAGGTTAAGGTTAGGTTATAGTTAAGGTTAAGGCTAAGGTTAAGGTTATGGTAAAGTTAAAGTTAAGGTTAAGGTTAGGTTAATGTTAAGTTTAAGGTTAAGGGTGTGGTCAAGGTTAAGGTTATGTTAAGGTTAAGGTTAAGGTTAAGGGTTTGATCAAGGTTAGGGTTAGTTTATGGGGGTAAGGTTAACGTTAAGGTTAAGGTTAAGGTTAAGGGTTTGGTCAAGATTAGGGTTAGGTTATAGTTAAGGTTAAGGCTAGGGTCAAGTTATAGTTAAGGTCAAGGTTAAGGTTAGGTTAAGGTTAAGAATAGGTTAAGGGTAAAGTTAAGGTTATGGTTAGGGTAAGACTAAGGTTAAGGGTAAAGATAAGGTTATGGTTAAGTTTAAAGGTAAAGGTTAAGGTTAAGTTAGGTTAAGGTAAGGTTAAGGTTATGGTTAGGTTAAGGTTAAGGCTAGGTTAAGTTAAGGTTAAATTTATGGTCAAGGTTAGGTTAAGGGTAAAGTTAAGGTTAAGGTTAGGGTTAAGGTTTGGGGAAGGTTAAGTTTAAGGTTAATGTTATGGTTAAGGTTAAGTTAAGGTGAATGTTAAGGGTAAGGTTAAGGTTAAGTTCAAGGTCAAGGTTAAGGTTAAGTTAGGTTAAGGTTAAGGTTAATGTTATGGTTATGGGAAGGTTAAGGTTAAGGTTGATGTTAAGTTAAGGTTAAGGGTAATGGTTTGGTCAAGGTTAGGGTTAAGTTATAGTTAAGGTAAGGTAAAGGGTAGAGTTAAGGTTAAGGTTAAGTTTTGGTTAGGTTAAGGTGAAGGTTAAGGTTAAGGTTAAGGTGAAGGTTAAGGTTAATGTTAAGGTTAAGGTTAAGATTAAGGGTTTGGGAAGGTTAAGGTTAATGTTAAGGGTTTGTTCAAGGTTAGGGTTAGGTTATAGTTAATGTGAAGGTTAAGGTTATGGTTAAGGTTAAGGTTAAGGGTTTGGTTAACGTTACGATTAGGTTATAGTTAAGGTTAAGGTTAGGTTAAGGGTCAGGTTAAAGGTTAAGATTAAGGGTAACCTTGAAGAAACCCTTAGCCTTAACTTCACTCTTAACCTTAACCATAACTTTATATTTACCCTTAACCTTAACCTAACCTTAACCTTAACTTTACCCTTAACCTAACCTTATCCATAACCTTAAGTTAAGGTTAGGTTATGGTTAAGGTTAAGGTTAAGGTTGAGGTTATGGGAAGGTTAAGGTTAAGATAAGGTTAAGGTTAACGTTAAGGTTAAGGTTAGGTTAGGCTAAGGTTAACGTTTGGTTAAGGGTTTGGTCAATGTCAAGGTTAAGGTTAGGTTAAGGGTAAGGTTAAGGTTATGGGTAATGTTAAGGTTAACGTTAGGGTAAGGTTAACGTGAAGGTTAAGGTTAAGGTTAGGGGAAGGTTAAGGTTAAAGTTAGGTTAAGGTAAAGGTTATGGGAAGGTTAGGTTAAGGTGGTAAGGTTAAGGGTAAGGTAACCTTAACATTACTAAACCCGTAACCTTAACCTTAACCATAACGTTATCTTTACCTTTAACCTTAACCTTAACGTAAGCTTAACCTTAACTTTACCCTTAATGTAACCTTAACCATAATTTTAAGTTAAGGTTAGGTTATGGTTAATGTTAAGGTTAAGGTTATGGGAAGGTTAAGATAAGGTTAAGGTTAAGGTTAGGTTAGGCTAAAGTTAAGGTTTGGTTAAGGGTTTGGTCAAGGTTAGGGGTAGGTTAAGGGGGTAAGGTTAACGATAAGGTTAAGGATTTGGTTAAGGTTATGGTTAGGTTATATTGAAGGGTAAGGCTAGGTTTAGGTTATAGCTAAGGGCAAGGTTAAAGTTAGGTTAAGGTTAATATTAGGTTAAGGGTAAAGTTAAGGTTATGGTTAGTGTAAGGTTAAGGTTAAGGGTAAAGATAAGGTTACAGTTAAGGTTAAAGGTCAATTTAAGGTTAAGTTAGGTTAAGTTAAGGTTAAGGTTACGATTAGTATAAGGTTAAGGTTAGGTTAACTTAAGGTTAAAGTTAAGGTTAAGGTTAGCTTAAGGGGAAATTTAAGGTTAAGGTTAGGGTTAAGGTTTAAGGGGGTAAGGTTAACAGTTAAGATTAAATTTAAGGTTAAGGGTAAAGATAAGTTTATGGTTAAGGTTAAAGGTCAAGGTTAAGGTTAAGTTAGCTTGAGGTAAGCTTAAGGTTACGATTAGGTTAAGGTTAAGGTTAGGTTAAGTTAAGGTTGAAGTAAGGTTAAGGTTAAGTTAAGGGTAAAGTTAATGTTAAGGTTATGGTTAACCTTAACCTTACCCTAACCTTAACCTTAATGTTAACCTTAACCTGAGGTTAAGATTATGGTTAAGGTTAAGGTTAAGGATAGGTTAAGGTTACAAGTTTAGTCAGGTTAAGGTTAAGGTTAAGGTTTGGGTTAAGGTTAGGTTATAGTTAAGGTTAAGGTTAAGTTAAGATAAGGTTAATGGTAAGGTTAAGATAAGGTTAAGGTTAGTTTAAGGTTAAGGTTAAGGTTAAGGTTAGGTTAAGGGTAAGGTTAAGGTCAAGGTCAAGTTCAAGGTCAAGGTTAAGTTAGGTTAAGGTTAAGTTAAGGATAAGGTTAAGGTTTTGTCAAGGTTAGGGTTAGGTTATAGTTAAGGTTAATGTTAGGGTTAAGGTTAGGGTTAGTATAAGGTTAAGGTTAGGTTATAGTGAATGTTAAGGTTAACGTTAAGGTTAAGATTAGGCTAAGGTTAAGTTTAAGGTTAGGTTAAGGTTAAGGTTATGGTTATGGTTAAGGTTAACGTAAGATAAGGTTAAGGGGAAGGTTAAGGTTAAGGTTAAGGTTATGGGTCTTAACCTTAACTTTAAATATAAACTAACCTTAATTATAACCTAACCCTAACCTTAACAAAACCTTAACCTTAACCTTAATTTAACCGTAGCCTTATCCTTAACCTTACCTTAACCTTAACCTTATCTTAACCTAAATTTAACCTTAACCTTCCCCAAACTTAACCCTAACCTTATCCTAAGCTTGCCCCTAACCTTAAAATTATCTTAACCTTAACTATAACATAACCCTAACCTAACCCTAGCCTTTACCAAACCCTTAACCTAACAAAACCTGTAACCTTAAGGTTATGGTTAGGGTTTGGTCAAGGTTAGGGTTAGGTTATAGTTAAGTTCAAGGTCAAGGTTATGGTTAAAGTAAGGTTATGGTTAAGTTTAAGGTCAAGGTCAAGGGTAAGGTTAAGGTTAAGGTTAAGGGTAAGGTTAAGGTAAGAGTAAGGTTAACCTTAACCTAACCTTAACCTTAACCTTGACCTCAACCTTCACCTTAACTATAACCTTAACCTAACTAAACCAGTAACCTTAACCTTTATCTTAAGCTAACTAAAACCGTAACCTTAACCTTAACCATAACTTTGCCCCTAACCTAATATTAACCTTAACCTTGAATTTACCTTTAATGTAACCTCAACCTTGACCTAACCCTTAACCTTAACCTTAGCCTAACCTTACCCTTAACCTTCACCCTTAAACTTAAGCTTAACCTTCATTATAACCTAACCTTAACCTTAACCTAACTCTAACCCTTAACCTTAACCTTAACCTTATCTTAACCTTAACCTAACCTTAACCTTGACTTTACCCTTAACGTAACCTTAACCTTAACCTTAAACTTACCCTTAACCTTCCCATCACCATAACCTTAACCTTAACTAAAACCTTAACCTAACCTTAACCTTAACCTTAACTTTACCCCTAACCTAATATTTACCTTAACCTTGAATTTACCCTTAACGTAACCTTAACCTTTACCTAACCCTTAACCTTAAAGTTGACCAAACCCTTAACCTTAACCTTAACCTAACCTTACCCTTAACCTTAACCTTAGGTTAAGGTTAATGTTAGGTTATAGTGAAGGTTAACGTTAAGGTTAAGATTAGGCTAAGGTTAAGGTTAATATTAGGTTAAGGGTAAGGTTAAGGTTAGGTTAAGGTTATGGTTATGGTTAAGCTTCATGAAAGATAAGGTTAAGGGTAAGGTTAAGGTTAAGGTTAACATTATGGGTCTTAACCTTAAACTTACACTTAACCTTAAGGTTATGGTTAGGGTTTGATCAAGGTTAGGGTTAGGTTATACTTAAGGTCAAGGTCAAAGTTATGGTTAAGGTAAGTTTAAGATAAGGTTAAGGGTACAGGTTTAGTAAGGTTAAGGTTAAGGTTAAGGTCAAGGTTAAGAAGGGTGAGATTAAGGTTAAGGTTAAGGGTAAGGTTAAAGTAAGAGTAAGGTTAACCTTAACCTAACCTTAACCTTAACCTTGACCTTAAATATAACCTTAACCTGACTAAACCCGTAACCTTAACTTGATTAAACCCATAACCTTAACCCTAACCTTAACTTTCCCTATAACATAATATTAACCTTAACCTTGAATTTACGCTTAACGTAACGTTAACCTTGACCTAACCCTTAACCTCAACCTTGACCAAACCCTTAACCTTAACCTTAACCTAGCCTTGCCCTTAACCTTCACCCTTAACCTTAACCTTAACCTTCACTATAACCTAACCTTAACCTTAACCTAAATATAACCCTTAACCTTACCCTTAACCTAAACTTAACATTGACTTTACCCTTTGTTACACAACATTTTGTCACCGTCCCTACAATCCCTCATCCCGTACATTGGAGGAATATTCCTCTGACCTGTGAACAGTAAAATGTCCTAAAAACACCTTGATGGTATCCTTCTACACAAGGGAAAAAATTCTTCTGAAAAACATTTTCTCTCGAAAATCCTAAAAACCCATGTTTTAGCATTGGTGCGGGTATCCATTTCATCCCTCGCACCAATGGGTAAAATACACACTAGTGGGCGCGCCAGCTGGTGCTCTATCCCTATGTTGTGCCCGCGCCAAGATTATTAAGGAATGTTTTTTAACAATAGAAGGCAGAAGTTTGATTCTAACAAATTCAGAATGAATCATCAAAAAGAGGTTGGGCTATTTGGCTCCAGATCTCCTTGATTAGGAAGTGGTTTTCCACCTCTCATGGAGCCTTCATAAGAGATAGGACTCTCCCCCATGATTATAGGGAGCCTCACCTCTCCTTCTCCCTCTATAAAAGCCTACCCTTTCCATTTGCTAGCTAGCTGAACTTTTGGGAAGGAAATTATAACTGAGTGACAATCAAGTGCAGAGCTAAGGAGAACCCTATGAGATAGAGAGTTTTGTCAAATCCCTGATGAGCTTTGTCAGACACGTCCCACTGGAATCTTGCCGAAGGAAGATCATGACGTTAGAGCACCAGTTGTAATCGTTCTCTCGTATCTTAATATACATGACTCTGCTATTGGTTCCATGATTGCGTTTATTCATTATATAATGCAATTTCATTCATTCCTCTCTGACTGATTGATAGTTATAAAGTGTGAAATATTACATTGTATGTTGTCTCTCTTCTTTGCATGTGCACAGATATCTGGATGCAGAGAGATCACGAATCGTGACCTGTCCAGCTACAAACGGAATCACCACTTCTTCTTCGACAACATTAGAGAAGGAATCACGATAAGCGATCTATCGTGACTCTACCATTTTTAACTAGGAATCAATAACTTTGCGTGTTTCGATTGTTGCTAGACCCACTCTAGGGCTAGTGGGATCGCCTCTATCTGCAGAGGGGATTTACCTCCACAACAATTTGGAAACTCCACTAGAGATCAGTGGGACTTGGTCTTTCCTTCGTTGGGTTTTTTTTGGCTTTTTTTTTTATTAGTCTGCTTTTTTGGTTCACCTTCCTTCGTGTTAAAACCTTGTTCAACGCCTAGAAGACTAGAGCTAGCCTCTATTCATTCATTTTATTAATTTTCTAGGGTAAACTTGATTGGCACAGTTATCCCTATGAAAGTCATGCCAGAGGGTGTGATTTTCTAGTTAGGCACCCGCGCCATCCCCTATTTGGTGTAGATTACAGCCAGACAGGCTCGCCAACCCTGCTTGGTTTTAGGGTTTGCCTGTTTTTGGACTCTCTAAGCCTGATTTTTGGTCTTGGTTTGTTTCTTCTGATTGTTTGAGTGCTTTGAGGTCATTTTTTACTGGGTTTAGCCCTTATCCTCCGGTTTTTTTCCCTTTTCTGTCAGTTTTTCATTTTAGCCCTAGGGCTTCTAGGTGCTTCAGTGTGCTGAGTCTCCCGTGCGAAGTTTTGGGTATTTGTTTTCCCAGTTAACTTTGTTTCTGCTTCTTTGCATTCATTTTGCTGAATCAGAATGAGTCATTGCATTTATTGAATGATTTTCCTCTCTTTCATTCAGTTTCAATTTGTGTTGCTCCTAACCTATATCACATGGCTTGTTTGAGTCTCTTTCGAGATTCTTCTTCTCTTTGAGGGATTTTGTCATTGGTTTGAGTCTTGATTGTGCTTGTTTGAGTTGAGTGTACTTTTTTGGTTTCATCTCTCTCTTTATCATTCTCAAATTTATGTTTTCATTAATTTTTCATTTAATTAGTGCATTTTCTCTAATATATTGAAAAATACAAAAAAAATCTTTTGCATCTTTTGATTGGCATAGTGAAAATTGAAAACTCTTTCGCATTACTAGTGTTGTATAAATTCTAGAGAAAAGTTTTCCAATTTCATTAGCTTGCATTGAAATCGGTAGTGGATGTTTTTGTGTGTTCATTTCGTTATCATTTGAAAGCTCTCAACTCTCTCGTAGATAGCTCTTCATTGAACATAATAATATTTTGTGGCATGTAGTTTGCATCTAGAGGTTTTATGAGATCCAACATTCAATAAGGCCTTGAAATTGAAATGTAAATTGAAGATCAAATTTAAAATTTACTTAATTAACCTAAGGTAGCATTGAAACTTAACAGAACATCTAATAGTCTAAGGTAGAGACGTGTTCCAACATTTTTAAGCCTAGCAACTGTCGCTCACCATCTGGCTACACACAGTGCTAGTATGGACTTGTGCTCCCCGTACCATCGCGTATATAAAGGGAGACCCCATTAGGTTGCAAATCCTTTATCCATAGGAAGCTGAGTCTGCCGCCTTTTACCTGTGATACATCAGACACAACATTCAGAGAGATTACCCACACGTATGTCAAGTCCTTGGTTAATTTCTCTTTCATTTTTACTAAGGTGTATATGGCAGTTCAAAGATATCTGGTACACCCATTTACCTAGATTACCAAAGTAGTCACTTTGATCTTTACTGACTCTTTTAACTGAAAATATCATCGAGCTCTTGTCCTTTCAAGCTCATGTCCAAAATGAAAGTGATAGAGTCACATTTTTCTCGTTTCTCGACTCTTAAAATATGAAACAACACAGTCTAGTTTCAGTGTCTTAAAAATTAATCGCCCACGAAATATTCCTGGTTAGAATTTTTGTCCTTAGTGTTTTATTTCAAATTCATTTCCGATGGCCACTTTTCTGGAGTTTTACAATCAAGGAGTCCCCTCTGAATGGATTCCTAGTTTTTTTCATACTTTAGGAAATATTGGTGCTCCTTATATGGCTACGTTATCCCTCCCTGGGTTAACTATTGGGTTGCCTGTTTGGTTGTTTTCAACCTATGTAGTCTCAAGTGCTCCAGCGACCGTACCATCCAATCCTCCGCCTGAGAAACGACATGTTGATTCGAAGGTGGACCTCTCCCCTTATTCACCTGTTTCTTCGTCCTAATCTTCTACTTCGCCCGGTAAAAGTGTGGATTCTAGTACCCAGGTGGCTAAGAAGAAGAAGAAGAAGAAGACTAAGAAGAAGAAGTTAGATAAGCGAGAGGCTAATTTTGTAGCTGTTACTTATAAAACACCCACTCTCGATGAACCTTCCAACCCTCCATGGAAAGTTAAGTTCCCTTGCATTTTGTGCCAAGGAAAACATCTTCTTCGATATGGCCCTAGCATTCCCAAGGTGCTTGAAGTATGGTCCAATGGTTTTCCATTGTTTCCTTTGGCTTCCAAGAGTCAGGTTGGGGTCACGTCTTCAGCTAGTGCTGGTAAATCTCCTAAGATTCAAGGTAAGCTCACCAATCCATGCAAGTTGTGTGAAGGGAATCATGCCATTAACCTTTGTCCATATATGGATGAAGCCAAGAGATTTTTGGAAAACTCGATTGTTTCTACACCGTGCCTTACGACTAGTTACAAAAAACTTTCTTTGAGTCCTTCACCAGTTGATTCACTTATCAGTCAAGAGTCGTCCTTGCTTGATCCCACTCCTCCAAAAATTCACCATCATGAATCCATCCCTGACCAAAAATTGGTCGTGGAATGGGTTGAGCTGGCCCCATCTGCGGTGCACCAGGTCTTTTCCATTGAGAGTGGATCTCACATGCCTCATGTTCTTCTTTTTTCTTCAGATTCCTCAGACTTGGAGAAAGATTCTCCCATCCTTGTAGCTCTGGAAGCTACTCCTCCACCTCTCATGTTGGAGGTCTCAGATGATACTCCTTCTGCCTCTGTGATGGAGGTGGCGGAGGATGCTCCTTCTTCTCTCGTAACACCAAGGGAATGCTATCTCGGTTTTATGGTAGCCCCCCAAGTAGTTTGGTCACTTCCTTCGATTG
Source organism: Pinus albicaulis (assembly GCA_034641835.2). Taxonomy (NCBI): domain Eukaryota; kingdom Viridiplantae; phylum Streptophyta; class Pinopsida; order Pinales; family Pinaceae; genus Pinus; species Pinus albicaulis. Next base: position 988,940,382 of record CM076578.1, on the reverse strand, counting down.
GGGTCGATTCGCAGGTTATCGCCTTCCTTATTATGTGCCCTTTGAGATCACGGTACAGGCCTCCCATCCGGTCGTACCCAGCACCATTATAGATGAAGGCACATTTGTTAGTATTTTATCCTCAACTACTTGTAAAGCTTTCGGTTCACCACCGCTTGTTCCTATTACACAGAATCTGTTGGCGTTTAATAGAGGAACTAGTCAACTGTTAGGGATCCTTCCGAAGTTTCTTATTACTTTGGGAGGGAAAAATGTCCATATGGACGTGATGGTTGTTCCTAGCCCCTTGGAATTTAATTTACTCTCGGGCCACGATTATACTTATGCCATAGGAGTGCTTGTCTCCTCCCTCTTTCATGTGATTTGTTTTCCACACCAAGGTCGGATCGTGACCATCGATCAACTTGCATTCTTTGGTCCTAATATGATAGCTAACCCAACATCATCCTTGCCGTATTTTTATCTACCAGTTATGTCATTCTCGCTGCATGTCAATTATGTGGCTACATGTCCCGCACCTGTATTCAATGATAGTGCCATTTTACATCGTGTGTTGGGGGCATTGGGTCCAGACTTCCAAGATGTGTTCCTTCCATCAGACAAGAAACCCGTGGAAGCTATGACTTCTTGTTCATTATGATGAGGTATGTCAGAGCATAGTTCATCTGCTTGTGTCAAGCTCCTTAAACCATGTAACAAGGTATTTGAAGCAATGTTCGTTTTCTTGTGTCAAGCTCCTTAAAAAATTAAACAAGGTCTTCGGAGCAAGGTTCATTTTCTTGTGTCAGGCTCCTTAAAAAGTGAAACAAGGTCTTCGGAGTAAGGTTTGTTTTCTTGTGTCAAGCTCCTTAAAAAATGAAACAAGGTCTTCGGAGCAAGGTTCATTTTCTTGTGTCAAGCTCCTTAAAAAATGAAACAAGGTCTTTGGAGCAAGTTTCATTTTCTTGTGTCAAGCTCCTTAAAAAATGAAGCAAGGTCTTCGGAGCAAGGTTCATATACTTGTGTCAAGCTCCTTAAACCAAGAAACAAGGTATGTTGGAGCATGGTTCGTCTACTTCATTTTCTATGTCAACCTCGTTAAAAAAATGAATTTGTATTCGAGGAAGGTTCTTTTAATGTGTCAACCTCATTAAAATAATGAAACACGTTCCCTGTTCAATTTGAGTCTTTGATTAGATCTCTTAAAATCACAGGCGAGTCTTTCACTTGAACTCATAATTTGAACCTTCACTCCATTTTTCATATGGACTGAAGCTTGGGGGGCATGTACACCTTGAATTGAGTCACCATGCTGGGGGCATTCCCTATTTTCCTTATCATTTCAAGAATATTTTATTTGGTGTTTTCAAGCTTGCGTAAAAATGAAAACTCATTTCAAGCATACTTTACTTTCTATTTTGAGCTTGTGTAAAAATGAAACCCATCTTCAAGCATAGTTTACATTTGTGTTTTAAGCTTGAATAAAACATAAAACCCATCTTCAAGCATAGTTTGCATTTGTGCTTTTAAGCTTGTGTAAAAATAAAATGTGTTTGCTTGATGCATTTTGCGAAATTTTAACTTTTCCATTGGGTCGTTACTTATGCAGATTATTTAGCTAATACATTAGATAAAATTGTATTAGACATTTGCATAACATATAAAACATCATCACGTACGTAAAAAATGATCCATGTATAAAATAGATATATACATATGTTGAATGTTTGCAACGTGTGCATCATATAAAACCAAAATATACATGTTTGTTTCAGTTACATCTGGAGACGAAACGTGTCTCAAAAAATATGCAAATGAAAAACCTAGGTGACTAATTGGCATGGTGCTCATGGTAGCATGTCACTGCTCGCATCAACTGCCTTAGTAAGTGGTGGAGCCGACTTGGCACCCCTACAGTGTGCCTCTAATAAGCTAGGGTAACATTAGCTAAACAAGCATAATCCAGAACTCCACGAGAAATCCCGTCTAGGTTCTGTACAAGCTCGTCCCCCTCACCCCCCTTGCCTTGAGAGTCATAAGTGAGAGGGGTCCTTCTCGCTATTGGTGACATTCTGATGGGCCTCTCTGCACCAACATATGCATACATATAGGATTATCTATTAGAACATGCATGTATACCCAAAAATCATAAAAATCATAAAATTAAAAAGAGTCTTACCAAGCTCCTCGTCCCAGTCCTCTCCTTCCAGGAGTGGAAGGTCCGGGTCTCCAGTAAAATCGGTGCCTGCATAGGGAAATTCCTCCACGACGATCAACTGTCGACGAAGCTAGTCAAAAAACTAGAGACACCATGACATCTGTTGGCTGTCGCCTGCCCTGGGCATCAATGCCGCCCATCGAGCCATTCACTCTCTTGGTGGTGGATTCGGGACTATGGCCCCCTGGCACTGGAAAATAGGTAGTCGTTCTAGGAAGAACGACACCAAAATAGACCCATATCCAAACTATTTCAATTTGGTCTTATTACATTTTTTCAGTTGTCGTTTCATGTTCATGGTCACGGTTGTGGCCCAGTCAAAGACGGTAGGGTTCATGCACTCCGATGCAAAAAGAAGTTGTGTCTTTGTGGCCTCGTGTGGTGCCTGTGACCCCGCAACCCGCGTAATGGTGTGTGGCACTACTTTCAGTGCTAGATAGGGGACATTCTAAATGTCTAATTTCCTGATCCCTGTTCCTTTGCGTGCCCCTGGGCACACCCTGTTCATGACCATTTCCATGTTTTATCCTCAAGGCCTGGTAACAGTCAGGATAGGGATTGGACCCCTGCGTGGCAGTCCAGTGATGAAGTATACATATGATACTTCGAGCTCAATTTCTTAGTCTCAAAGTTTGAATTTTTCCTCATCCTCATCCCAAATGCTGATGAGATACTATAGTAGTTCGGGCTGAGCCTGGAGATATGGCGTCAAAAATAATTTTTTCAGCCCACAATTTCGGAGAGCATTCATACAATGCTCGTTTCCCATTGCCAATTCATCCTCTTCACTATGCTCTCTCTCTTTCCATTCAATGAACATCCTTTTTGCTGGATACTTGCATCAATCAAACATAGGAACATTATAAACCTCCATGGGTATTCAAAATTACATTTCATTGGTTGTTTTTTGAGAAATTTTAGCCGGTTTTTATGTTGCGTCGTTAGCGCGGTTGTTTGGCTAACATTCGTGCTAGCTAGCGTGAACTCTGTGTAAAACAGAACAGATTGGCGCGGGTCCATCCCTGCAACCTACGCCAACCAAAAAGCCCTAAATTTTGAAAATCCTTCCCTAAATGACCTCAAACAATAATTAAACACATTTAAACGTAACTTAAAAGATGGAAAAAGAGGTTGGCTCTTACATAAACCGGATAGAAGTCGATTTGGTCCACTGGATTGGCCGCACTCATCACCTGAAGATCGAAGCACAAAAGGGTCACTATTGCTCTGCAAAGAGGTAAAAAGTGAAAAGTAAATATGTTTTTACCATTGTTGGTATTTTATAGATTTTTTAAGTCCTAAATGGTTTTTTAAACATGTTTGTCGACATATTTTCGCATTATTTTCGTTGAATATGTTTTAAACACATATTTTTGTGCAACAACAAGATTTTCACGTGATTTTGACGAAGAGACGAGTTGTATTTTATACTTTTTCAGACTCGGTAAAAACATGAAAAAGTCACTATTGGAGTCACCTTTCAGCTCTTTTCTGACTCTCTAAAACTGAAAATATTGACGAGTCACTTGTCATTTTGAGCTCGTTTAATTGGCTGTGAAATGAAATCTACCCAGTATAAGTTTACCCATTTTTCGGGTTGGGATATATTATTTACGAAAAAGGAATACCCTAGCCTATCGCGACTAGGAGGTTCTTTCAGACATAGTTTTCTAACTTTTCGTATCTGTGGGACTACCTATGAAAAGGGACTGTTGGATTTTTCTTTTCCATTGTCTTTTGAAACTCTCTAAATATGAAAATAAGTTGAGTTCTTCGTTTGTCAGACTTGTTAAAAAATAATGACATCAGACTCCATCGTAATGACGTTACTCGAGTTTCTCCTTCCTCGGGCTCGTAAAATGTACTAGGTTGTATTTGTACAAAGGAAAAACTTACATCACAAGCACATCCTATCCCCTTCAAAAAAAATTTCAAAAAAAATTGATGTACTTTCTAGAAATGGTGTGGGATAATGGAACTAAATCGTAGTCGTGTTGGCACTAAGTCACTCTTGAACATGGCACTTGTCCGCATTCATGTCAGGTTGGGAACATCTCATCTCATTATCTACTTTCCTTCATGGGTTTGGGTAATCTCTTTTGACAGCTCATCTACTCTTTACCATGTCACCATGACCTCAGATCCCTTGATGTCAAACACTACCAAATCCAGTGTCGTGCCGCTGATATGTTCAAGAGAAGTTGGCCTCTGCAGTTTTCAACCTCCCTCTGATTCTTTGTTGGTCTTGATTCACAAACATCATATTCCTCTATCTCATGTCGATGACGTGGGAAACATTATGGCCCACCTTTGATAAAGGTCACTTCCTGTCGGCTTCAGTTCATTATCCGAGAAGTTGGTCTAGAGACTCCCTTCAGGTGCCTTGGAGCCTGCATGCCTCAATGGTGGGTTCTTCACATTCGACGCAAGGTTTTCATTATTGGCATTCGATCGGATGATTCTGCGGGTGTTCGATGCCAGATCACTGTTCACATTCTGTGGATTGTACCTCTTGTACCTTGAGGGCCATCATCATTATTGGTGGTTTCTCTCGTGTCTTTTAACAACTTTCATCATTGGCTGGTAATCAGATGATCTTCTTGCATGTTTGACTTCAGCTCATATATTTGCATCCTCGAACTTGTACTTTGTTTGGGTCGAGATGGAGCGCAAGACCCTAGATTTTTTCTTCTGAGATCCAGGCTACAGGTTCTTTGTGGATTATTATGATTTATTAAATGACTCTTTTTTTTGGATGGATGTGACCATACCTGAGTCTATTCATTGATCCTTATTTTACTGGATGGCTGCATCCATACCTTGGATCCCGATTTTTGTACACTTTATTATGGATGGTTGCACCCATACCACACATCATGTATCAGATATATTAGTTGTATTTTTATTCTCATGTCTTCTGACAGCAGTTTTTTTAGTTGGGCGTGTTCTCATAAATCATTTCACCCCTCCCTCTCTCTTAGACCTCATGCTTTAGGGGGAATTTTTTACACAACATTTTGTCACCATCCCTGCAATCCCTCATCCTGTACATTGGAGGACTATTCCCATGACCTGTGAATAGTAAAATGTCCTAAAAACACCTTGATGGTATCCTTCTGCATAAGGGAAAAAATTCTCCTGAAGAATATTTCCTCTGGAAAACCCTAAAAACCCATGTTTTAGCATTGGTGTGGGTAGCCAGTTCGTCCGTCGCGCCAATGTGGAAAATACACACTAGTGGGCACGCCAGCTGGCGCTCTGTCCCTATGTTGTGCCTACGCCAAGCCTATTAAGGAATGTTTTTTAACAATAGAAGGTGGAAGTTTGATTCTAACAACTTCAGAACAAATCATCAAAAATAGGTTGGGCTGTTTGGCTCTAGATCTTCTTGATTAGGAATTGGTTTTCCACCTCTCATGGAATCTTCCTAAGAGATTGGACTCTCCCCCATGATTATAGGGAGCCTCACCTCTCCTTCTCCCTCTATAAAATCTTGCCCTCTCCATTTGCTAGCTAGTTGAACTTTTGGGAAGGAAATTATAGTTGAATGAAAATCAAGAGAAGAGATAAGGAGAACCCTGTGAGAGAGAGAGTTTTTTCAAATCGCTAATGAGCTTTGTGAGACACATATCACTGGAATCCTGCCAAAGGAATATCACGACGTCAGAGCACTGGTTGTAATCTTTCTCTCATATCTTAATATACATGACTCTGTTATTGGTTCCATGATTGCTTTTTTTAATTATATAATGCAATTTCATTCGTTCCTCTCTAACTGATCAATAGTTATAAAGTGTGAAATATTATGTTGTATGTTGTCTCTCTTCTTTGCATGTGCATAGGTATCTGGATGCAGCAAGCTCACGAATTGTGACCTGTCTAGCTAGGAACAAAAGCACCACTTCTTCTTCAACAACAGCAGCGAAGGAATCATGGTAAGTGATCTATCACGACTCTGCCCTTTGTAACTAGGAATCAATAGCTTTGCATGTTTCGATTGTTGCTAGACCCACTCTAGGGCTAGTGAGATCGCCTCTATCCGCAGAGGGTATTTACCTCCACAACACCCTTAACTTAACCCTAACCTTACCCTTAACCTTCCCATAACCATAACCTTAACCTTAAATATAACCTTAACCTAACATTAACCTTTAATTTACCCTTAACATAACCTCAACCTTAACCTTAACCTTATCTTAACCTTAACCTTCACTATAACCAAACCTTAAACTTGACCTTAACTATAACCTAACCCTAACCTTGATGAAACCCTTAACATTAACCTTAACCTTAACCTTAACCTTTACTTAACCTTAAACTAACCTTCACCTTGACCTTAACCTAAACCTAACCTTAACCTTGACCTTAACTATAACCTAACCCTAACCTTGACCAACCCCTTAGACTTAACCTAACCTTGACCTTAACTATAACCTTAACCTTAACCTTAACTTTACCCTTAACCTTAACCTTCACCTTAACCTTAAGTTTAACCTTAAACTTCCCCTAAACTTAACCCTAACCTTAACCTTAACCTTAACCTGAACCTTAACTATTACCCAACCTTAACCAAACCCTTAACCTTAACCTTAACCTTAACCTTTATCCTAACTATTGAGCCCCAAGATTATTCTTTCTTCCATCATACTTCACTCCATTTTATTTTGTCCATTGTTATCCCAGGCTCAAATGATCAATGAAATTAGTTAAAATTGCTTTAAGAATGAATATCATGGCTAACTTGCTAAGTTTTGTGATTTTGTCATTGTAATACATTTTGAACTGAAACTAGCTACAGAATGCAGACATTCCATAGCTAGTTGCCAATTCTGCAACTATCTTCATGTTCAAGCATGTTCTAGGTGTCCTCTCAGGAAAAGCCACACATGGGTATATTCCACATCATTTCCTCAACGTTTTTTGCTCACCATGAAGAATGAACGAAATTCTGGATGTGGTTTTGTATGTGGGAACTCACACAAGGAGGCAGACTCCTAATAGGACAAGGACAGTCCAGATGTCCTTTGTCACTTTACGCTGCCATATTTAGAGTTCCAGTATGATTTTGATATGAAAAGACAATGATCCCCGCATTATCTCAAGTTCTGTTGTGTAGATTTTCTATAAATTTAACTCGGGAAACCGAGAGACAAGATCTATATTTTGATTAGATTTCATGGATTGACTGTTGTATTTCTGAAGACCGAGAATAATCTGTTTTAAGTTATTTTCCTTTAATGAATAAGAAATAATTTCTTTGAACGCGTTGAGTTGATCCTAAGCTAGATTTCGTGCTACTCTGGTGGTAGAGGGCCCCTGCCTCCTGAGCGGCTTTACTTTTTGCAATTTAGATAAGTATCTTAGTTCGTTTTCAAGTTTTTGAAGTTTATGTTCATAGTTAATTTCATTAAAAATTATAGCTATACTTGTTCTAAGAAACTCTTCCAAAAGATCATTACAATGAATAAGAAATGGCTGTAGTGTTATAGATTTTATTTGCAATTCCTTTCGTTCATTATCACAGTTAAACTTACTCTAGTAAAATCTTCCAAGATATCATTATGATGACTAAGGCTTAACTGTGATACTATAGGTTTTAGTTTCTTTTTTACACTAAGTAGCATAGCTGATCTTACTCTTGAAAAGCTCTTCCAAAACATCATAACAATGAGTAGGAAATAGCTGTGATGTCTTAGTTTTTAATTGTATTTGCTTTCAGTTTTCATGTTTGTATTCAATTTAATTGAATTGTACAGCCAGGATTGTTCTAATAAGCTCTTCCAAAATACCATTCATGATGAATGAAATAGGCTGTAGAATCCCATATATTAATGGCATGATAACTTAGTTAGGGCACTCCGGAGGAAAATTGCATTTAATTCATGCTCTGTTATTTCGTTTCAAGTTTGATAATGGCTTTTTAGTTTAGTACTATTCACTGTAGACTAGTAGCACCTTAGTTCAGTTCCATCTTAGCTCACTGTATTTACATTCCAAGATTAATTGCCATCCACTTCATTTTGATTTGCATTAGTTGTTAGACTTAAATACCACGGTCTTCATTATTTACAAAACTTCTTTTGTTCCAAACCTATATTAACTCATAATCATTTGGACAGAAGATAGTATCAGTCTAAGGCCTGGATTACTTTTCCAACCTTTTTACCATTTCACAGATAAGCCTTCCTCAAAGACTATTCTAAAAGGAAATCTATAACTTTTGAGTGAGATTTAGTGGTGTTAAACTAAGTTGCAGAATAGAATTAGGAACTAGTTTTAGAGTAGAGATCTTATGATGTTACAAATGTTCTTTTCCAAATATGTTTCAATAAACCTTTAATCATGGATGAGATATTGTATCATTACAAGTTGATTGTTTAATTGTTTAGTTAGGAGAACTTTATTTACACTTAGCTGCCCATTTCTCAAGCTCTTCCAAAACATCTTTAATGAATGATTTGGACAAGTTAAGTTCATGTTGTGATTTATTTTCTTGAAGTCATTATCAAGCTCTGTATTTTGCTAAGTCATAGTTTAGGTTTGGTTCTGTTTCAGTATTTTCATTTGTCATTTGTCATCAATAATTTAGGCTTCACTCTGTTTTTAACCAGTAGCTTCTTTCCACCAGCATTTAGTTCTTTCCCTTGTGAACATAAAACCATAAAAACCCAAAAAACATCATAAAACACTAAAAACAACGCAGTAAGAAACGAACACCTAGGCACATACAGTGCGCCACACTTCAGCAGTTTACCAACCCTGGTTGACAATTAAATGAAATCAATTTAGGAGACTAGGTTGAGCACAAACATTTTGGCGCCGTTGCCGGGGAAGTGTAACAAGGTAGCCTTGTTTCTTAACTCCCAAAAACAATGATATGCGTAGAGAGAGAGATTCAAGATTCAAGGGGTAGATTCATAAGAAGCAGAAGCAGAAGTTTGATTCCTAGAACACCACTTGTTTCACCTAGACCAAGAGCTAGTACACCTTCAAGTCAGACCCACATTCCATCCTTTACTGATCCTATACTTCTAGAAGACTTAAGATCAGATATTCCATTAGAGAGACCTTCCACTTCATCCACTAAATCTATCTCAGAAGAAGATTCAAGGACTCCTGTTAGGGACACAAACTTTCCTACTTCCACAGAAGAACCAACCATGGCAGAAGAAGGAGGAGGAGGAGTCTTTAATGGAGAGCAGACATTATTTGGAGGGGGTAGAGGTAGAGGTAGGGGAGAAGGAGGTAGAGGTGTAGAAGGAGAAGGAGGTAGAGGAAGAGGTAGAAGAGAAATAGGAAGCTCTTTTGGGTTTCCTATAATAGATGAAGAAACCAATACAACCATGAAAAACATTTCACCCTCTGTCCTTCCAAACTTCTATAGACTTAAAACTGAAGATCCTGAAACCTTCCTATTTGAATTTGAATTCCAGTGTAGAACTTATGACTACTTACAAGATGCTCAAAAACTTAAACTATTTCCTTCAACATTGAAAGGAGCAGCGTTGAAGTGGTTTATGAGTTTGATTAACAGTTCTATTAGGACATGGGAAGACATGAAAAAAGCATTTCTAGAGAGGTATTTTGATTATTGTATGCCAGTCAATAATAAGGAGAAAGTTTTTAAGATGTTACAAAAAGAAGATGAAAACTTGGAAGATTTATTGGAGAGATTTCATTACAACATCAAAAGAGAAAAAATGAAAACTTAGATCAAGACACCCTAAAAGCTCTTTTGTTGAAAATAATTAGGGATGAATGGTTGGATATTCTTAACATGATGGGAAAAGGGGATATATCACAACTCACATTACCTGAAATATCTGAGTTATGCATCAACCTTTCAAGAGGGAATTCTAAAACTGTAAAAGGTCCAAGAGATCCTGCTCTTGCAAGGGCAAGTAAGTCTGCTTCTGGGACAGTAAGTAGAGCAGAAATAGGACATATTCTTGATGATTTCAAATCTGACATCTTAGGGAGTCTTAGTGAACAAATAGACACCCTTAAGTTACAAAACAAGCAAAAAGTTGAATCTGATGCCTTAGCAATCTTTTGTCCCAAATGTAGAAAGAAACATGCCTTGAGAGAGTGCCCTTTGGATGAAAAAGTTGTAGAGACCTGTGTCATTTTTTCTGAAAAACATGAGACCAAGAATTTTCCTTCCCTTCCTAGTCTCAAAGATGTTTTTCAAGAGGAAAATCCTATAAATTCCACATAATCTCTCAATTTTGTCTCTAGAAGGCCTTGGCAAGGACCTCAAACACAAGGATTCCATGATCAAATATATAACCAACCTCCACCAAATTGGAATTCTTGGCAGCAACCTTGGCCTCAATTTCAAAATCAATCTCAAGCTTGGGCACAAGGAGCACAAAGTGCCTATGGAAGATACTCCCAATATTATCAGTATCCACCATAGCCACATTTTTCTCCTCAAAATCCTCAACAAAATTTTCAACAAAATCCTCAACAACATTATCAGAACCTACCACATCAAAATCAACCACTTCCATTACCATTTACTCAAAAATCAAATCAGTTGCCTGCTCAACCCATACCAAACCCCAACAATAAAAATCCTCAGAACACATACATGATAGAAGGCCAACAGTTTCCAACTTATTTAATTACTCCTTTAGACCTTAGTGATGTTCAACTTAGGTCTGGAAGAATACTTGAAAAGAGGAAACCTTATGTGATCATACAAGAACAAGATAACTCTAAAGAAGATTCTCTACGGGTGAATAAAAGTCTTGAGGAAGACACATCTTTTCAAGACCCAAACATTGAAAAATTAAAGCAAAAAGAACCAATAATTTCAACTCCTGTATTAGAGTAGCCATCAACATATACTTCTACACCTTCCTTTCCAGAAACATTACAAATTGATAGAGGTGTAGAAAAACAAATTATGGTGCCTAATTATCATTTCCTAGATGAGCTGAGAAATGTTTGCATTAAGATTCCATCATTACAAGCCATCAAGGAAATTCCAATTTTAGCCAAAAAAATAAAGGAGTTGCGCATGAAGAAAACAAGAAAAAGAATAAGAGACACAAAGAAAATTCAACTGGCAGGAAAAATACCAGACATTATGATGGGTAAGATTGCTATTCCAAAGTATCTAGACCCAGGAAATCCAGTTGTTAAAATTCATATCAATGGAATTGAAATCCAAAACACACTCATTGATTTAGGAGCAGCAATCAATATCATGAGTAGACAAATCATGGATAAACTGAAACTTCTTAATCTTCTCTTTACACCCACATTGTTACAATTAGTATACAGATATGTGATCAAACCTGATAGGGTAATAGAAGACATTCCGGTGTCCCTAGATTCTTGGGAGTACCCTGTGGATTTTATGATCCTGACTCCTAAGAATAATCTAGGAGGGCATCCTATTATATTAGGAAGACCTTGGTTGGCTACAGCTGATGCTTTCATTATTTGTAGATCCGGTGATATGTTTATCTCTGACAGTAGTTCAACTAATAAATTCCCTTGTATCCTCCAGCTAGGACAGTTACAGATTTAGATGATACTCAATGGATGGAGGATGAAGAAGACTTACAACCTCTCTTCACAATTTCAGAAATTAGTGAAGATAGTCAAATTCTGAATACTCTAGAAAACTTTGAATCCTCTTCAGAATACAAACATGAACCATTTCAAGAAGGATCCAACATTGAGTTTTTGTCATCAAGACAGATGTCTCTTCATTGTATGGATAAATTTGGCAGCTCTACAAGTGAGATCTTTCCAGGAAAAAGTTTGAACATAAACAAGAACCTAGAGAAATCTCAACAACAAGAGTTAGTCAAGATATTACAGAGACATTCTTCTGCATATGCATGGGAGTACACTGACATGAAAGGGATAAGCCCCAAGACTTGCACTCATCACATCTATATAGAGGAAAATTGTAAACCAATCAGACAACCTCAAAGACGGATGAATCCAAATCTTAGGGAGATTGTTAAAGAAGAATTACAAAAATTGTTAAATGTCAACTTCATCTATCCCATTTCAGATAGTCAGTGGGTTTCTCCTTTGGTAATTGTGCCAAAGAAAAATGGTAAATGGAGGGTATGTATTGACTACCGGGAATTAAACAAAGCTACTCTTAAAGACCATTTTCCCTTACTTTTCATAGATCAAGTGTTAGATACATTAGCTAGCAAAAAGTACTTCTCATTCCTAGATGGGTTTAGTGGTTACAACCAAATCCAAGTAGCACTTGAAGATCAAGACAAAACCACATTTACTTGTCCTTGGGGTACCTATGCTTACCGAGTATTGCCATTTGGATTATGCAATGCACCTGCAACATTTCAAAGGGCAGTATTAGGGATCTTTTCGGATCTAATACATGATTGTGTAGAGGTATATATGGATGATTTCACAGTTTATGGAAACACATTTGAAGAAGCCTTAGAAAACTTGGAAAAAGTTTTAAAGAGATGTCAAGAAGAAAATCTTTCACTTAGTCATGAGAAATGTTTCATGATGTTTACTTAAGGTATTGTTTTAGGGAATCACATTTCAGGGGATGGGATTAGAGTTGATGAGTCAAAAGTTGAAGTCATCTCTAACTTATCTATTCCAAGTTGTCAAAAAGATGTTAGGAGTTTTCTAGGATTTACAGGATATTATCGGAGGTTTATAGAAAACTTCACCAAGATATCATCTCCACTCTTCAAATTACTTACCAAAGACTATGAATTCAATTGGAATTCTGATTGCCAATTAGCCTTTGAGACCCTAAAAACAAAAATTTCTGAAGCACCTATATTAAGGGGATCTAACTAGAAATTACCTTTTCATATCTCAACAGATGCCTCTGATACAGCTCTAGGAGCAATATTGGGACAAAAAGACCTGATTCCTTATGCCATCTACTATACCAATAAAAATTTGACTCCTGCAGAGTTAAACTATACTGTAACTGAAAAAGAGTTTTTAGCTATTGTTCATGCCATAAACAAATTCAGACACTATATAACAGGCTATGAAACTTTTGTTCACACTGATCATTCTGCAATTAGATACTTAATGAACAAATCAATTACTAATGGAAGAGTCATAAGATGGTTATTGCTTTTACAAGAATTCAACATTACCATTCTAGATAGGCCTGGAAAACAAAACACAGTAGCTGATTTCCTATCTAGACTCCAAAACATCAAATATGACACTCCAGTTGAAGATCAATTTCCTGATGAATATCTTTTTGCAATTTCTACTCAAACTCCTTGGTTTGTTGACATTGCTAATTATTTAGTTTCAGGAAAATTTCCTTCAATAATGAATGCAAGAGATAAAAGAAAAATCATTTATGATAGTGCAAAATATTCATGGGTTGCTAATGAGTTGTACAAGACAGGTCCAGATTTGATCATTAGAAGGTGTGTTCGTGAAGATGAGATGCCTGAGATTCTCAAGGCATGTCATGATGAACCTTGTGGCGGACACTTTGCAGATAAGAGGACATCCTATAAGATCCTTAATTTAGGATATTATTGGCCATCTTTGTTTAAAGATGCTAAAGAGTATGTCAAAAGGTGTGACAGTTGCCAAAGGGTAGGGAAACCTTCTCCTTCAGGTGAGATGCCATTACAACCTCAGGTACATATTGAACCTTTTGAAAAATGGGCTTTGAATTTTGTAGGAACTATTAGTCCTCCATCAAAACAAAAGAGATATATATTAGTTTGCACTGATTATGTTACCAAATGGATAGAGGCCAAGCCATTACTTTTTGCTAATGAAGCATCTGTAGTTACTTTTCTTTTTGAGGATATTTTTACTCGTTTTGGTGTCCCAAGGGAAATTGTTACAGATCAAGGAGCTCAATTTACATCAAGGCTAGTGGAACAAATGATGGAGAGGTACAAAATCAGGCATAGAAAATCTACTCCTCATCATCCACAAGCAAATTGTCAATTAGAATCTACTAATAAGGTCGTTGAAGGAATCCTAACAAAGACTGTTCATTTACATAGAAGAGATTGGGTAGATAGGCTTCCTGAAGCCTTGTGAGCCTATAGAACTACATGGAGAAACACAACAAGCCATACTCCTTATGAACTTGTTTATGGAAAGCAAGTTTTGTTTCCCATAGAGTTCCAGATTCAAACTTTCAAAATGGCAGTTCAGCTAGGACTTGATTTAACAGAGGCACAAAAGCATAGATTGGAGCAGATTAATGAATTGGATGAGATCAGACAAGATTCAGTTCAGAAAACAAGTCTAGTCCAACAGCAAAGGACTAGATGGCATGACAAGTACATCAAGGAGAAGAAGTTCAAAGAAGGTGACTGGGCTCTCTTGTTTGATTCAAAATTCAAGGATTTTCAAGGTAAATTTCAAACACATTGGCTTGGGCCATATGAAATTGTTAAATTTTTTGACAATGGAGCAGTAAAAATCAAGAAAATAGATGAAGAAGAGGTCACTTTTCTTGTGAATGGTCATAGATTGAAGCTGTATCACAAACCACTCTCAAGAGAAGAATTTGTCAAGAAGTTCCAGGAAAATAGTGATGTGAAGTTAATGAAGAAGAATCTTTCTTCTTCATCAACTTGATTAAATTTTCTGAAAGCATTTCTTTGAAAAAAAAATAAAAAATAAAAAATAAAGTATAAACATGAAAACCAATCACTGTTTGGCATGTTTGTACAGAAAAGATAGGGTGAAAATCAGAGTCTTTCTGACACTCTAAATTTTCCATTTTGTTTCTGCAAGCAGCTGTTACAAAATCATAAGTTCAGATCCATTGCACTTATGATCCATCTCATTTCATTTCATTCCATTTACTTATCCATCCATACTCCATTTCATTCATTCATTCATACTTCACTTCATTCCATATTTCATTCATCTCATTCCATACTTCATCCACCTCATTTCCATATCAAAATTTAAATTTTGATGTCTTTCTGCAATTGAATAACACATGTCATGAATTGCAGGCCATTTCTTATACTTTTCCACTCCATTTCATAAATTGTAATCCATCCCACTCCATCATTCACTTCATACAATTCCATTATACCATATTTCATCATCTATCTTCACTCATTCCATATAATATTCCACTTATATTCCCAACCACTCCATTCCATGATTAAAGTTCTCTATAGGTACATTCTGCAGCTAAACAAATATTATGCAGCTAATTAGACTTTCTGCAGCCAGACAGTCATTCCACAGCCATAGATCCTGAAGGTACTGATCAGCAGACATTTGAATTGCAACAAGATGATCCGGTATATCCATGAACAAGCAAAATCAACAAGGATTATGAAGACTCACAAAGTAATGATTTCCAGAGGAGAACAAAGCATATAAAGACCACAAAAAGTAGATGAAAATAAAAGGTAAAAAGTTCTGATTATAATGGCATATCATGAAAAACTTTAGTATAGTCTAGTTATGAATCATTCAAAACGTTGTTTTGATTATTTTTATTGATCATGCCAAATATACCCTCCGTAAAACTTTGGATAAAAATCCTTCATTTCAAAACCTATACCCGATCATCATTTAAAAATTTAAGCAGTTAAAATGTTGAAGTTATTTATTTTCTCACGTCACCCAGCCAAATCATTTAATGATGATTTTTGAATCCGTTGCAATATATCCCCGTGGTCTTTTCACTCATTGATTTGTTTTCATTCACCTCACTTCATTAACTCATTCCGTAACCACTCCATATTACTCCATCCCGTAGCAAACCCTTCATCATTTCATTCTATAAAAAAGAGGTATCTCTATCACCGTGAGCAGAGGTATATTAGTTTGAAAGTTGAAGCCACTATCACCAAGAAGCATAGGTATATCAGCTTGAAATTTGAAGCCATTGTCACCGTGAAGCAAAGGTATATCAGTTTGAAGATTGAAGCACTGTCACCGTGAAGCAAAGGAGTATTAATTTGAAGGTTGAAGTCATTGTCTCCGTGAGCAGAAAGAGCACTAATCTGAAGATTGAAGAAGAAATTATGGGCCTCATCGTGAGAACTGAACCAGTAGGCACAAAATACCTGGAAGGATACCCTCAAAGCAGAGAAATATTGCAACAAGTAGGATGGCTGCAATTCCTTGAGAAATTTAATGGCTTCCACAAAGAAGTTACTAAAACATTTGCAAGGTCATTCAAAGGAGCCGAGGTTGAAGTTGGAGATATTAAATTCACTGTCACAGAGGTTTTTATTGCAGAAGCAACAGGATTGCTTAGACATGGAGAAAGATGGTTTAAGAACAGAGAATTTCATAATGAATCATGGAAGCAGATCCTCAAGTCACCAGGTATGGATGTCACTATGTTTAAAAAGGGAATTCCAAGCTCTGCATTAAAGAATAAACAGAGAAACATGTTGCTTATCTTACAAAAAATTATCACTTGTGAAGGTAGATATGGTACTTTTTATGTTTACCATATTAGGTTGATAATGCATTTCCTAGAAGAAGAGCTTACTTTTCCCTATTTCTTGCTTCAAAGTTTAAAAAATATGGCTTCAAGTGTTCAAAGGAGAGTCCAATTCCTAGAAACAACTCTATACCATCATGGCTTGGTTAAGATTCTAATTGAACACCATTTAGCCAAAACAAAAGATACTTGGGATAATTTCTTGGTGAGAAATCACTTTGAGGAACCAAAAGAGCCTTCACCTGAACATCAGCCTATAAAGAGAAGCAAAAAATGGAGAGCCTCTAAAATTGAAACTGATAAAGAAATTCAAGAAAGCAGTGAAGAAATAATCTCTGATAAGTTGACTCGGATTAAGAGACATCTTAAGGAAGAGAGGGTAATCAGAAAATTTGCCACAGAAAAAGGAGAAGGACCATCCGAGCCGAGAAGGAGCCATAGACTCAGGGGAAACTAAGGAAAACACAGATCAAACAAACCGGGGTGATAAACATAGAAGATGAGTGAACATCTATTGAAGAAGATGTTGAAGAATATTTTTAGGAAGAAGCCCCTGAAATTGACCCTGCACAGCAAGAAATTTATAGCTATGTTGAAACATTGGAAAGGAAAGCTTCAGAGAGTAGAGATAGAACCCTTAGTCCTCCACTGTCCAAAATAGATGTGTTACGAAGAGATAGGTACGAGCGGGAAGTACTTAATAGACATATCAGGACTGAGAATGGCATTATGAAGGAACAAGTTAAACTAAAAACCAGTATGAACTCAACCCTATCTCTACAAATGGAAAAAGTAGAAAAGGCTAATGAAAATTTGAAAAAGAGGAACAAGAATTTAATCAGGGCACTTACCAATTTAAGGTTCAAGTTAGTCATCAGGAAGCCCAGAAGGCCTTTAACTTCCAGGCAAAGAAGAAGAAGATGGTTAGACGTTCTTGTAGAAGTCTCTGAGTTTATGGAATAAGTTGCATGAGGACATGCAAGAAGTTAGCAGTGGGGGTATGTTGAGCCCCAAGATTGTTCTTTCTTCCATCATACTTCACTTCATTTTATTTTTTCCATTGTTATCCCAGGCTCAAATGATCAATGAAATTAGCTAAAATTGCTTTAAGAATGAATATCATGGCTAACTTGCTAAGTTTTGTGATTTTGTCATTGTAATACATTTGGAACTGAAACTAACTACAGAATGCAGACATTCCATAGCTAGTTGCCAATTCTGCAGCTGTCTTCACATTCAAGCATGTTCCAGGTGTCCTCTCAGGAAAAGCCACACATGGGTATATTCCACATCATGTCCTTAACGTTTTTTGCTCACCATGAAGAATGAACGAAATTCTAGACGTGGTTTTGTACGTGGGAACTCACACAAGCAGGCAGACTCCTAATAGGACAAGGACAGTCTAGATGTCCTTTATCAATTTACGCTGCCATCTTTAGAGTTCTAGTACGATTTTGATATGAAAAGACAATGATCCCCGTATTATCTCAAGTTCTGTTATGTAGATTTGCTATAAATGTAACTCGGGAAACCGAGAGACAAGTTCTAGATTTTGATTAGATTTCGTGGATTGACTGTTGTATTTATGAAGACCAAGAATACTCTATTTTAAGTTCTTTTCCTTTAATGAATAAGACATCATTTCTTTGAACACGTTGAGTTGATCCTAAGCTAGATTTCGTGCTACTCTGGTGGTAGAGGGCCCCTGCCTCCTGAGCAGCTTTACTTTTTGCAATTTAGATAAGTATCTTAGTTCGTTTTCAAGTTTTTGAAGTTTACGTTCATGGTTAATTTCATTAAACATTATAGCTATACTTGTTCTAAGAAACTCTTCCAAAAGATCATTACAATGAATAAGAAATGGATGTAGTGTTATAGATTTTATTTGCAATTCCTTTCGTTTATTATCACAGTTAAACTTACTCTAGTAAACTCTTCCAAGATATCATTATGATGAATAAGGCTTAACTGTGATACTGTAGGTTTTAGTTGCTTGTTTACACTAAGTAGCATAGCTGATCTTACTCTTAAAAAGCTCTTCCAAAACATCATAACAATGAGTAGGAAATAACTGTGATGTCTTAGTTTTTAATTGTATTTTCTTTCAGTTTTCATGTTTGTATTCAATTGCATTGAATTGTACAGCCAGGATTGTTCTAATAAGCTCTTCCAAAATACCATTAATGATTAACGAAATAGGCTGTAGAATCCCATAGATTAATGGTATGATAACTTAGTTAGGGCACTCCGGAGGCAAATTGCATTTAATTCATGCTCTGTTATTTTGTTTCAAGTTTGATAATGGCTTTTTAGTTTAGCACTGTTCACTGTAGACTAGTAGCACCTTAGTTCAATTCCAGCTTAGCTCACTGTATTTACCTTCCAAGATTAATTTCCATCCACTTCATTTTGATTTGCATTAGTTGTTAGACTTAAATACCACAGTCTTCATTATTTACAAAACTTATTTTGTTCCAAACCTATATTAACTCATAATCATCTGGACAGAAGATAGTATCAGTCTAAGGCCTGGAGTACTTTTGCAACCTTTTTACCATTTCACAAACAAGCCTTCCTCAAAGACTATTCTAAAAGGAAATCTATAACTTTTGAGTGAGATTTAGTGGTGTTAAACTAAGTTGCAGAATAGAATTAGGAGCGAGTTTTAGAGTAGAGATCTTATGATGTTACAAATGTTCTTTTCCAAATATGTTTCAATAAACCTTTAATCATGGATGAGATGTTGTATCATTACAAGTTGATTGTTTAATTGTTTAGCTAAGAGAACTTTATTTACACTTAGTTGCCCATTTCTCAAGCTCTTCCAAAACATCTTTAATGAATGAATTGGACAAGTTAAGTTCATGTTGTGATTTATTTCTTGAAGTCATTATCAAGCTCTGTATTTTTCTAAGTCATAGTTTAGGTTTGGTTCTGTTTCAGTATTTTCATTTGTCATTTGTCATGAATAATTTAGGCTTCACTCTATTTTTAACCAGTAGCTTCTTTCCACCAGCATTTAGTTCTTTCCCTTGTGAACATAAAACCATAAAAACCCAAAAACATCATAAAACACTAAACACAACGCAGTAAGAAACGAACACCTAGGCACATACAGTGCACCACACTTTAGCAGTTTACCAACCCTAGTTGACAATTAAATGAACTCAATTTAGGAGACTAGGTTGAGCACAAACACTAACCTTACCCTAACCTTAAACTTAACCTTAAACTAACCTTAACCTTAACTTTACCTTAACCTTGAATTTACCCTTAGCCTAACCTTAACCTGAACCTTTACTTAACATTAACCTTAACCTTAGCCCTAACCTTCCCATAACCTTAACTATAACCTAACCCTAACCTTGACTAAACCCTTAGCCTTAACCTTAACCTTAACTTAACCTTAACCTAACCTTAACCTTAACCTATCCTTAACCTTAACCTTAACCTTAACCTTATATTAACCTTAACCTAATCTTAACCTTGACTTTACCCTTAATATAACCTTAACCTTAACCTTACCCTTAACCTTATCTTAACCTTAACCTTAACCTTAACCCTAACCTTAACCTTAACCTTAACCAAACCTTAACATTAACCTTAACCTTAACCTTAAACTAACCTTAACCTTGACCTTAACTATAACCTAACCCTAACCTTAACCTAACCTTACCCATAACTTTAACCTTAAGGTTAGGGTTAAGGTTAGGGTTAAGGTTAAGGCTAAGGTTAGGGTTAGGTTAAGATAAGGATAAGGTTAAGGTTAAGGTTAAGGTTAAGGTTAATGTTAGGTTAAGGTTAAGGTTAAGGTTAGGGTTAAGGTTAGGGTAATGTTAAGATTAGGTTAAGGGCAATGTTAAGGGTAAGGTTAAGGTTAAGGGTAAAGTCAAGGTTAAGGTTACATTAAGGTTAAGGATAAGGTTAAGGTTTCGTTAAGGTTAGGGTTAGGTTATAGTTAAGGTCAAGGTTAAGTTTAAGGTTAAGGGTAAGGTTAAGGTTAAGTTCAATGTTAAGGTTAATGTTAAGTGTTTGATAAAGGTTAGGGTTAGGCTATAGTTAAGGTCAAGTTTAAGGTTAGGTTATATTTAAGGTTAAGGTTAAGGTAAAGTTTAAATTAAGGTTAAGGTTAAGGTTTGGTCAAAGTTGGGGTTAGTGTTACAAAACATTTTGTCACCATCCCTACAATCCCTTAACCTGTGAGCAGTGTCATACTTTGCAATCACCTTCTTTGCACCCTTTTGCATAACGATGTCATTTCTCCTGTTGAATATTTCCGTAGAAAGCCCATAAAAACCTATGTTTTGGAATTGGCGCGAGTAGCCAATTCACCCCTCGCGCCAGTGTGGAGGATGTACACTAGAGGCCATGCCATCTGGTGCTCTGTCTCTTTGTTTTTCCCATGCCAGCCTTTTTTAGAATTTTTTTTAACAAATTAGAGGCAGAAGTTTCCTTTAACCACCTCAGGGATGAGTCACAGCAAGTGGTTAAACTTGATAAGCCACAGATATCTTCCTTTAGGTAGTGGTCTTAGAACATTATTGAAGATAGGACTCCCCTCCATTATTATAGGGATCCTAACCTCTCCTCCTTCCTCTATATAAACAAGCCTTCTCCCTTTACAAAATCTAGTTGAACATATAGCCAAGAAGCTGAACTTGGAGAAGAGATACTATGGTTGAGTAATCGCTATCAAGAATGTAGAACCAGGGAAAATTTTGTAGAAAGAGCCCGTCCAAATTTCCGACGAGATTTGTGAGACGCGCTCCGTTGGAACCCTATTGGAGGAGACCACAACGTCAAATCTTGGTTGTACTCTTACTTCTTTCCTTTAATATACTCGACTATGATATTGGTTCCATCTTTATGTTGTGTTTATTGATGAATTGATTTAGTCTTCTTCAACTGACTGATAGGTACGGATGCAAAATATTATGTTGTATATCATCTTTGTTTCTTGTGTATGTGCAATTATCTGAGCGTGAGAACAAGCAGATCATGATCTGTCAAACTAGGAGCGAGAAGCAGCCACTCTTTCGACGACAAAAACAATGCAAGATATATGGCAAGTTATCTATCGAATCTCCGTCCATTAGGAATTGGTGTCATAGCATATCGTGTTTGTGGATAGACCCACTATAGGGCTAGTGGGATCGCCTCTATCTGCAGAGGGGATTTACATCACCAACAAATTGGCAAGGTAACTTGTGTAAAAATAAAGAGGTACTTGCCAAAAATGGTGGGGGAAAATGGAAGTTTTTCATCAATTGTGTCGGCAGTATGTCACTCTTGAACATGACACTTAACTACAGTTCGTGTTGGGTTGGGATATCTTAATTTTCTCACTTTTCCTCCATGGGTTTGGGAAATACATTTGCCTCTCATTTGATTATAAATCTTGTCAACATGACCTTTGATCCTATTTGAGTCAAATGCTGCCAAATTCTAGAGTCGTGTCACCGATATGTTCAAGAGAAAATCCTTCTATAGTTTGTAAATTCTCTGATCCTCTGTTTCAGTCTTGATTCACACTCATATTACATCCTCTATTTTGTGTCGATGATGTGGGATTCATTATGACCCTCCTTCAATGGATCGCTTCTTGTCGACTTCATCTCATTATTCGGGAAGTCGATCTAGAGACTCCTTCCTGGTACCTTAGAGCTTTCATGCCTCAATGGAAAGTTCTTCGCATTCAACAACAGGTTCACATCACTAGCCTTTGATTGGGTGATTTCATGGGTGTTCGACTTCAGCTCACTGTTCACATTCCATGGATTTTACTAGTTGTACCTTGAGAGCCATTATCATTATTGGTGGTTTCTCTCACACTTGTTAATGGCTCACATCATTGACCGGTAATCAAGTGATGTTCTAGCATGTTTGACTTCAACACGTCTATTCACATGTTGGAATTTGTAATTTGATTGGGTGGTGTTGGAGCACAAGACCCTGGGCTTCGATCACAAAAGTCTAGGTTGTGAGGAGTGATGAGTCATTCATGATTATATACATGATTCTTTAGACAGATGGCTGCAACCATACCGTGGGTTCTCTCATTTTGATCCTCTCTATATGAATGGTTGTGCCCATATCGGGGATCTATTTCACATGATCCCTTCATTCGGATGGTTGTGTCCATGCCGAGGATCCATGCACATGATCCTCTTCTTGATGGATAGTTGTGCCTATACCATGGATTTGTGTATTTTCAACAGATATTTTAGTTATGTATATGTATATATGCTTGATTTGTAGGTCTCTCGACAGCAGCGTCTGGTTCCTTGCACATACTTGTAAAACATCTCACCCCTCACTCATGTTCAGACTTTATACTTTAGGGAGAATTTTTTATACATTAATTTGTCAATGTCCTTGTACTCCCCATTCCTTGATTCTGGAGGACTCATATGGTGACCCTTGTCTACTTTCCAAGCATGGAATATATATCCCTAAACCACATTTTGTCTACCAAATCATCTCCCTTTACAACTTCTCTGGAGAATCCTTGTAAAAACTGGGTTTTCAAGGTTGGTGCTTTCTCTTAGTTTCTAACCCGCGTCGATAGCAGAGTTTTACATTGAGGCCCGTGCCAATCCTGTTTTGGAAAGTTTTTTAAAAAATAGAGGCGAAGTTTCGATCACAAAAACTTCGTGGATGAGTCATAGGGAGTGGTTCGACTGAATAACCATGACCTTCCTCCTTTGGCCTCCATTTTCCACCTTTTGGGAAAAAATCCCAAGGGATAAGGCCTCCCTTCCACTATTTTAGGGATCCCAACCTCCTCCTTTCCTCTATAAATATAGCCATCTTCCATTGATGTGATAGTTGAAAAAGTTAGCATAGAGAAGAAGCAACCATAACATCGAGAGAATATTGCAGAGCGTGATTTTTTGTGTGCGTTGCGAACATAGTGATATCCTAGACCTTTGTGTGTGAGGGTGTTGCAAACGTGCTTGGATACAGACCTACCGAAGGAGTGCCTCAACATCAAGGCTTGGTTGTAAACTCCCCTTGTCTTTATCATAATAAAATGCATCTGATGTTTATCTTCCACTCTTGTTTACAATTATAATGATATTTATAGCATTCCTTGATGAGTTAGATAGGTTGTAATTGTTTTATGTTTTTCATGGTTTTACGCTTGTCATGTTTTCTTGAATGTCTGTATAGGTAATCAAATGTTGGTAGCAGTATGTATTAAGCTTGAGGAGAGTGAAATATCAAGAAGCTTCGACAGAAGACAACAACATATCATCATAAAGAGGTAGGACATCTTCCTTGCTCTGAATTTCATTTACAATCTAGGAAGGTAGATGTTAGTATGTTCCCACAGTTGCTAGACCCACCCTAGGGCTAGAGGGATCACCTCTTTGCGTAGAGGGGATTTTCCTAGACAACTGTTAGCTTATAGTTATGGTCAAGGTTAAGGTTAGGTTAAGGTTAAAGTTACGGGTTTAGTCAGGTTAAGGTTAAGGTTAATGTTAAGGTTAGGTTAAGGGTAAAGTCAAGGTTAAGGTTAAAGTTAAGGGTAAAGTCAAGGTTAAGAGTAAAGTTAAGGTTAAGGTGAAGCTTAAGGGTAAGGTTAAGGTTCAGGTTGAGATAAGGTTAAGGGTAAGGTTAAGGTTAAGGTTAGGTTAAGGGTAAAGTCAAGGTTAAGGTTAGGCATAAGGTTAAGGTTAACCTATCATTAACCTTATATTAACCTTAACCTTGACTTTACCCTTAACGTAACCTTAACCTTAAGGGTAAAGTTAAGTTAACCTTACCCTTAACCCTATCTTAACCTTAACCTAACCTAATATTAACCTTAACCCCTAACATAACCTTATCTTAACCTTAACCTTAACCTAACCTTAACCTTAACCTTACCCTTAACCTTATCTTAACATTACCTTAACCTTAACATTACCCTTAACCCTATCTTAACCTTAACCTTAACCTTAACCTTCCCAATCCCTTAACCTCAACCTTAACCTAACCTTAAACTTACCCTTAACCTGACCTTAACCTTGACTTTACCCTTAACATAACCTTAACCTTAACTTTAAACTTACTAAACCCGTACCCTTAAACTTATCTTTAACCTTAACCTTTACTTAACATTAAGGGTTAGGTTAAGTTTAAGGTTATGGGAAGCTTAAGGTTAACCTTGACTTTACCCTTAACCTAACCTTAACCTTAACTATAACCTAATCCTAACCTTAACCTTAACTTTACCCTTAACTCTGGCCTTAACCTTAACCTTGACCTTGACCTTGACCTTGACCTTGACCATGACCTTGACCTTAACCTTAACCTAAACTTAACCTAACCTTAACCATAACCATAACCTTAACCTAACCTTAACCTTAAATTTAAAATTAACCTAACCCTAACCTTGACCAAACCCTAACCCTTAACCTAACCCTAACCCTTAACCTAACCTTGACTTTACCCTTAACCTAACCTTAACATTAACCTTAAACTAACCTCAACCTAAACCTAACGTAACCTTAACCTTGACCTTAACCTTAACCTTAACCTTAACTATATCCTAACCCTAACCTTACCCTAATCATAACCTTAACTATAACCTAACCCTAACCTTAACCTTACCCTTAACATTATCTAAACCAAAACCTTCACTATAACCTAACCTTAACCTTACCCTTAACCTTAACCTTTCCCTAACCTTAACCTTAACCTTAACCTTAAATGGACTAAACTTGTAACCTTAACCTTACCTTAACTTAAATTTAACCTTAACCTTAACCTTAACCATAACCCTAACCTTGACCAAACCCTTAAACTTAACCTTAACCAGACTAAACCCATAACCTTAACCTTAACCTTAACCTGACTAAACCCATACCCTTAACCTAACTTTAACCTTAACCTTAATCTAACTATAACCTTACCCTTAACCTAACTTGACCTTAACCTTGACCTTGACTTTAACCTTCCCCTTAGCCTTCACCTTAACCTTAACCTTAACCTAACTAAACATATAACCCTAAACCTTAACCTTACCCTTAACCTTCACCCTAAAATTAGGTTAAGGTTAAGGTGAAGGTGAAGGTGAAAGTTAAGGTTAGGTTAGGTCAAGGTTAAGGTTAAGGTTATGGTTAAGGTTAAGGATAAGGTTAGGTAAAGGTTAATGTTAAGGGTAGATTATAGTGAAGATTAAGGTTAATACCTGTAACCTTCAACCTTAACCTTAACCTAACCTTAACCTTAACCTAACCTAACCTTAGCCTTATATTTACCCTTAACCTTACCTTAACCATAACCTTAACCTAACCTTAACCTTAACCTTAACCTTAACCTTATCTTAACCTTACCTTAACCATAACCTTAACCTAGAACTTAACTATAACCTAACCCTAACCTTGACCAAACCATTAACATTATCCTTAACCTTAACCTAACCTTAACCTTAACTAAACCCTTAACCTTAACCTTAACCTTAACATTAACCTTAACCCTAACCTTAAACTTACCCTAATATTTTGGGAATGTTTTTTAACAAAATAGAGGCGGAAGTTTCCTTTTAACCACCTCTAATATGAGTCACAAGAAGTGGTTAACTTGATGAGCCATGGATCTCCCTCTTTAGGTAGTGGTTTCCTCCTCCCATGGAACACTCCTTGAAGATAGGTCTCCCTTCCATGATTATAGGGATCCTAACCTCTCCCTATCCCTCTATATAAACAGGCCTTCTCCCTTTATGAAAGATAGCTGAACATATAGCCAAGAAGCTGAACTTGGAGAAGAGATACTATAGTTGATTAATCTCTATCAAGAAGGTAGAACCAAGGAGAATTCCGTAGACAGAGCCCCGTCTGAATTCTTGATGAGCCTTTGTGAGATGTGCTCCGCTGGAACCCTATTGGAGGAGACCGCAACGTCGAAGCTTGGTTGTACTCTTCCTTCCTTCCATTAAAATACTCGACTATGGTGTTAGACTCCTATACCAATAGGTATAATTTTTCATGATTGACTTGTCGAACTATGAAATATGTTCAAACCTTTTTCTTGTTGCAAAAGCTGTTCCATATTATCAAAAAAATCAAAAAATCAAAAAATTTAAAAAATGTAAAGAGGGTATACCCTAAAAGAAAAATCAAAGGGTGAAAAGGATAAAATGGTCAAAAAAGTGAAATAAATGAACCTCAAACAAAAATAGACCGGGAAAGTGTGCAAGTCTAAATGCCACTACTATTTCATTTTTTGTAACAAGAAATTGTGTGCAGCTTGTTAAACTTTTGCCACAATTTATGAAGAGTCAAACTATTTAAACTTGACTCATTCATTATTCAATTTCATGTTGTAGAATAGAGAATAAATATCTGGCCAAATAGTTTAATCTTGGCAGATAACTAGATAGGTAGAGTTAATAAAAGGTGCTCAACATTTCAATCTGAGCCCTTGGATGTAATAAGTGTAGACTTACGTAGGTTTTCCATGTAAAAGAAAAAGAAGATTGATAAGGGTTTGCTAGTCTAAGTGCACCGTAATAAAGAAGAAAAAATGGTAGAGTAAAGTAGATAGGGTAGGTAGATGTTGTTGTAGAATTGCATGTGATGAATAATGGTTCTAAATGTGTTCAATTTTACTTTCATCACAAGTGTAAAGGCAGATACTACATTGGGAAAAAATTCACAGCAAAGCAAAGTCAAGATTATTAACTTCCCCTTCATTTTCCCCCTAAATAATTCACTAATTTCCCTAAGCACTAAGGTATTTGAAAATCAAAGGGGCTCAAGGCATTTCCTTGACTTTTGGAGGGACCGGACCCTCGACCCAATAATTGGAAAAAACATAAGTACTTAAAACCATTCATCATCACACTCATTTACTTCAAAAGATTCTTTCTTAAGTAAAATCCCATTTTACTTAGGAAAATCATGAGATATTTCATAGAAAACCCTGAAAATCACATTTTATCCTAAGTTTAAGTGATGAAGTGATTACAATGCAATGTTCTTCTAAAAACTTCACTTTCTTAGTTATATTAATGTATTTTGAAGTTTGTCTTGTCCCCTTGTCATATTAACATTGATTTTATATATTAACTCCTTATAAAATCACCTTTTCCTATTATATATAACTTCTTTTATATAAATATCCCAAAAGGCCCATGTATTATATTTTTAACCAAAGTATTTAATTCCCACTTATTCAAATTAAAAAACCCGCTTTATACCCCCTTTGGTTAAAAAATAACTTTATATATATTCCCGCCCCCTATGGTAAATAAATCGCTTTGGTTTAATTATCATATAATAAAAATCATTTAAACATATATTTATATGTGTTTAAAATAAAAACAAATGTTGCTCGACCATCCACTGTGAAAGGGATTAATTAATCCTTACGATTAGTTAATAACTGGCCTCATCCAATCAAATCCCGCCCGATGAGTTTATTTAATTATTAACTACGTTGGGCTCGCGCCATTAAAACTTTCCCATCTCCCTGTCCCGTCAACCGTCCGATTGACCCGTCGAAGATCTACGGTCATTATCAATTTCGCTGGCCATCTGCGTACGAAATATAATGCGAAATGGACCAGAGGTATTCTAAATAGTTCTTGGCTACGTGTCAATCAGTATATTGCATCGCTACCTCTCCTCCAAAAACCGTCTTCCCTCATAAGCAGTGCGATGAAAAACCGCCCGTCCCCTATGACCAATCCTGTACATGCTGACGTCATTTATTAAAATAATAAAAAATTTGCCACCCTTTGAATTTGTGAATAAAACAAAAACCTACGTCTTTTTCATCATTTTGTACGCAGAAAACGACTTTGCCCTCCATGCAAATAATTTCAAAAAATCAATTGTCAAGTGCCATTAACTGAATTTTGCTCAAGACCACTACCAGAACAGTAAACTAGCGTTCACGCGCCGTAGCTTGCACCTGTTTAAACATAATTCATCTCTTAAAAACAGGTATTTACCCCATTTCTCATTTAGACTCTGTGAAATCCTGGCTTTCGTTTTAAAATTCCGCACCAAAGACTGCTACAGAGTTTATTTGAGTCTTCTATTTTCCCATAATTTCAAATTGCGTCCCCAAAAACCTGTAATTTTGCTCAATTTTTCACCATAAGCTGAATTTCCATTTTTGAATCCACAAGAACCAAAAATGGAAGTTCCTTTAGCTTTAAACGTAGCATCTTTGAGTTCCCTTCACAAAGACTTGGATTATTTACCTTTGGCCGATATGGATTTTCAAGTTAAAGACCTAGGTCTCAGTGAGAATCCTCTTCGAATATTTTTCCGCTGCAAAGACAATTATTTGAATGGTTCCGACATGATTGGAATTTGGGAATCTAATATTCCCATGTACTTTCTCCCAGCAGTCTGTGTTTTTCCTGAAATAATCCATTTTTTTCATGCCAACTATGCTCCTAACCAAATAGTAGTCTTATCCCCAAGTCAAGATGTCCTCTTCCCAATAACTGCTCATTCCATAAATGAGATGCTACATTTCCAACCTGGTCAAGCCCTCACTCCCCTGTCCATGGTTGAATTATTGGATAAATCTACCAAATTATCCCATGAAGAGTTAAACCGTCTTGGCCAAACTTTTATGCTACCACAGCATCAGCCTAAAGGCCCTCCCCCTTATGGTCATACCTTTTTTAATGATGAGGGCAGAATTATTTTAAAAATGATATCTTCAATAATGGGCTTCAATACTAGTGAGTATGTTGACCATTTGACTCTAGTATTTTTGTCTATTTTTACCCCTGGAAAGCCTCCTGCTGTTAAGTATGACTTTGCATCTTATATTGCTGACAAAATCCATGATCAGTTCATGAGATTTGGAAATGAGAGAGTATTCAAATATTATTCTTTCATATATCATCTCATGATATATTATCAGTCTGAAAATTTTCCTTTCCACATTCATAAACTTGATGCTAAAGGAAACTCTAGGTCAGTCATCTTTTGGTCGGCCATTACTCACAATTCCCCTGATTCGCCTTATTCCTATAATGAGTTCATTGACCTATTTGTACACCCTGCAACTACCTTGTTGGTAGGAGTATCCCCTCCTAGAGTCAGTAATGAAATCAAGAAAATTCTTCAGCTCTCCAAACAGTACAAGATAGGTGACTGGTACTTGTATCAGAATCATACTGAAATCAAAATTTATGGATGTGAATTGTGCCCTTTAAAATTACCAAGATATGTTCCAATGCGACTCTTTGCATTAGAGTACTTCAGAAAGATGAATAATTCAGATATAATTCATTTCCGTAATGCAAATAAAAAGTCTCAACTCAGGATAAAGAGCCAATTAGGTCCCTTTTTTTGTAATTCTAGGAAGGGTGGAAAAGAAGCCGAAAGGATTTTAGAGGAGTATTTGAAATTAAAAAAGAGTTTATACTGGGCGCCCTATGATCCATATAGTTTTATCTGTGATAGAAGAATGAAAAATAAACTATCACCATACATTCATTTTAGGATGCCAGAAATAGAACAATATGCCAATACAGATGAATGGGTGGGAGGAACTTTGATAGAGCAAGATTGTGAGCAGGTCAATGTTGATAATGTAATGAAAGACCTTGAAAGGATACTTGACCCGGACTATTTTGGGCAGGTACAGACAGTAGGACCTTCTTCAGTAGGAACTTCATAGCAACATTTGCATGAGATCAGTACAATAGCAGTATAATCAAAAGGAAAAGAGAAAGAGGTTGATACACAAGTTAAAGAAACATTCACTATGACAGAACAACCTCAAACTTCCAAGGGACAGGATCAAGTACAGGTTTCTTCTGTTCAAACCAATCCAGTAGAAATGTCAATTTTGCAGACTCCATTAAATGTGGAAAAGGGGAAAAAGAGAGATGCTAAAGCTGCTACCCCTCTCACTGGATCTTCACAACAGCCTCAGGCCAAGAGACAGAAATTGAATACTCCTCCAGAAGTAGAATATATTGATGAAATCCTTGATAGTCAAGGACCAGAAAAATTAGGTAGTCAACACACAGGTACAGTCAGTGGAGCATCCACCACTTCACAAAGGAAAGAGCTACAAAATCAACAGAGTGTTGAAATATCTTCTTTCAAAACACTAGTTAAAGATGCAGGAGATATAAAGAAGACATTTATCAATATAAAATCCAGGAACGATCCTTTAAGAATCCAGGTTTATAATCAATATTTGAGGATGGCTCCTAAGAATAAAGAAATATTGATGTCATCTTATGACATTCAAGAAGGAAAAATGATAATGAGTCACTTCAAACCCAAAGTGCAGCAACCCCAAACAGATGCTGATTATATTAGGACAAAATTTGAAGTCCTAGCAAAGGATATCCCTCCTTTAGATCAAATTGAATTACATAAGCAGACCGGTGAAATGATCTATTCTACTTTGACTAATAAGGAAATGGCAGCTCATAGGTTACAGGATTTATTGGAGAACACTAGTACACAATTGCAGCTTGAAAAGGCTTCTTCTCAAGCCAAAGACAACAGGATAAAAACATTAGAGGAAATAATTATTGGATTAGGTCACAATCCAAAGGATGTCAAAGGTATAGAAGCTCTAATCAAGAAAAAAGATGATGACATTGCAGCTTTGAGAAAGTAGTTGAAATTGCTAGCTTCAAGACATCCTCAAACTGAAAAAGTAATAAAGAAGAATTATGAAGAAGAAATGATGGACTTTCTTTTGAGGCTGAATGAGAAACTGAATGAAACATAAAAAGAGCTTGAAAAAGAAATAAAAGACAAGCAGTCCAGTGTTCCAGTATCTACAATAGAGGTTATCACAGGTACAACAAGTCAGCCAACAGGCCAACCAACAGAGCCATCACAGGTAAATACTTCAAATTTGAGTACAAAAGAACTAATAAAATCAATGAATGACTTGAAACTTCAAGTAACAGAACTTCAGCACACAAAGTTACAGCTTATTAATTTGGAACAGAGATATGATATCTCAAAAATGATTGTTGCTGACAAAACAAGAGAAGTCAAAAAGTTGGAAAAATTGGTTAAAGCTTTGGAAAAGGATCTCACATTGGAGAAACCTTTAAGAGAAATAAATGAAATTATTTGGGATAATATTATCCATTCAATAAAAGACATCTGGTCTCCAATTCAGATAATATATGAGCAGAATGATTTGATCAAAGTAGCTCTGGATGAAGTTGAAAACACACAAGCAGAATTAGGAAATAGGCCTGAGGAAGCCAATCAGCTCATACAATTTCTAAACACACAAACCAGACAGCAACTTGTAGATCAGGGTATTCAGGATAGAACTGCAACAATATTAGAGATAAAAAGAGTTTTTACTAAAAGAACTCTTATGCAAAATTTAGAACGAAGGTGCTTTGACATGCAAGGAGAAATCATTTCTTTCAGAGAAAGGTTTAATGTTTTATTGAATAAAGGGTTTCCCAGCCCTATGGTTTCAGAAGATAAAATAATGGACCTGGAAAATTATGTTAAGAAATTGGACATACATGCTCACAATCAAGCCAGTTCCTCAACCATTTCATCAGAAGCAACATTACCCACAGGAAGGGATCTTCATGACAGATTAGAGAATTTGTTTTATCTTGAACATGAGGTAAAACATTTGTTTCCTAATCAGCCTAATTTCTTTAGATATACCGAGGCTGATGAAACATTGAGGAAGCTTCAACGGACCAAAATAGCAGAAGATAAATGGTGGGAAGATATGTTGGAACTTTTGTAAAATTTATCCTTATATGAAATTTTGACTATTTTACTACAGTATAAAGGATAAAGGGATAAAAAAAGGTCAAAGAGTATCGGTTCAGTTAAAAGAGTATCAGTGAGAACAAAGAGTATCAGTGAAGCAAGGCAGTTAGAACAAAATTACTGAAAAGGACAACAATGAGCCAAAATATAGGTCCTGCCTCCAGCACATTCTCAAAAGGAGGAAACAGCACAACATCAGTTGCTTTCTATCTTATCTACGAGACCATTTGTCCCTATTTTTATTGTAACTTATTTGTTATTCATCTTAGATTATATATCGTTTTGTTAAGAAATATTTTGTATGATTTTTTGTATAAATAAGCCCTCAATCGGATTATTGAGGGTGGATTCTTAAACTTTGCTGTAGCATTGAATTTTTGGAATAAAGTGCTATTGGAGAAATTTCTTTGTGGTTAGCTGGATGATGGATTGACGCTAAAGACTTTTTACAGGATTCATTTGTCGAACTACGGATCAATAAGTCATCCTTTCCCTTGTGTTTTAAGTCTTTATATTTGTTTATTATATCATAGTGTTTCATTTCTGAATAATTAATGAAAGAGAATAAATCAGAAAGTACTTAAGTGTAATCTGATTTCAATCATTTTTATTCTAAATGTTTTCTTCGAAATTGGTTATAAACAATGAATTCTTAATTTCTCTTGTTTAGCCAGTTTATACATTTGATTATTTAGTAAAGAATACTTAACTTCTCTTTATTGGTAATCACTCATTTTCTCTCTATGAATATGTTGAAATATTCTTAATTTCCTTTCATCCATTCTAAACCCATTCCATTCACTTTAGATCTAAAATTGTTCTTTGTTTTGATTATATTGCCTTGTAAAGCCATCTTTTGCTGATAAACTTAATCCAGTGAAACCATATTTTTGACTCCATAGCCCAATGGCCTGAAAATACTTAATCTTGCCCTCAGTTACGAAATTCCACCATTCAAACTCAAACAAAATCCCTGGACTTTATAACTAGCCTAATATCTTCTAAAACAAAGCTAAACTTGAAAGAGATAGCCCTCTCTGGATACAGATTGGCTAGATTCTGTATCTAAAATATTGGTTTGTGGTTACCTCGGACACCTTTCCTCTTCCAACAACTTCAAGGAAAATCTGAGTGATAACATATGGTATTGGTTCCATAATTGTGTTATGTTTATTGATGCAATTGATTTAGTCTTCTTCGACTGACTGATAGTTACGAATGTGAAATAGTATGTTGTATATCGTCTTTGTTTCTTGTGTATGTGCAGGTCTACAAGCGTGAGAACGAGCGGATCGTGATCTGTCAAACCAAGAGCGAGAGGCAGCCACTCTTTCTGATGACACAACAGTGTAGGACCTCAGGTAATTTATCTATCGAGTCTCTGTCAATTGGTTAACTAGGAATCAATGTTATCGTGTGGCTTGTTTGTGGCTAGACCCACTCTAGGGCTAGTTGGATCACCTTTGTCCGCAAAGCGGATTTACCTCACCAAAAAATTGGCGACTCCACTGGGGACCAGTGCGAGTTTTTTTATCATCCATTAGGTCTTATTCTTGGTCTTTGCTTGCTTAGCTTGCCTTTTCTGATTATTTTTGCTGAGTTTAAGATCCCTGTTCAGCCCCATAGGATCAGATCTGACCTCTGGTTTTCCAAAATTTTCCTTTTTCTAGGGTTGGCTTGATTTGCGCAGTTTCCATTCTGACAGTCGCACCCACTGGCGCTTGTTGCTATTTCAACACTTGTGCCATCCCTTGTCTGGCACTGATTAAAACAGGCAGTCATGCCATTTCCTGTAGGTGTTAGGGTTTTCCCTGTTTTGGAGTTTTTGGTTAGTACTGGTGTCTCTGGGTGTTTTCTTGACTTGTTTTGAGTGCTTTGCGATTTTTTGTGACTGTGAGTAGCCTCCTTCCTTCGGTTGTTTATCCATTTATTTTCAGCATCATAGCCTTAGGGTTTTCTAGTGCTTTGGTATGATGAGCCTCCTGTAGGAGCTTCGGTATTTTGTTTCGCAGCCACCTTCATTCCTTGTTTGATTGCATTCAGCTCTCTTGATCCGTTTGAGTGATTTCATTTGGTGGAATGAGTCTTGGATGAGTCTTTCCTCTTTCATTCAGTTGTGCTTCTTGTCACTCCAAGCATAGCTCACATTGCTTGTATGGGTTTGTTCCGACATCTTTCTTCAATTTGGAAGATTGCAACATTGGTTTGAGTTTTTATTTTGTTTGCTTTTGAGTTGATTGAATTGTTCCGTTTCAACTCTCACATTGATATTCTCGAACTAGTGTGAAGGTTTATTTTTCATGTCATTTAGTGCATTGTTTACTCTATTACATTGAAAAAAAAAAAAAAAAATTGTGCTTGCATTCTTGTGTGCATTTTGGAATTGGAAAATATTTTGCATAACTAGCATTGGGCATTCTAGGAAATGTTTCTCGTTTTCATTAGCTTGCATCAGATATTTTAGTGGATGCTTATGTGTGTTCTCATTATCTGTTATCACTTGAAAAATCTTAACTTTCTCGTAGATTGCTTTTCATCGAACGAAATAGTATTTTATGGCATGTAGCTTTCATTTAGGGATTTGTGAGATCCAACATTTGGTAGGACCTTGGAATTGAAACATAAATACAAGATAAACATAAAATTTATTCAATTAACCTAAGGAAACATTGAAACTTAGTGAAAAATTTAGTGGTCTAAGTTAGAGATGTGTTCTGGCATCTTTAAACCTAGCAGTTGTCACTTGCCATCTAGCTTTAGACAGTGCTAGTATGGACTTGCGCTCCCCATACCATCGAGTATATAAAGGGAGACCCCTCTAGGTTGCAATCCTTTTATCTGTAGGAAGCCGAGTCTACCACCTTGTAACCATGATACACCAAACACAGCATTCAGGGAGACTACCTGCATGTACGTCAAGTAATTAGTTGATTCTTATTTCATTTTATAACCAAGGTGTATATGGAAGTTCACGGGAACCTGGTACACCCTTTTACCTAGACTACCCGAGCAGTCATTTTTTATCTTTACTGACTACATAAATTTGAAAATATCATGGAGCACTTGTCCTTTCACGCTCGTTTGAAAATAAAAGATACTAGAGTCATTTGTGATTGTTTCTTGACTCTTAAAACATGAAACAACAAATTTTTGGCTTCAATGTGGTAAAATAAAATACCTATGATTACATTCCTATTAAATTTTGATTACTTGGCCCATCCTTGATTGCCTTGGTTTTGATCCAAGGGTCTTCATTTTCGATCTTTTTCCTTTTTCTGGTGTGCTATAGTCACAGTGGCAGAACCATCGGTTTCTTCTACTGGTAGTCCTTTCTCAGATTATTCATCTGAAACTTATCAGACCTCTAGGTCTGCCAAGCTTCAACAGCACATCATCTCGTCAGAGTACCCCTTTGGAGAACCAGTTGAGTTCCATTGGCCTCTTTCAAATGCTTGGTTTGGGTTTGGGGTCGGGGAAAATTTTCCCCCTCTTACATCGGGATCACCATTTTTGGCTGCTATTATACCTCCTAGCCCCCGTAGTCTTTTGCAAGATCTCATAGTGGATTTAGAAATGGATTCGTCTGGTCCTGATGTCAGTGAGGGTATTCCAGTTTCTGATGAAGAATACCAACTTTTCCTAAAATACATCCATCAAGAGCCTGCTCAATCTTCACCATCGGTGTCGCTTCCATCCAGATATAGGTATTTGGGTTATATTATAGCCGGTATTTCCTCCATGGAAACATCAACTCCATCAAGGGGACCAGTCCTCCCATCATTAGGGATGTCGTCGATGACACCTATCTTGTCAATGCCTTTTGTTACGTCTGTCCCCACTAGGCCGACTGTCTGTGTGGCTGTGTCGGCACCGGTCATTACTACTCAACCGTTAGGAGTTTCGAATTCGGTAGAGACTTCAATTGCCATGGAAATCCCTGATGGCCTTTCTTTTAAGGATTATCAACTGGTTGTTCAGCAACAGAGCTCCTAGACTAATCAGTCCCCTCAGGATCCTAATCTTCCTTATTTTTCTCATTATGGCGCATATGGTACCTCGATTTATTCACTTCCATTTCAATATGATGAGCATGACAATCCCATTTATTTTCCTGCTCCTGAGGCTTATCAGTTCATTAACGGTTTTATACCTACCTTGTCTAGGCAACCTTCTAACCAACAAGGAAAACCCTTTTAGGGACAGCCTTCGGTTCAGCAGGGATATGCTTATGACCCACAAGGACAACCTTCGGTGCAGCAAGGGTATGCTTATGACCCACAAGGACAACCCTTTCAGGGATAACCTTTGGTGCAGCAAGGGTATGTGTATGACCCACAAGGGCAACCCTTACAGGGAAAACCTTTGTTCCAGCAGGGATTTTTTTACGGCCCACAAGGGTAGCCTTAAAATCCTCAAGATCAACCTTTACAAGCTCAACCTGTGATCCAACCAGGGAAACCTCAAGGACCAGCTGGGCAACCAGTATGTCAACCCAAACCTTCATATGGTCTTGGGGGTCAGATCCATCCATCTAAACTTTTGGTGCAACCTCAACAGCCATATCTTCCAATTGGTCCAAATGTTGCACAGCCATCTTATGGTCTTGCTCTAGGTCAACTTGGTTATCAGGCACAACCTAGCCCATTATAGCCATCAGGCCAACCTGCTCCGTAAGGGCAACCTGGTGGCCCTCATTAGTCAAGTCAACTTTCTTAGCTATTCCAACCTACACAGGCCATTCACCCTACTAAGCCACCGCTCTACTCTATGCTGTAGCAGAATCAACCTTTGTGCCTGACTTATCCAACTCAGCAGGGCCCTACTTATACTCCGCAGAAAAATCCTTATGATGCTCAAACGGGACCCTCATGTACTCAGAATCAGTATCTTGGTCTTCAACCCCCATATCCTGGTCCTCAGTCACCATATCAACCGAATTATCTGACTATACCCCTTATGGTTTGAATCCTCCGAGACAAAACCAATGGGGGCAGAGTTATACTCAACTAGGATGGAGTATGGGTACAGGTTCTTATCAAGGACTTATTATGCCTTTTAACCCTCAATTACCTTTCCTCACCACGTTGGAGTTACCGGATGTGTCCAAATTGAAAAATGATCCCATTCTTCATAATACTTATTGGCCTCCTGTTCCAACAAAGGTTCTAGGTGATTGTCCCAAGTTTAAGGGAATGTCTGGAGAAGACCCCCAAGCACACGTCATGACATACCATTTATGGTGTTCTTCCAATTCTTGGGTGGATGACTCTGTTTGACTCCATCTCTTCCAGTGCACTCTCACCGGGGCTACTGCTAAGTGGTATATTTAACTGCCTCATGGCATATTTCAAGATTTCAACACTCTCGCTATGGAATTCCTTACCTATTTCTAGTTGTTGTTTCATTATGAAGCCAGGACGTATCTCCTAACATCCTTGAAATAGGAATGAGCTACCAATATCTCGGACCACATTCATGAATGGAGATGGCCTCGTTGCCTGATCAAGTTCGAAATTCCTGATCAACATCTTACTCATTGGTTCACTACCTCTTTTTCCAATCAGATTGTGAAAGACGTCGCCATGGGGGCATGTGTAATTGAGTAGCAAGCCATTGCTCATGCCCATTACCTTGGCATTTTTTATGACATGTTGAATGAGGCTCCATGACCTGGGACCTCTAAAGCACTGCCTACCCCATCAGTCGACGACGTTATTGGTTCCGTGTCTCAGACTTCATGCAAGTCTTCGAATGGGAAGTAGAAATCAAATTCTTCCAATAATTCTGCTCCTTAGGCTACCCCGGATTCTAGTAAAACCTCGGATGTCAATGTCGTTCAGGCCAATCCTACAGACAAGACTTCCAAGGGGAGAAATAAGGAAGAAGGAAAGGCCAAATTCGATGCCCTGAAACTAGAATTTTCTAAACCTTGTGCTGATGATGGTTCACAGCGAAAGCCGAAGTATCCCTCTCTAATTTTTGGTGAGGAACACTACAATACGGATTTTCCTAGATGATCTAAGGTTAGTCAACTGCTCAAAGGTGCTAAGGGAACTCTGATGGTCCTTAAAGAACCTTTCCTATCTCAGAAAACCCATATGGTTGAGCAACCTCTGCCAGCTGCATCGTTTGTCTCTCAAGTATTCATGATGAATGGTTCTGCACCTATTTCCATCGCTACTTGGTCGAATGATTATGCCAGATCACGCCAGGAAGCCGAGAAAGAGGTCGTTGATGGTCCTCCTCCCCCACCTGCCTCTGGTCCTCTTGAGATTGAAAGGCCTAGTGCTGAACCCGTTGTACAACCACCTTCTAAAGGTGTTCTCTGGAAATATTATTATAATCCTAACACCTGTGCTGCTTAGCATTACAATATTGTTGAGGACTTAGCACAGGCGCCATTTGCGATATCCGCATTAGAAGTACTTCAGAGTTTTCTGTCTCAATGGAAAGCATTATTATTTGCAATCGACAGGATTGATCTTGCTGATTATAGCCTTCTCTCTTTTGACTTATAGAATTTCATCCCCCAACTTCCGCACCAAATTGTGCTTGTCATACAAGTCGGCATTAATGGTTTCAATATACATAAAGCCATTGTGGATGAAGGTGCATCTACCTGTGTCATGTCATCTGCTTGTTGGAAGGCTATTGGCTCTCTAGCCCTGACTTTGTTTCCCAATACCCTTGGAGAATTTGATGGAAGGGAATCGAAACCGTTGGGTGTTCTCGCTAGCTTGTCGATCACGTTGCAAGGAAATATGGTCAACGTTGAAGTAGAATTCATTGATGGAAAACTCAATTATAATCTTCTACTCAGTCGTAGTTAGACTCACGCTATGATGTTCGTTTCGTCCACCCTCTTCTGACTTCTAAAGTTTCCACACGAGGGAAAAATCATTACTTTGGATCGGTTGTCATTCTTTACCTCGTCTTCCGAGAACAACATGCCATACGTGGATCAGATTCCTTCTCCCCCTAAGAGTGTAGGGCTGGGTCTTTTCAAAGATCTTGCTCTCATGGGTATCTTTCCCCTTCTACCACCAAATACCATTCAAGTTAATATGGTCTCTCGGTCATATGACCCATGGATCATCCCTTTACCTGAATAGGTTGATTCATTTGGGGATTTGATGCCACTTAGTCCAATTGAAATCAATTATTGTGAGCTTACAGTTGCATCCGATTCTCCCCCTTATGAAGGTGCTCCTTTGAGCATGTCTCTTGATGTTTATTCTCAATCCCCCTGGCTAGGCGATGCTGATTCGCCTAATCCTTTGAAAGAAGTGTTTACATATGACAAGGCTATAATGGAAACCATGTGTCTCAAAGATCTACCATGGAGCGATGGGCATCATTGTTCCTCCTTTGTGCCTGGCCTCGGGGCAATGTCTCACTGTCTTGAGTGTTTTGTGCCTCAAGTTCCTTCTCCGCCACTTCAAACACCTATTTTGACTCATCAAGTCTTTGCTGAAGGTAACTTGGCTAACATTACTCAAACGATTCTTATCGAAATTTTTGTGAAACCGGGAATTGTGAAGAACATCCATGTGGGAGTCACTTGCTCTTCCGAGGAAGTCCAAGCATATATCAGCCTTTTTCGCAAATTTCATTATGTTTTCACCTGGTCTTGCGAAGAGATGCCTGGAATTTACCCAAGTATTGTGGTGCATGAGATTCCCACCTACCCAGGTGTGAAGCCTGTTCGCCAACATCTTTGTCCAGTGCATCCTCAGAAAGTCGCCGCTATCAAAGCTGAAGTTGGAAAACTTCTCAAAGGAGGTTTCATTTATCTAATTCCTCTGACAGAGTGGGTTTTTAACATTGTTCATGTGGATAAGAAGTAGGGATAAATTTGTGTCTGTGTTGATTATAGCGATTTTAATTGGGCCTATCCTAAGGATAACTATCCCACCCATTTCATCGATCAGATCATTGACGATTGTGCGGAGAGTGAAATATTTTCCCTTATGGATGGTTTTTCTGGCTATAATCAGATCAAAATTCTCCTGTCCAATCAACACAAGACTGCTTTTATCTGTCCTTTGGGAAAATTCGCGTATATGAAACTCCCTTTCGGCTTGAAGAACCCTGGGGCTATGTTCCAGTGCATGATGTCTTATGCCTTTCATGATATTCATCATATTTTTCAACCATACCCAAATGGCCTTCCGACTCATTCAGCTGCGTGAAAATACCACCCGGACCATCTCTACTAGATATTTCTTCATTGTAGACGCTACAACATTCGGATCAATCCACATAAATGCGTATTTTGCATCAATTCTGGTAGAATTTTAGGGTTTATGTATCTAAAGACGAAATTCACCTTGACCTGCTTAAGATTGAGGCTATTGTTAATCTCCCCTCCCCATCCTTGTTACACCAACTTCAGAGTCTCCAAGGGAAAGGAAATTTCTTACGTTATTTTATCCTAGACTACGCCGAAGTAGCCAGAGGATTCACATGACTTTTAAATCAGGACATCCCTTTCTTTTGGGATGATATTTCTCAGCAATATTTTGATAGGCTTAAGACGTTGCTTGTCAACACTCCTCTATTACGTCCTCCAAATTACCATCATGATTTCACCCTCTATCTGGCTACCGCCTTCAGTACGATCGCCATTCTTTTGGTTCAAGATGATGATGACGGCAATGAGCATGTCATTTACTATTTGTCTCGGAACCTTCTCGACCCTGAAACACGTTACGCACATATCGAGAAGTTAGCG
The DNA here is from genome assembly GCA_034641835.2 of Pinus albicaulis. Classification (NCBI taxonomy): domain Eukaryota; kingdom Viridiplantae; phylum Streptophyta; class Pinopsida; order Pinales; family Pinaceae; genus Pinus; species Pinus albicaulis. Next base: position 988,899,277 of record CM076578.1, on the reverse strand, counting down.
CTCGCTGCAGTCCAAGTCGTCCAATGTTTTTGTCATTATATCCTTTTACGCATGGTAACCGTGATTTCTGATTGTAACCCCATGACCTATATTCTGTCTTGGTAGTTGCTGAGGGGAAAATACTCGAAGTGGATCATTATCCTCCAAGATTTTGATTTGGAGTTTACTACCGCCAAATCAAAGAAATCACTTGTTTTCGCTGATTTGATTTTTTCTCTCCCTATCGACTCTGCTCCTTCTCATTCCGAGGATCATATTCTGGAAGAAACTCTTTTCTTGATTAGCACCCTTGATCCATGGTACGGTGATATTATCATGTATCTCCAAACTTCTACTATTAGGTCTGAGTTAATGAAAGATTCCCAACGTCATATTCGGCATCAGTCACAACCTTATCGTATTATTGGAGATACCCTTTATTGCGTTGGAGTTGATTCTATACTCCACCGATGTCCAACCCTCGAGGAAGCTGAGAAAGTTTTAAATGACTACCATAGTGGCACCTGTGGTGGTCACATGTTTGGTTATGCGTCACTGCATAGAAGATCCTTCATGCTGGCTATTTCTGGACATCCATTTTTAAAGACTACATTGTCGCAATTCAAAAATGTCATGCGTGCCAGATATATCAACACAAGATGTGTGCGCCACCTGTTCCTTTACACCCTATCATTATCGTTGGTCCTTTTTCCAAATGGGGCATCGATTTTATGACATGTAACACTCGTTCGGCCGAGGGGCATGCCTATATTATCATCACTGTCGATTATTTTATGAAATGGGCCAAAGAAATGCCTACACTGGCTGTGGATGGTAAGAAAATAGCACAATACATATTTAATCATGTTATTGCTCGGTTTGGTGTCCCTCCCTCAAGCCATCGTTAACGATCATGGTTCTCATTTTTGGGATTATTTGATGGTGGAGCTGACGTCTAAGTTGGGTCTGCTTCACGACAGCTCAATGCCTTATTACCCTCAAGCTAATGGCCAAGTTGAAGCCATAAAAAAAGTCCTTGTTACAATGCTTCAACGAAAAATTGGGATTCATAAATAAAACTGGCATCTCATGTTGTTTTCAGCTCTTTGGACTTACCGAACTGTTACACCATTTTTTTGGTCATCTAACCTATTATTATTAGATGAACCCAAGTACACCATGTAAGACCAATTTTACCCTAAGTAAAATTTCTCTCACCATATAAAATAACTCATTTGGTCATATTTAACCCAAAACAAGGAAATTAATTAAATAAATCCTTGTTATTGTTATTTCCTGTTTCGTTATTTAAATCATTATTTAAATAGGATTCTTTGTTAAATTTGACTAAATCATTCATAAATAATTAAATAAACCATTATTTATTTAATTATATTCCCATCATTCCCCTAAAATGATAAATAAATCATTTATTTATTTATTTATTATTTATAAATAAAGGAATTGACCCAAGTCAAGAATCCTTTTCCCTCCAACAAATATAATAAAATATTCCTAAAAGGTGCTTCAGAATTCGATTAATAGCCTTTTAAATACATGCTGAGTTCTGGAGCCGCCCCAATATTTTGTTATAAATAGGGGGTTTCCCCATTCTATTAGTCACCTTCATTGCATTAGATCACTATGGATCTATTCTTGGTCACAATTTTCCATTTTTCTTTGTGAACTCCCATTGAGTTCTATGTTTTATTTTCTACATCCATAAGAGAGAAAAATGTTAGATCTGAAACACTGAGGACTTCCAAGAACCCATCCCACTGAGGAGAACCGGAAGACACCTTTCTTGTTTTCCTCTCAGGTGCCTCATTCTTTAATATAATACAAAATTATTTCAAATACATTCTTCTTGTCTTGTTCATTGGATCTATGGAGCTATGTTATATTTTATCTGCTTAATATCTTTTGTGCTTAGATCTGAATTTGTGCAGCAATATTAAAGATATTTTTCAGCCATAATTGATGTTAGGGCTATTTGTTATGCGTAGCTAAAGTGATATTTTACGATGAAAGATTCATACTAACAATTGGCGACTCCACATGGGTTTTATTTTACGACCACTGTCATTTTATCTGTTCCTGCATATCCAGTTGTTTCAGACCCTAGGTTTTCTCTTCAGTTTTCTGTTTTTCCTATTTTTATGGTGCTTTCCACCTCTAAAACCCTCAAAAAGTCAAATTTTTAACTTCCGTGTGTTTCTGGCCCTATTGCGCAAGTGGCCGACATCAGCTGCAGCTGAGACGACATTTTTTTTCTGAAATCTGCTGTCGAGAGTGTCGAAAGTGCAGGTCACACTTTTTGGCCCAAAAAGTGCGTCTTGGAGCTTCAGGTCATGGAAAACAGCCCAAAAAATACCTTTGAGGAAACGGTCCAAAAGCTGCGACTTGGCCTTTTTTAAGACATAAAAATTGGGTTTTGTGCGTTCTGGGAGTTGTCGACCTCCGTCTTCACCCATTTAGACCTATTCTTGCTCCATTTTACTCAACTAAGTGGGACTCTAGCCCCTTAGGGCTTCAGTACCCTCCACTTTTTGTGGGAGAGTTTTCTATGTTTCAGAAGTCTGAATTTCCAGAGTTTCAACCTTTTTTCTTTCTGATCTAATACCTCCTTTTCAGATCCCTACAGATCATCTCTTCTCCCTTTCAAAACACCTCATATAATTTTTTTTGGGTTCATTTCAAGGTCCACCTCCTTGTCCATTCTGTTTTTAGCTGATCTCCTCTTTTTTAACAGCAACCTTGCCTCTGCTTCTTTGCTGTTTTCTGCACCTCTTTTCAGCAGATTTCTCCTTTAGATCCCTGTTCCTCCCAAATTTAGATCTATTGGCCTTCTTTTTAGTGTGTTTTGATTATATTTTTTCCCTCTTATAGACTAGTTTTGAGAGACCCGCCTCCTTGGGTTAGATTTATGCATTGTTAGCTGTTAATTTTATGTTATTTTAGTCTTATTTACTATTCTCTGTAGATTTATTTTCAGTTACGCAGCACACTTTTTATTTTATTCTCAAAACGTCTGGGTTTAAAAATTAAAATTAACACACGCCACACACTGACCCTAAGTGAAGAAGAGCCTGGAAAAGACTTTAAAATCAATTGACATTGCACCTCTCTGCCCTTGTTTCAACATTGTACTCACTTGATCTTGCACCGCCCTGCCTTTGTCAATTTTTCTTCTTCCCGTCATCATTGTGCCTCCAAGGCGTTTATCCCGGAGACTTCTTAGCATTCACCCTCAGTTTCCGGTTAGTCGAGTTGCTCCTTCCCGTCGTCGTCGAGTTAGTCCTCCCCCGCCTTCTGATTCTTTGGTTTCTTCCCCTACTTCTGGTTCTCCCCCTGTTACCTCCACCATGTCTGGTCTCGGGCCTAATGCTAGTGGCCACCCCAGCCCTAATGCTGGAACTATTACTAGCGGAACCACCACAGGAAATACCTCGACTGCTCCCTTTCTCCCCTTCATGGCAGGCCTCAGTCTCCCCGACTTCAATCAATTGATCAATGATCCTATCCGCCAAGATGTTAGTTGGCCTGTTATGCCAACCAATCTCCCCTCTGACATTCCCAAGTTTGAAGGCCTTGCTGGAGAAGATCCCTCCAACCATATCCAATATTTCCACATGTGGTGTTCATCCCATTACATTATTGATGATTCCATCCATCTTAGATTGTTCCAACGCACGCTTACAGGCGCAGCTTCTAAGTGGTATGTTGACCAGCCCACTTCCTCTCATACCACCTTTTCGACTCTTGCCCAGGATTTTTTATCTTACTTCCAGCTTCCCCTTCGTTATAACACTGGTATCGAACTTTTGACTTCTTTCCGTCAATCATCTACGACCCGCCTATCCGATCATGTCCAGGAATGGCGGTGAAGAAAGAGCCTATGTCAATCTCCTACCTTCGAAGACTGTGTCTATATGGACTGGTTCCTTAGATCTCTCTTGCCACCTATCGGGAAAGATGTTGCATCGCATTTTCCTCAAACCAAAGAAGCTGCCCTCCAAATGGCATTAAAATATGACCTGATCTACGCTTAGACGGGTTATGTTTATACTGTTCTACCTGACCTCCCTAGACCAGGTAATGCCCATGCACCGGGGGCACCTCATGCTGCTAACAGTATCGTTGGAGCTATCTCTCATCCATCCGCTCAACCTCCCATGAGCTATGGTTTCCCTGGGGGAGGGGGCACCACTTCCTGCACTTATCCCCCTCCCGGTAGCTCGCATCCAGGATCCGGCATGCCTCCTCTTTCTGCCCAACCCCCTGTTACCCAACCTCATTATCATCCAAATCCATAGCCTAGTGCTCCAACTCCTACAACATTAGCACTCTCGCCTCCCTTGTCTTCTCAACCCCCACAACAACAGCCACCACCCCCTTAAGGGCAGGTGTATGCACAACAGAGTGCGACCAATCCTTTCCCGCAGCCAAGCTTCGTGGCTACCCAACCACCTCACGGACCGGTACCCACTCAACCTCATACATCTGGTACCTCTGATTACCAGATCCTCATGATGAACTCTGACCAACCTATAACCACCGACATTAACCTTCACACTCAGTCCCGTCCGTACCCCCAAAATCCTGCTCCATCTATCCCCGAGTTACCTTCTTCAGGTTCTATAGCGCCTCTTTCAACAAGTTATGGTCCCTTGCATATCCCTCCGACCAAAGCCGAGGTTCATACCAAGATTCCTAAGGGACCCTTATGCCGAAATGCTACTTTTGACTGAGCTTCCCATTCGTTTAGCATAGTAGATGAGTTGGCCCAATATTTTTTTTTCATTTCAATGCTGGAACTCCTCCAGTCATGCCCCTCCCAAAGAAAAGCTCTACTATCTTCCCTAGGCACTGTAGATCCAACAGATGACCAATTGATTGTTTTCGATGCCCATCAGTCAGAGTCTCCTCCTCTTCTTGCTTCCGTAGCTTTCCAAATCTCAGTCAAAATCCGGAATGCTAACATTTTCCGGTGCATCATTGACGAGGGGGCATCCACCTGTGTGATGTCCGCTTCGGTTTGGAAAAAACTCGGATCTCTTGAGTTGGCCCCTTCCACGATCACTCTTCGAGCGTGGGATGGCCACGCCTCCCAACCCATTGGCCTTTTCCATAATTTCCCCATCACTCTTGTGGGTAAGACTGTTTGCGTTGACGTTGAAGTCATCAACGCCACTCTTGATTATAACATTCTTTTGGGGCGTAGCTACACCTATGCCATGTCTGCTATCTCATCCATGGTCCACCGCAAGATGTTTTTCCCTCACAATGGAAAGATAGTCACCATCAACCAGTTGACGTATCATGAGCCAAAATCTCAAACCTCCCCTGAGTCAACCCTCTCTTCTGTAACCAATAAAAAAACCATTGATTCTTTGACCAGTGTTTCCCCCGGCATCTACAAAGACTCCTCCTTGCTTGGAACCTTCCTTGGTCTTCCTCCTCCTCCTGTCTCTGATCCCAGCTTAGCGAATGTTTGCATGATGCAACCATCTCGGGCTGCCCTTAAACAGCCCATTTCGGCTAGTCAGCAACCTCAACCTCACCTGCAACAATCCGCTCCTAGCCCTTTGCCTCATCTGCCCGAAATTCTTCTCCCTTGACCTTCCCATCTAGCTAATACTCATGAGCCTCTTTACCCTCCTGGAATGGTTCCCCCAAGCCTTAGCCATTTACGAGTCGTCCCACCTAGCCATCACCCCTCTAGTCAGATACCTTTCCTTGCTCCCCCTCCCATAGTTTATTCGGTCCCTCTCTTGGCCAACCTCTCCCTCCCTAACTTGACCTTGGGTAATCCAACCACTACCCCTCTTGTTCAACCCAAACCTTATCTTGCTTTGACCCCGTTTCAACCGGTCCCCATGACCTCTCCCACTGCAACAGTGCCTCAACCACCTCAACAGGAACCACCTCCCGTTGCGACCACTTCGGGTAAGACTGGCAAAGCTCGCAAGGGGTCATCAACTGACAAGACTGACCCAACAAACCCTACCCCTCCTCATCCTCCAAAGCCTACCATCCAGTGTGCCTTGTGTGATGTTGTCGGTCACGCCACACATACTTGTCCTGAATTGCCTCATCTCAAGCCCATGGTTAATGTCACGTTCCCTGAGTCCATGGTTGCAGAAGCCTTGGTTCCTTCTGTGCCTATGGCCAAGAACCCCAAGACTATTCACACCAACCACCCTTGTTCTTTTTGTGATCTCCATGGCCATTAAACCCACCTTTTTTCCTGCCTCAAGGACTTCCGCACCTCTCTAGTCGTGGTCCGCCAATTTTCGGCCAAGCACAACGAGTCCACCTCTCCCCTACTTGTGCATTTTGCTTCGACAGAACTACTAGACATGACAGATCCCATTGGCATTCCCCCTCCTGATGTCGAGATGACGGAGCCTTAATCCACCATCTTCTACCTATCATCATCCATGAGACCCTCGGGGAACATTCCCTCTAAATCCTCCCCTGTTTTTTCACTTGAACTTCCTTTAGCAATCACCTTGGGATCAACATCGGTAGATCCTTTATCTGCTTACTCTTCGGTCACCCCTTGTGACGATGCGCATGTGAAACTCTCTTCTCATGATGATGAGTTGGGTAGCTTCGTCATGTCAGGTGGTATTTCTTCCACCAATCACCCCATTTTCTATCACGATGATGACCTTATGGAAGGAATCATCTCCTCTGACTTTCTCTCTTCCCCCTTACATCGAAACCACGCATTTGAACCACATACACCTTGTGGCCATTACATTGCAACCCAATGTTTGGGTAAGGGGGCACTTGTATTTGAGAGACCAGGAGAAGTCATTCTCCATAACTCTCCTAGTGTATCTGGTTATGTCGACTCTAGTACCATTATTCTTCCACATTTATAAGAACCTCTAGAGTCCCATACCCCTTCAGATCACTCTCGGGATGATACCCCTTATCGTTCCTTCATTTTACATCCACAACCCAGTCTCTTAGACATTGTTGTTGACCAAACTATAGGTTTTCTAGGAGAGCATCAGTTCATTATCTCCAAATCCTCTATTTGGGATCGTGGCACCAGGTATGCCAACCCATCAACTTAAAGTCCATTTGATTCATATATGCAATACTAAATGAGAATGGTAATCCTCCATTGCCTTTCTCAAACTAAATAACCATAACAAAAACAAATGGTGCACCATATCCTTAAAACGTGTTTAAATTCCCCTTTTTCTACATACATTTTGGCCTGACCACAACATGCTTGGGGAAACCTATGCCCCTCAACCATAAATATCCTAGATCTTAGCCAAAAACAACACTAAAACCCCCTTTCTCTACCAGGTCACACTTTTCAGGTCATTTCCTGGGACAGGTCGTAGTTTTCTGCTCAATACCTACTACCCAGGTCACAGCACAGACCCCAAAACGTGCGACCTGGCTTGTTCATGAGCTCTGGGTACCTTTTAGTTTTTAGTGCCTTGATACTTCACTAGGACACATTTTTTCCATGAAGAGTCTATTCACCTCTCCTACAAATCGAATTTCTTCACTTACCATAATTGTACTTGGGACACCCCTCTGTCTCCTTACTTGTCTTTGTTAGTGTTGATTTTCATCATGAGATACCCTATTGTACTCATGTTTTTATGGTTCCGAATTGGACCTTTACTCTGTGGCAGCACCATTAAGTCACCCTTGTTTAGAGCATCTGAGTTACGTCATCATCAGTCATGGAGTCTATCTCGCGTCCCTTTGTATCCCACTATAGTCCTCCATCCTTCATTGCTTGGTCCCTCTCTCGTGTTGCACATTATGGCCTTTAGTACCATTGTCCCCTATCCCTCATGATAGTGTGTCAGTCATTGCCATGCCATTCATGCCCTTTATTCTCTAACAAGGGAAGTCTTCCATCCGCTACTCAATATTCCTCGTTTCATTATCATCATCAGTGTCCGCCTGTTAGTCACTCTACTATTTTCTCCCATGCCTTAGTTGAGATTCCCTTGTTGCCTCACCTATGGCGGACCTACTTCTGTCGACATCAACTCATTTAATCCATAAGCCAAGTCTAGGGGCAGTGTAACTTGATTCGAGCTCTTTTCAACATGATCTTGATCTATACACTTGATAGTCCAGTGATGCAGCAGCAGCTATTGGTGATTCCCAGGTGTGTTTGAGATGTTCCAACCCTCATAAGGGGGTGGCCCTACAGGTAGCCCCCCACATGCCCATATGACTTCCTCATTTCCTCCCTTGACGCAGCTCCTCCCATTTGATGATATCAGCCTCAACTGCTTGTGGCACCTCTTCGATTTGCACGTATCCATCAGATTTTGCAAGCCCTTCCCCGCGTGTAGGGGGCATTTGGGTGTATTTGTATCTCATGTACTACCATATTATTGTATAAGTCCTGACGATATTCCAGGCATCGCATTTATCTAGGATTCATCATGTTATTTATCTGGCTCATGTTTAGGCCAGTACATGCTTCACTATGACGTTCCGTGGTTTTCTAGGCACCTTATTCTTTGTACTTTGTCTCGACATGCATAGGTATGGCTCCCCCACTGCCTTTAGCACAAGTACCACTTCATAAACTAGAGACTTGTTGCACCTGTAAGTCTCATCTCCTCAGGGTCTAATCCTTTAGCACATCAGACAACATTACACTTCTCTCTCTCACTTCCCTTTTGATATCTAGTGATTGAGTTCTTACAACATACTTCGGTCATATGATTTGCTCCTAACACTCGTACGTTGGGGGGCAATCTGTTACACCATTTTTTTGGTCATCTAACCTATTATTATTAGATGAACCCAAGTACACCATGTAAGACCAATTTTACCCTAAGTAAAATTTCTTTCACCATATAAAATAACTCATTTGGTCATATTTAACCCAAAACAAGGAAATTAATTAAATAAATCCTTATTTATTTAATTATTTCCTAAGAACAAGTTATTTAAATCATTATTTAAATAATATTTTTAGTTAAATTTGACTAAATCATACATAAATAATTAAATAAACCATTATTTATTTAATTATATTCCCATCATTCCCCTAAAATGATAAATAAATCATTTATTTATTTATTATTTATAAATAAAAGAATTGACCCAAGTCAAGAACCCTTTTCCCTCCAACAAATATAATAAAATATTCCTAAAGGGTGCTTCTAGAATTCGATTAATAATATTTTATTCATGCACCGAGTTCTAGATCGCCCCAATATTTTGTTATAAATAGGGGGGTTTTCCCCATTCATTAGTCACCTTCATTGCATTAGATCACTCTGGATCTACTCTTGGTCACCATTTTCCATTTTTCTTTGTGAACTCCCATTGAGTTATATGTTTGCTTTTCTACATCCATAAGAGAGAGAAATGTTAGATCTGAAACACTGAGGACTTCCAAGAACCCATCCCACTGAGGAGAACCAGAAGACACCTTTCTTGTTTTCCTCTCAGGTGCCCCATTCTTTAATATAATACAAAATTCTTTCAAATACATTCTTCTTGTCTTGTTCATTGGATCTATGGAGCTATGTTATATTTTATCTGCTTAATATCTTTTGTGCTTAGGTCTGAATTTGTGCAGCAATCTTAAAGATATTTTGCAGCCATAATCGATGTTAGGGATATTTTTTATGCATAGCTAAAGTGATATTTTAAGAAGAAATATTCATACTAACACGAACGTCGATTAAGAGTGTGACCGGATTTACCCCGTTTCAGTTGGTATACGGTTTGGAAGCCACTCTTCCGATTTAATGTGAAATCCCTTCACTCAAATTAGCTGTGGAATTACTGCCTAATACTTTTCCTGAAGAAGAGTGTCTCCTCTACTTAGAGAGATTGGATGAAACTTTTCACTTAGATACCTTGGTCATCGAAGCACAGAAGAAGCAAGTCAAAGCCCATTTTGACCAAACAATTTCCCCTCATTCTTTTATCGAAGGCGATCTTGTTCTCATGTACGACCAAGCTCATGACAAATTGGGGGCAGGTAAATTTCAACCCATTTGGCATGTGCCCTACATCGTCAAACGTGTGTTAAAGAATGGGGCTTATGAGCTTATTTATTATGAAGGTTATCCCTTAGCGCAACCCAGAAATGGGTTGTACCTAAAAAAGTATTATGCTTGAGTCATTCATGCATGATATGTGTACATAGGTGATTTTTTCATTTTTTTGCATACTTTGGTTTGATGTTCTTGCCAGATTTTTTCTTCTTATTGGGTCTTGTTTTTTATGCAGATGTCTATTTCCCCTTATGTTGGTTTCGTGGATGGTGCTTCTCGTAGTACCAAGAAATTGGCTTCAATAGCCTGGGTAATTTATGATCCTGTTGGTGAGTTTATTAACCTACAAGGTATTTTTCTAGGACCAACCACAAACAATGTTGTTGAATATAGTGTTTTTTTGGAACTATTAACTGAGGCTGTTAACCTTAGCATACGTGCATTGCTTGTGAATCTAGATTCACAACTTCTTGTTCTTCAACTTAACGGTCATTATTCGGTTCGAAACCCATGCATTTTGAGATTGTGTTTATGTATTCGTTTACTTGAACGACATCTTGATTTTATTACATATCAACATATACCAATATAGATGAACACATTAACTGATGCAGTAGCTAATATGGTTCTAGATAGACATTTGCGCAATTTATAAAACATCATCATGTAGAAAATAGATGTATATATATATATATATACTGTTTGCAACGTGTGTATCATAAAACCCAAAAAATATATATGTCTGTTTTAGTTACATCGTGAGACAACATGTCTCTCAAAAATGTGCAGAAATAAAAGCCTAAGTGCCTAATTATCATGGTGCTCATGATAGCATGTCGCCGCCTGTACCAACTGCCTCAGCAAGCAGTGGATACGACTCAGCACCCCTACAGTGTGCCTCTGATAGGCATGAGGCACACCATCCAACCGAGCATAGTTTGGGAACCCACGGGTGATCTCCTACAGGTTTTGTACTATCTCCTCCTCCCCACCCTCACCACGAGGATCGAAATCACGAGGAACTCACCTGGTTATCGGTGAAATACCTGGAGGTCACTCTGGGCCAACATCTGCATACATATAAGAGTAACTGTTAGAACATGCATATATACCAAAAAATCATAAACTCATGAAAATAAAAAATGAGTCTCACCCAGCTCTTTGTCCCAATCCTCTCCCTCCGAGAGTGGGAGGTCTAGGTCACGAGTGAATTTTGTGCCGGCATAGGGCCAATACTCCATGAAAATCAGTGGTTTTCGGAGCCAATCAAAAAACTCTAGCCTCTAGGACATCTATTGGGCATCCCCTGCTCTAGGCATCGGTGTGGCCCATCGGGCCATTCATGGCTTTGTGGGTGGTGGCATCGGGACAATAACTTCCTGACACTGGAATATGGGTAATCATTCCAAGAATAACAATACCATAATTGATCCATACCCAAACTGCTTTAGTTTGGTCTTCTTCCACTTATTGAGATGTTGTTTGATGTTGATATTCACAGCCTCGACCCAGTTGAAGAGAGTCGGGTTCATACACTCCGAGGAAAGAAGTAGTTGTGTCTTCATTGCCTCATGCGGTGCTTGCGATCCTAGAGCCCGCATGATAATGTGTAGCACTACTCTTAGTGCCAGATCAGGGATGGTTTGGATGTCCACCTTTCCACTCCTTGTTCCTTTTCGTGCCCCTTGGCACACCCTGTCAATTACCATTTCCATGCTTTCTCCAGAAGGACAGGTACTGCTCAAGATAGGGACTACACCTCTACGTGACAATCCAGTGATGAAATACAAATTAGAGACTTCAATTTAAAGCTCTTGATCCCGAAGCACAAACTTTTCTTGATCTTCATCCCAAATTCTTATCAAATATTGAAGCAATTCGGGCTGAGCCCGGAGGCACGGTGTTAGGAAGAATTTCTTGAGCCCAAAAATTCTAAGGGAATTCATGCATTATTCATTTTCCATGGCCTATTCATCCTCCTCACTGTGTTCTCTCTCTTTCCACTCAATTACCATCTTTTCTTCTTGGTACCTGCATGCATTGTTCATATGAACATTGTAAGTATCCTTAGGCATCAAAATTTGTAATAAAATGGTTGCATTTTCTTAAAATTGAGGCAGATTTTTGGTTGTGTGGTTGGCACGACTGTTTTGCTAACATTCATGCCACTGGGCATGACCCCTGTGTAAAAAAGGCTCGATTGGCGCGGGTCCGTGCCCGAAACCCGTGCCAACCACGATGCCCTAGTTCTTACAAATCCTCCCCTAAAGGATTCAAAATGACAATTAAAGGTAATAAAATTTAGCTCAAAAGATGGAAAATGGTGTCATCTCTTACCTAAAACTGACAAAATCAGGATTGGTTCACTAGATCGCTCGCAATCATCGCCACAAAATCACAAGGAAAACGGGTCATTGTTGCTCTGCAAAGAGGTAAAAGTGAAAAGTAAATAATTTTTACCACTTATGGTCTTTTATAACTTTTCAAAATCTTAGATTAGGTTTTAAAACACATTTGTTGATTATTTTATCATATTATTTTCGAGAAATACATTTTACACACGTATTTTTGTGCAGCGACAGGCTTTCACATGGTTATGACGGAGAAACAAGTTGTATTTTATAATTTTTCGGACTCAGTAAAAACACGAAAAATTCACTACTAGAGTCACCTTTCAACTCTTTTCTGACTCTCTAAAACTAAAAATATTTCCGAGTCGCTTGTCATTTTGAACTCGTTAAATTGGCTGCGAAACGATATCCACTCAGTATACGTTTACCCCTTTTTCAGGTTGGGATAGACTATTTACGAAAAAGGAATACCTTAGCCTATCGTGACTAAGAGGTTCTCTCAAACACAATTTTTTACCTTTTTAGATCTAAGAGACTATTTAAAAAAAGAGAATTTTGGAGTTTTCTTTTCGACCTTCTTTTCAAACTCTCTAAACATGAAAAGATGTCGAGTTTTCCCTTTGTTAGACTTGTTAAAAACTGATGACATCGGACTCCGTCATTATGATGTTACTCAAGTTCCTCCTTCCTAGGGCTCGTAAAATTTACTAGGTTGGATTTGTCCGAAGGAAAAACTTACATCACAAGCATATATTATCTCCTTCAAGCTTGTTTTTCAAAAATAATTGTGGTACTTGCTAGAAATGGTGGGGGAAAATGGAACCAGATTATAGTCTTGTTGGAAATATGTCACTCTTGAACATGGCACTTGTCTGCATTCGTGTTGGGTTGGGGACATCTCATCTCGTTATTTGTTTTCCTCCATGGGTTTGGGTAATCTCTTTTGACCACTCATCTGCTCTTTGCCATGTCACCATGACCTCAGATCCCTTGATGTCAAATACTGCCAAATCCAATGTTGTGCCACTAATATGTTCAAGAGAAGTTTGCCTCTGAAGTTTTCAACCTTCCTCTGATTCTGTGTTGGTCTTGATTCACAAACATCATATTCCTCTGTCTCGTATCGATGATGTGGGAAACATTATGGCCCACCTTCGATTGGGTCACTTCCTGTCGACTCCAGCTCATTATATAGGAAGCTGATCTAGAGACTCCTTTTAGGTACCTTGGAGCCTGCATGCCTCAATGGCAGGTTATTCGCATTCAACGTAAGGTCCACATCATTGGCCTTCGATCGACTGACTCTGTGATTGTTCGACGTCAGATCACTATTCACATTTCATGGATTATACCTTTTGTACCTTGAGATCCATTGTCATTATTCGTGTTTTCTCTTGATTCTGTTAACAGATTTCATCATTGGCTGGTAATTAGACGATTTTATTGCATGTTTGACTTTAGCTCACATATTCGCATGCTCGAATATGTACTTTGTTCGGGTCAAGATGGAGTGCAAGACCCTGGGTTTTTTCTGATGAAATCTAGGCTGTGGGTTATTTTTGGATTACTATGACTTATTACATGACTCATATGATTGGGTGGTTGCAACCATACCTGAGTCTGTTTTTTGATCCCTACTGCTAGATGGTTGTGTCCATACCACGGATCTCACTATTATGTACTCTACTATGGATGGCTGCGACCATGCCACATGTCATGTATCAGTTGTATTCATACTTGTAGGTTTTCTGACAGCGGTGTTTGGGGCAAACATATTCTCATAAAGCATTTCACCCATCCCTCTCTCTCAGACCTCATGATTTAGGGGGCATCTGTTACACAACATTTTTTCACCGTCCCTACAATCCCTCACCCTGCATATTGGAGGGTCTTTCCCATGACCTGTGAGCAGTATCATACTCTTCAAAAACCTTCTTACATCCTTGTGCATAAGGACATCATTTCTCCTGTTGAACATTTCCTCAAAAAGCCCACAAAAATATATGTTTTGTCCTTGGCGCAGGTAGCCAGTTCATCCCTCATGCCAATGTGGAGGATGTACACTAGAGTCTGCACCACCTAGCACTCTGTCTCTTTATTGTGTCCGTGCTAGCTGTTTTGGGAATGTTTTTAACAAAATAGAGGCAAAAGTTTCCTTTTAACCACCTCAAGGATGAGTCACAGGAAGTGGTTAACTTGATGAGCCATGGATCTCCCTCTTTAGGTAGTGGTTTCCTCCTCCCATGGAACACTCCTTGAAGATAGGTCTCCCTTCCATGATTATAGGGATCCTAACCTCTTCCTCTCCCTCTATATAAACAAGCCTTCTCCCTTTATGAAATCTAGCTGAACATATAGCCAAGAAGTTGAACTTGGAGAAGAGATACTATAGCTAAGTAATCACTATCGAGAAGGTAGAACCAAGGAGAATTCTGTAGAGAGATCCTCCTCCGAATTCCCGATGAACCTTTGTGAGACACACTCCGCTGGAACCCTGTTGGAGGAGACCGCAACATCGAAGCTTGGCTATACTCTTCCTTCCTTCCATTAATATTGTTGGAGAGGTAAATCCCCTCTGCGGATAGAGGTGATCCCTACTAGCCTAGATCGGGTCTAGCAACAACTAAGTCATGCTAAGACACAGGTTCCTAGTTAAAAAAGAACAAGATGCGACAAGAGGCCTACCTAAGTCCCACGCTGTCATTGCTTGTAGAGAAGATGGCACTTTTTTCCTTCGCCTTGGCAGATCACAATTCTCTTGCCTAGCACGTTCGAACACCTGCACGTACACGAAGAAAAAACAACACACAAGTGTAAAACCTAATACATGCAACTATCTATCAGTTAGAGAAGATACAATTCATAACATAAGATAGGAACATATGAATCAAACCATAATCGAAGTCGTTTATTATTAATCACAACAAAAAGAAGATAAAACCTGAGCTCTGATGCTGGATCTTCCTTCTGTGGGTCAATAGCAGAGAATGTCTTGATAAAGCTTGTCGGGATGGGATAAGGCTCTCTCTCTTCGGTTGTCTGACGATAATATCATTACTACTGATTCAGCTCTATTCAGGATAGCTTGCAAAGGGAAAATGACAAGATTATATAGATGGTGGAAGGGGATTTGGGATCCCTACAATGGTGGGATTGGCCCTATCCTCAAGGAAGCTTCCATGATAGGTGGAAAACCACTTCCCCAACATGGAGATCCGGAGCCAAACCTCCCAACACATTTTAGAGACTCATTCAGAAGTTGGTTGGAATCAAACTTCCACCATTTGTTTCTCAAAAAAAATCCTTATTAAGCTTGGTTTGATTAATACACTGGGACGGAGCACCAGTTGGTGTGCCCTCTTTGGTGGATTTCCCCCATTGGCACGAGGGCTAAACTAGCTAGTCGCGCCAAGGCCAAAAGTTCTATTTTTAGGGCTTTTCACGGGAAACTGTCTTTAGGGGAATGATTTTCCTTGTCAAGGGGGATGCCATGAAAGTGGTTTCGGGTCATGTCACTACTCATAGGTCACGGAATAGACCCTTCAATGTCTGGGATGAGGGATTGCATGGATGGTAACAAATTATTGTGTAACAAATATACTTAACTATGGTATTGGTTCCATCATTATGTTATGTTTATTGATGCAATTTATTTAGTCTTCTTTAACTGACTAATAGTTATGAATGTGAAATAGTATGTTGTATATCATCTTTTTTTCTTGTGTATGTGTAGGTATTTGAGCGTGAGAATGGGCGGATCGTGATATATCAAACCAGGAGCGAGAGGAAGCCACTCTTTCTGATGACACAACAGCGTAGGACCTCTGGTAATTTATCTATCGAGTCTTTGTCCATTTGTTAACTAGGAATCGATGCTATAGCATGTCTTGTTTTTGGCTAGACCCACTCTAGGGCTAGTGCGATCACCTCTTTCTATAGAGGGGATTTACCTCACCAACACCTTCACCTTAACTTAACCTTAATATAACCTTAACTTTACCCTTAACATTAACCTTAACCTTAACCTTAAATTTACCCCTAACCTTAACCTTAACCTTAACCTTGACCTTAACCTTGACCTTACCTTAACCTTAACCTTCCCATAACCTTAACTTTTACCAAACCTTCCCATAACCATCACCTTAACCTTAGCCTTAACCTTACCTTAACCCAACCTAACCTTAACCTTACCCTTAAAGTTCACCTTAACCTTAACCTTGACTTTTCCCTTAACCTAACCTTAACCTTAACTATAACCTAACTCTAACCCTAACTTTAACCAAACCCTTAACGTTAAATCTAACCTTAACCTTATCCTAACTAAACCTAAACCTTAACCTTAACCTTAACTTTACCCTTAACCTAATTTTAACCTTAACCTTGACTTTACCCTTAATGTAACCTTAACCTTGACCTTAACCTTAACCTTAACCTGACTAAACCCATAACCTTAACCTTAATCTAACCTTACCCTAACCTTAACCTTGACCTTAACTATAACCTAGGCCTAACCTTGACCAAACCCTTAGCCTTAACCTTAACCTAACTTTACACTTCACCTTCACCCTTAACCTTAACCTTAACCTTCACTATAACCTAACCTTAACCTTAACCTTAACCTTGACCTTGACCTTGACCTTGACCTTAACCTTAACCTTGACCTTGACCTTAACCTAACGTTAACCTTAACCTTAACCTTAACCTGACTAAACCCATAACCTTAACCTTAACCTTAACCTAACCTTAACCTTATCTAATCCTTAACCTTAACCTAACCCTTAACCTTAACCTTAACCTTTAACTTAACTATAGCCTAACCCTAACCTTGACCAAACCCTTGACCTTAACCTTAACCTTACCCCTAACCTTAGTTTGACTAAACCCATAACCTTAACCTTAACCTTAACCTTATCTTAACCTTAACTATAACCTAACCCTAACCCTGACCAAACCTTAACCTTAACCTTAATGTTACCCTTAACGTAACCTTAACCTTAACCTTAACTTTGGTTAGGGTTAGGTTAAGGTTAAGGTTAAGGGTAACGTTAAGTTTAGGTTAAGGTTTTGGTTAAGGTAAAGTTTAATGTTAGGTTAAGGCTAAGGTTAACCTGACTAAACCTTAACCTTAACCTTAACCTTAACATAACCCTAACTAAGGTTAAGGTTAGGTTAAGGGTAAAGTTAAGGTTAAGGTTAAGGTTTGGTCAAGGTAAGGGTTAGGTTATAGTTAATTTTAAGATAAGATTAAGGTTAGGTTAAGGTTAAGGTTAGGGTTAGGTTATAGCTAAGGTTAAGGTTAAGGTAAGGTTAAGGTTAAGGTTAAGGTTATGGGAAGGTTAAGGTTAAGGTTAAGGTTTGGTCAAGGTTAGTGTTAGGTTATAGTTAAGGGGAAGGTTAAGGTTAACTTTATAGTTGAGGTCAAGGTTAAGCTTAAAGTTAATGTTAAGGTTTGGTAAAGGTTAATGTTAAGGGTAGGTTATAGTAAAGGTTAACTATATCCTTAACCTAACCTTAACCTTAACCTTAAACTTAAGGTTAGGTTTAGGTTATAGTTAAGGTTATGTTAAGGTTAAGGTTTGGTCAGGTCAAGGTCAAGGTTTAGGTTAAGGTTAAGGTTAAGGTTTAGGTGAAGGTTTAGGGTAAGGTTAAAATTAAGGTTAAGGTTACAATTAAGGTTAAGGGTTTGGTTAAGGTTAAGGGTAAGGTTAAGGGTAAGGTTAGGGTTAAGGTTAGGGGAAGGTTAAGGTTAAATTTAGGTTAAGGATAGGTTAAGGTGAAGGTTAGGTTAAGCTTAAGGTTAGGTGAAGGGTAAAGTTAAGGTTATGGTTGGGGTAAGGTTAGGGTAAGGTTAAGGTTAAGGTTTAGGTTAAGATTAAGGTCAGGTTAAGGTCAAGGTGAAGGTTAAGCTTAAGCTTAAGGTGACGGTTAAGGGTAAAGTTAAGGTTAAGATTAGGTTAAGGGTAAAGTTAAGGTTAAGGTTAGGTTAAGATTAAGATAAGGTTAAGGGTAAGGTTAAGGTTAAGGTTAAAGGTTAAGGTTAAGATTAGGTTAAGGGTAAAGTTAAGGTTAAGGTTAGGGTTAAGGTTAGGGGAAGGTTAAGGTTAAATTTAGGTTAAGGTTAAGGTTACAGGTTTAGTCAAGTTAAGGTTAAGGTTAAGGGTTTGGTCAAGGTTAGGGTTAGGTGTTACGTGTTTATTCAAGATAAGGTTAAAGTTAAGGGTTTGGTCAAGGTTAGTGTTAGGCTATAACCTTACCCTTAACCTTATCCTTGACCTTAACTATAACCTAACCCTAACCTTCACCAAAACCTTAACATTAACCTTAACCTTAACCTATACTTAACCTTAACCTTGACCTTACCTTTAACCTTAACCTTCACCTTAACCTTAACTATCACCTAAGACTAACCTTAACCTTACCCTTAACTTTACCTATATCCTGACCCTAACCATGACCGTAACTATAACCTTAACCCTAACCTTAACCTTAACCTTACCCTAATCTTAATCTTAACCTAACCTTAACCTTGACTTTACCCTTAAACTAACCTTAACCTTAACCTTAACCTTAACCTAACATAAAATTTACCTTAGCCTAACTTAACCTTAACCTTAACTTTAACTTTACCCTTAACCTAACCTTAACCTTAACTATAACCTAACCCTAACCTTGACCTTAACTTTACCCTTAAACGTGACCTTAACCTTAAAATTAACCTTGAATTTACCTTAACCTAACCTTAACCTTAACCTAACAAAACCCGTAACCTTATCCTTACCCTTAACCTGAACCTTTACCCTTAAGGTTAGGCTCAGGGTAAAGTCAAGGTTAAGGTTATGGTTATGGGAAGGTTAAGGTTAAGGTTAAAGTTAAGGTTATGCTTTAACCTTAACCATAAACTTAACCTTAGCCTTAACTTTAACCATAACCATAACCTTAACCTTAACCTTACCCTTAGCCTTCACCTTAACCTCAACCTTAACCTTAACTATAACTAACCTAACACTAAGATTAAGGTTACGAGTTTAGTAAGGTTAAAGTTAAGGTTAAGGTTAGGTTAAGTTTAATGTTAGGGTTAAACCTAACCTTAACCTTTACCTTAACTGTAACCTTAACTTAAACCTTGACCTTAACATTAACCTTAACCCTAACCTTATCCTAACCAAAACCTTAACCTTAACTTAACCTTATCTTACCCTTGACCTTAACATTAACGTAAACCCTTAAACTTAACCTTCACATAACCATAACCTTAACCTTGACTTTACCCTTAACCTATCCTTAACATTTAACCTTAACCAAACCATTAACCTTAACTATAACCTAACATTAACCGTAACCTTAACCTTAACCTTCACTATAACCTAACCTTATAGTGAATGCTAAGGTTAAAGTTAGGTTAAGGTAAGGTTAAGGTTAAGGTTATAGTTAAGGTTAGGTAAAGGTTAATGTTAATGGTTGGTTATAGTGAAGGATAAGGGTAAGGATAATGTTAAGACTCGTAACCTTAACCTTAACTTTAACCGTAAACTTAACCTGACTAAACCTTTAAACTTAACCTTGACCTTAACTATAACCTAACCTTAACCCTAACCTTGATCTTAACGTTAACCTAACCCTAACCCTAACCTTAACATTAACCCTAACCTTAACCTTAAACTTTACCTTAACCTTAACCTTAATCTTAACATTACCTTAACCTTGACTTTACCCTTAACCTAACCTTAACCTTAACCTTAACCTTGACCTTATCTTAACCTAATCCTAACCTTAACCTAACTAACCTTAACCTAACTAACCCATTAAGGTTAGGGTAAAGTTAAAGTTAAGGTTAAGGTTAGGTTAAGGGTAAAGTCAGGTTAAGGTTAGGTTAGGTTAAGGTTAAGGGTAATCTTAACCTTAACCTAGCTTAACTCATAACCTTAAGCTTAACCTTCCCATAACCATAACCTTAACCTAACCTTAACCTTACCCTTAACCTTGACCTTAACCTTACCTTAACCTTAAGATTAACTATAACCTAACCCTAACCTTAACCTAACCTTAACCTTATCTTAAACTTAACTATAACATAACCCTAACCTTGACCAAACCTTAACATTAACTTTACCCTTAGCCTAACCTTAAGCTTAGACCAAACCTTAACCTTAACCTTAACTTTACCCTTACCCTGACCTTAACCTTAATCTTAACCTAACCTTAACCTTGACCTTACCCTTAACCTTACCATATCCTTAACCTTAACCCTTAACCTTATGTTTACCTTTAACCTTGACTTCAACCTTAACCTTCCCCTCACCTTAACCCTAACCTTAACCTTAACCTTAACTTCAACCTTAACCCTAACTTTAAGGTTAAGGTCAGGTTAAGGTTAAGGTCAAGTTAAGGTTAAGGGTTTGGTCAAGGTTAACCTAACCTCAAGGTTAGGGTTAGGTTAAGGTTAAGGTTAAGGTTAAGGATAAGGTTAAGGTTAAGGGGAAGATAAGGTTAACCTTAACCCGACCTTATCCATAACTTTACCCTTAACCTAACCTTAACCTTAACCTAACCTTCACCTTAACCTTGAATTTACCCTTAACCTAACCTTCACCTAAACCTTGACCAAATTCTTAACCTTAACCTTGACCTGAACCTTAACCTTAACATTAACCTTAACCATAGCATTAACGTAACCTTAACCTAGCCTAACCATAACCTTGACCAAACCCTTAACCTCAACTTTACTCTTACCCTTAACCTAACCCTAACCTTGACCAAACCCTTAACCTTAACATTAATGTAACCTTAACCTAACCTAACCATAACCTTGACCAAACCCTTAACCTCAAATTTACCCATAACTATAACCTAACCCTAACCTTGACCAAACCCTTAACCTTAACGTTAACCTAAAACTTTATGCTAACCTTAACCTTAACCTTAACCCAACCTTAACCTTGACTTTACCCTTAACCTAAGCTTAACCTTAACCTTAACCATATCTTAACCTTAACCTTAACCTAACCTTAACCTTAACTTTACCCTTAAACTTAACCTTAACCTTAGCCTAACCATAACCTTAACCTTAACCTAACCCTAACCTTAACGTTACTCTTAACCTAACCTTAACCTTAACCTAACCCAACCCTAACCTTAACTTTACCCTTAACCTAACCTTAACCTTATCTTAACCTTAACCTAACCTTAACCTTATCTTTAACCTTAACCTAACCCTAACCTTGAGTAAACCCGTAACCTTAACCTTAACCTTTAACATTACCATAACTTTAACCTTAACCTTAACTTTACCCTTAACCAAACCTTAACATTAACTTTATCCTTAACATTAACCTTAACCTTGACCTTGAATTTAACCTTAAACTTAACCTTACCCTTAACCTTAAACTTAACCTTACCCTTAACCTTAAACTTAACCTTGACCTTAACTATAACCTAACCCTAACCTTAGGTTAAGGTCAAGGTTAGGTTAAGGTTAAAGTTAAGGCTAAGGTTAAAGTTAAGGTTAAGGTTAAGGTTAGGTTATAGTGAAGGTTATGGGAAGGTTAATGTTAAGGTTTAGGTTAAGGTTATAGATAAGGTTAAGGTTAAGGTTACGGGTTTATTCAGGTGAATGTTAAGGTTAAGGTTAAGGTTAGGTTAAGGGTAAAATTAAGGTTAATGTTATGGTTATGGGAAGGTGAAGGTTAACATTAAGGGGTTAAGATTAGGTTAAGGTAAAGTCAAGATTAAGGTTAGGTTCAGGTTAAGGTTAAGGTTAAGGTTATGGTTATGGGAAGGTTAAGGTTAAGGATAAGGTTATGGTTAAGTTCAAGGTTAAGGTTAAGGTTATGGTTATGGTTAAGGTTAAGGTTAATTTTAAAGGTAGGTTATAGTGAAGGTTAAGGTTAAGACACGTAACCTTAAACCTTAACCTTAACCTAACGTTAAAATTAACCTTATCTTAACCTTAACCTTAACCTTAACCTAACTATAACCTTACCTTAACCTAACTTAACCTTAAACTTAACCTTAACCTCAGATTAAGGTTAAGGTTAAGGTTAAGGTTAGGGTAAGGTTATGGTAAAGGCTCAGGTTAAGGTTAAGGTTAAGGGCTTGGTCAAGGTTAGGGTTAGGTTATAGTTAAGGTCAGGTTAAGGTTAAGGTTAAGATTAGGTTACGGTTAAGGTTCAGTTAAGGTTAACGTTAAGGGTAAAGATAAGGTTATGATTAAGGTTAAGTTTAGGGTTAGGTTAAGGTTTGGTTAAGGTTAAGGTTAAGGTTAAGGTTATGTTAAGGGTAAATTTAAGGGTAAGTTTAAGATTAAGGTTAAGGTTAAGATAAGGTTAAGGGTAAGGTTAGGGTTAACCAAACCTTATCTTAACCTTAACCTTAACCTTAATCGGAACCTTAACTTGACTAAACCCGTAACTTGAACCTTAACCTAACCTTAACCTTCACTTTACCCTTAACCTAGCCTTAACCTTAATCTTAACTTTAAATTTACCCTTAACGTGACCTTAAACTTAACCTTAACCTTACCCTTAACCTGAACTTTAACCTAAACCTTTACCCTAAACTTACCCTAACCTTAACCTTAACCTTAACCTAACCTTAACCTTGACCTTGACCTTGACCTTGACCTTGACCTTGACCTTAACCTTAACCATAACCTTAACCTTAACCATAAGCTTAAATATAAGGTTAAGTTTATGGGTTAATGTTAAGGGTTTGGTCGAGGTTAGGGTTAGGTTATAGTTAAGGTCAAGGTTAAGGTTAGGTTCAGGTTACGATTACGGGTTTAGTCAGGTTAATGTTAAGGTTACGGTTAAGGTTAAAGTCAAGGTGAAGAGTTTGGTCACGGTTAGGGTTAGGTCAAGGTTAAGGTTATGGTTAGGTTAAGGTTAAGGGTTACAGGTTTAGTTAGGTTAAGGTTAAGCTTAAGGTGAACGTTAAGGGTAAGGTTAAGTTTAAGGTTAAGGTCAAGGTCAAGGTTAAGGTTAAGTTTATAGTTAAGGTTAAGGTTAAGTTAAGTTAAGGTTAAGTTCAGGTTAAGGGTAAAGTTAAGGTTATGGTTAGGGTTAAGGTTAAGGTAAGGTTAGGGTTAGGTTAAGGTTAAGGTTAGGTAAAATTTAATGTTAATGTTAAGGTTAAGGTTAGGTTAAGGATAAGGTTAAGGTTACGGGTTTAGTCAAGTTAAGGTTAAGGTTAGAGTTAAGGTTAAATTCAAGGTGAAGGGTTTGGTCAAGGTTAAGGTTATGGCTAGGTTAAGGTTAGGTTAGTTTAAGGTTATGGTTAAGGGTTACAGGTTTAGTAAGGTTAAGGTTAAGCTTAAGGTGAAGGTTAAGGGTAAGGTTAAGTTTAAGGTTACGGTCAAGGTCAAGGTTAAGGTTAAGGTTACGGTTAGGTTAAGGGTAAGGTTATAGTTAAGTTTAAGGTTAGGTTATGTTAAGGTTAAAGTTAAGGTTAAGTTTAGGTTAAGGGTAAATTTAAGGTTATGGTTAGGGCTATGGTTAAGGTAAGGTTAGGGTTAGGTTAAGGTTAAGGTTAGGTAAAAGTTAAGTTTAATGTTAAGGTTAAGGGTAGGTAAAGGTAAGGCTAAGGTTAAGGTTATGGTTATGGTTAAGGGTAGATTAAGGGTAAAGTTAAGGTTAAGGTTAGGTTAAGGTTAAGGTTAAGGTTACGGGTTTAGTCAGGTTAAGGTTAAGGTTTTTGTTAAGGGGGTAAGGTTAAGTTTAAGGTTAAGGGTAAGGTCAAGGTTAATTTTAAGGCTATGGTTATGGGAAGGTTAAGGTTAAGGTTATTGTTAAGGTTAAGGTTAATTTTAAGGGTTTGGTTAAGGTTAGGGTTAGGTTATAGTTAAGGTCAAGGTTAAGTTTAATGTTAAGGTTAAGGTCAAGGTTAAGTTTAAGGTTAAGGTTAAGGTCAAGTTTAAGTTTAAGATTAGATTAAGGGTAAGTTTAAGGTTAGGTTAAGGCTAAGGGTTTGGAAAGGTTAAGGTTAAGGTTAAGGTTAATTTAAGGTTAGGGTTAGGTTAAGGTTAAGGTTAAGGGTTTAGTTAAGCTTAAGGTTATTTTAAGGTTAAGGTTAATGATAAGGGTTTGGTGTTGGAGAGGCAAGTCCCCTCTACGGATAGAGGCTTTCCCTACTAGTCGAGATCAAGTCTAGCAACAATCAAATCATGCTAAGATGCAGGTCTCTAGTTACAAAATGACAAGAAACGATAATTTTCTTATCTCAGGTCCTATGCGATGGTCTTCGAAAGAAGGATGACGCTTCCTGTCCTCCGCTTTGGTAGATCACGATCCTTCTGCCTAGCGCGTCTGAACACCTGCAAAAATGCAAAGAAAACATGACGATACATAGCATATAATCTAAATCTTGTAACTATACATCAGTCAGAGAAGATGTAACTCATTGCATCAAGGATAAAGATACATGAATGAAACCATAATAAAAGTTGCTTATAATTAATAACAACGAAAGAAAGATACAACCTGAGCTCTGATGCTGGATCTTCCTTCGGTGGGGTCGAAAGTAGAGCATGTCTCGATGAAGCTCGTCGAGAATGGGACAAAGCTCTCTCTCTTTGTCTTGGCTCTCAGAGGCTGTCTGGCGATAGTCTCCTTGCTACAGATTCAACTCCTAGTTCTAGGACTACTAGCTTGCTAAGGGAAAATGGCAAGCTTATATAGATGGTGGAAGGGCAGTTGGGATCCCTACAATTGTGGGATTGGCCCTATCCTCAAGGAAGCTTCCATGATAGGTGGAAAACCACTTTCCCTATATGGAGATCTGGAGCCAAACCTCCCAACTCATTTTAGAGACTCGTTCAGGAGTTGGTTGGAATCAAACTTCTGCCATTTATTTAAAAAAAAAAATCCTTATTGAGCTTGGCACGAGCAATATACTGGGAAAGAGAGCCAGTTGGCACGCCCTCTTTGGTGGATTTACCCCATTGGCGTGAGGGTTGAACTAGCTGGTCGTGCCAAGGGAAAAAGGTCTATTTTTAGGGTTTCTCATAGGAATCTGTCTTAAGAGGAATGATTTTCCCTGTCAAGTGGGATGCCATGAAAGTGGTTTCAGGTCATGTCACTACTCACAGGTCACAGAAAAGGCCCTCCAATGTGTGGGATGGTGGATTGCAGGGACGATGAAAAATTATTGTGTAATAGATGCCCCCTAAAGCATGAGGCCTGAAAGAGAGAGAGGGGTGAAATGATTTACAAGAACATGCCCAACTGAAAACACTGCCATCAGAAAACCTACGTAGATAAGTACAACTGATATCTCAAATACATGATATGTGGTATGGGCCCATCTATCCATAATAGAGTATACAATAATCAAGATCCGAGGCATGGACGTAGCCATCCAGTGAGGATCAGTAAATAGAATTAGGTATGGTCACAGCCATCCAATCAATGAGTCATGTAGCCAATCATGATAATCCACAAAATCTATAGCCTGGATTCCATCAGAAAAAATCCAGGGTCTTGTGCTCCATCTTGACCCGAATAGAGTACATGTCCAAGCATGTGAATAAGTAAGCTGAAGTCAAACATGCAAGAACATTGTTTGATTACCAGCTATTGTAGAGGTAAATCCTCTCTACAGATAGAGGTGATCCCTACTAGCCTAGATCGGGTCTAGCAACAATCGTATCATGCTAAGGCGCATGTTCCTAATTGTAATAGACCTAACGCGAAGAAATATTACCTTGAATCCAATGTTGTTTTTCATAGAGAAGATATTTCTCCCATTCCCTTGCTCTGGCAGATCACAATCCTCACGCTCGCCATGATCGAACACCTACACATGCAAGAAACACGACAAAAACAAGCGTAAAACCCAATATATTCAATTATGTATCAGTCAGAGAAGACACAACTCATGATCATAATGAAAAATATGAGTGGAACCATAACGAAAGTCGCTTATCATTAATTGATACAAAGAAAGATACAACCTGGCTCTGACACTGAATCCTACTTCGGCGGGTCGACAGCGGAATACGTCTCGGTAAAGCTTGTCGGGAATGAGACAAGCTTCTCTCTCTTCGGTCGTCAATATCCTTGTTACTGATTTGGCTCTATAAGGACTATCAAGGCTTTTGCAGCATTCTTTAGGCTATGAAGGCTCTTGGAGACTAGCTTGCAAAGGAAAATGGCAGGCTTGTATAGATGGTGGAAGGGGAGTTGGGATCCCTATAATCATGGGATTGGCCCTATCCTCAAGGAAGCTTCCATGAGAGGTGGAAAACCACTTCCTCTACATGGAGATCCAGAGCCAAACCTCCCAACTCAATTTAGAGACTAATTCAGGAATTGGTTGGAGTCAATCTTCCTCCATTTATTTTTAAAAAACACTCCTTAATAAGCCTGGCGTGGGTACAACACTGAGACAGTGCACTAGTTGGCATGCCCTCTTTGGAGGATTTCCCCCATTGGCGCGGGTATGACACTGAGTAGTCGTTCCAAAGCCGAAAAGGCTATTTTTAGGGTTTTCCATAAGGAATTGTCTTCAGGGGAATGAATGTCCTTATTCAGGGGGATGCCATGAAAGTGGTTTCAGGTCATGTCACTACTCACAGGTCATGGAATAATCCCTCCAATGTGCGGGACGGGGGATTGCAGGGATGGTGAAAAATTGCTGTGTAACAAATGCCCCCTAAAGCATGAAGCCTGAAAAAGAGAGAGGGGTGAAATTATTTATGAGAACGTGTCCAATTGAAAACATTATTGTCGAAAAACCTGCATAGACAAATACAACTGATATCTCAAATACATGATATATGTGGTATGGGCACATACATTCATAACGGAGTACACAATAATCCAGATCCAAGGTATGGACGCATCCATCCAGTGAGGATCGACTAATAGACTCAGGTATGGTCGCAGCCATCTAATGAATGAGTCATGCAACCAATCATAATAATCCACAAAATCAAAATCCTGAATTCTAATAGACAGGATCTAGGGTCTTGCGCTCCATCTCGACCTGAACAAAGTACAAGTTCAAGCATGCAAATAAGTGAGCTGAAGTCGAACATGCAAGAACATCGTCTGATTACCAGCCAATGATGAAAGATGTTAACAGATGCGAGAGGTACCACCAATAATGAAAATGGACCTCAAGGTACTATAGGTACAATATACGACATGTGAATCAGTGAGCTGGCATCGAACACCCATAGAATCACTCGATCAAAGGCCAATGATGAAAACCTCACGTCAAACACGAAGAACTTGCCATTGAGGCATGCAGGCTCCAAGGTACTAGAAGGGAGTCTCTAGATCAACTTCCAGGATAATGAGCTGAAGTCAACAGGAAGTGATCTTGATCGAAGGTGGGCCATAGTGTTTCCCACATCATCGACGCAAGACAGAGGAACATAATTTCTTCGTGAATCAGGATCATATGATAATTAGAGGAAGGTTGGAATTTTGCAGAGGCCAACTTCTCTTGAACATATGGTGGCACGATAGTGAGTTTGGTAGTATTTTACATCAAAAGATCAGAGGTCATGATGACGAGGCAAAGAGTAGATTAGAGGTCAAAAGGGATCACCCAAACCCATAGACGCAAGTGAAAAAATGAGATGAGATGCCCCCAACCCGACACGAATGCAGACAAGTGCCATGTTCAAGAGTGACAAACTGCCGACACGACAACGATTTTGGTTCCATTTTTCCCCACCATTTCTGGTGAGTACCTCTTTATTTTTACACAAGCTGGAAGAGGATACCATATGCTTGTCATATAAGTCTGTCCTTCGAACGAATACATCCTAGTACATTTAACGAGCCATAGGAAGGAGAAACTCGAATATCGTCATTACCACTAAATCCGATGTCATCAGGGTTTAACGAGTCTGACAAAGGGATAACTCGGCATATTTTCATATTTAGAGAGTTTGAAAAGACAGCAGAAAAGTAAACTCCAGCAATCCCTTTTCGTAAATAGTTCCTCAGATCCGAAAAGGTAGAAAACTATGCCTGAGGAAACCTCCTAGTCATGATAGGCTAGGGTATTCCTTTTTTGTAAATAATCTATCCTAGCTTGAAAAAGGGTTAAACGTATACTGGGTAGATGTCGTTCGTAGCCACGTTAACCAGTTCAAAATGACAAGCGTGTCGGCAATCTTTTTAGTTTTCAGGAGTCAGAAAAGAGCCAAAAGATGACTCCTCCTTGATGAATGAGTCGTATAAAGGGTACAAACTAGTTCTGGTAATGGTGGAACTGCTCAGAACAAATAAAGGTTAAGAGGCTGGTTAACAAGACCACTCATCGCAATGGTTCGTCAGGAATGGGTAAAACAACCAAGTGAAAACATATAATCGGCCAAGCATATGGTGATGATGGAGTGACAAAACCAAGGCTCATCTAGCAAAACAAGCTGATAAAATGGCAATCATGATAGGTAAAATGGGAATGGTTTCATTTTTACACAAGCTTGAAACAAAGATAAACTATGCTTGAAACCAGTTTCATTCTTACACAAGCTTAAAACGGAAACAAACTATGCTTGAAAAAGTAAGCATGCCCCCAGCATGGTGACTCAATTTGAGGTTCATGCCCCCCAAGCTTCAGTCCATGCACCTGAGTAAACAAATGGAGGGAGTGAAGGTTCAAGTTACGAGATCTAAGAAAGACTCGTGTTTCATTATTTTAACGAGGTTGACACATTAAAAGAACTATCCTCGGGACACCTTGTTTCATGGTTTAAGTAGCTTGGCACAAGACAAGGAAATCTGCTCTGACAACCTTGTTTCATTTTTTAAGGAGCTTGAAACAAGACAAGGAAATATGCTCTGACCAGACCTGGTTTCATTTTTTAAGGAGCTTGACACTGGAAAAGAACCATGCTCCAACAACCTAGTTTCATTTTTTAAAGAGCTTGACACACGAAGGGAACCATGCTCTGACGGACCTCATCATAATGAACAAGAAGTCATCGCTTCCAAGAGTTCCACTCCCGATGGAAGGAAAACATCTTGGAAGTTAGGACCCAATGCCCCCAACACACTATGCATGACAACATCATCACTGAGTATAGGCATGGGGTATGTAGCCACATAGTTGACCTACGGTGGGGTGGATACAATGGGTGGATAAAAACCAGGAAGGGATGATGGCGGTCCAGTTGCCACATCAGGACCAAAGAAAGAAAGCTGATCAATGGTCATGATCCGTTCTTCATGTGGAAAACAGACCACATGAAAAAGGGAGGAGACAAGCGCTCCCATGGCATAGGTGTAATCATTCCCCAAGAGCAGATTGAAATCCAAGGGGCCTGGAAAAACCATCACATCCATATGGACGATTTTACCTCCCAATGTAATAGGTAACCTTGGAAGGATCCCTAATGTCTGACTAGTTCTTCTATTAAATGCCAACAGATTCTGCGTAACAGGCACAAGCGGTGGTGAACCGAACACTTGACAAGTAGTTGAGGATAGAACACTAACATACATGCCTTCATCTGTAACAGTGCTAGGTATGACCAGACCAGAGGTTTGTACCGTTATCTCAAAAGGCACATAAGACGGAAGGCGGTATCCTACAAATCAACTCCAATCAAAGGAAGTGACCAAACTACTTGGAGGGGCTACCATTGAATCAAGATGGTCTTCCCCTGGTGTTACAGAAGAAGAAGGAGAATCCTCCAAAACCTCCATCTCGAAGGCGGGAGGAGTATCCTCTGGAACCTCCATCACGGGAGGCTGAGGAGCAGCTTCTTGAGGTATAGGGACAGGAGAATCCTTCTCCAAGTCTGAAGAATCTGAAGAAACAAGAATAACCTGAGGGGGATGAGAGCCACTCTCGATGGAAAATACCTGGTGCACTGCTGACAGGGTCAGCTCAACCGATCCCACGACCAATGGTTAGTCGGGAATGGATTCTTGAATTTGATTTTCCGAGGGAGCGGGATTGATCAAGGATGATTCTTGACCAATCGTAGGATCAGCTGGTGGAGGACTCAAAGAAAGTTGTTTGTAATCAGCTGGAAGGCATACCGTAGAAATAAATAAGTTGTCCAAAAATCTCTTGGCTTCATCCATATACAGACAAAGGTGAATGGTATGGTTCCCTTCCCACAACTTACAGGGATTTGCAAGCTTACCCTGCTTCTTAACAGTTTTACCAGCACTAGCTGAAGATGTGCCCCCAACTTGACTCCCAGAAGCCAAAGGGAATAGTGGACGACCATTTGACCATACTTTGAGCACCTTGGGAATGCCAGGGAAATATCGAAGAAGATGGTTTCCCGTGCACAACATGCAAGGGAACTTGACTTTCCGTAGAGGGTTGGAATGTTTGACAAAAGGAGATGCTTTAGAAGTAGTAGCTATAGCCCTAGCCTCTCCCTTATCATAATTCTTCTTCTTTGTCTTCTTCTTCTTCTTCTTAGCCACCTGGTTACTTGAATCCAGACTTTCACCGGGTGAAGTAGATGATGAGGACGCAAAAATAGGTGAATAAGGGGAGAGGTCCACCTTGGAATCAACATGATGTTTTTTTGGCGGAGGAACTGATTGAAAAGTAGCTAAGACATTTGGAACCACAGAGGTTGAAAAAAACCAAACGGGCAACCCAATAGTTAACCCAGGAAGGGACAATGTTGCCATATAAGGAGCACCAACATTCCTGAAAGGAGGAAAATGACCAGGATTCCCATTGGAGGGGATTCCTTGGTTGGTGAAATCCAGAAAAGTTTACATCAACAACTCAAAACCGCACACGGGCTAAAAACCAAGGCACACAATCAAATGACCAACAAGAAAATTCTAACAGGGCGTGTGATCACAAGTGATTTATTTTACCACATTGAAACTTAGAAACTTCACCGTTTCATGTTTAAGAGTCGAGAAATGGATGAAAGATGACTTTATCTCTATCAGTTTTGAAGCAAGCGTGAAAGGACAAGCGCTTGGTGATATTTTCAAATTTAAGGATTCAGATAAGATCAAAATGAATGCTCAAGAATTCTAGGAAAAGGGTGTAACAAATAAACGTGAACTGCAATATACACCTTGGTTTCAAAAAGAAAGAGAAATCAACCAAGGACTTAGAGTATGTGCAGGAAATCTCCCCGAATGTTGTGTCCGGTGTACCACAGGTATAGGGAGACAGACTCAACTTCCTATGGATAAAGGATGGAAACCTAGTGGGGTCTCTCTTTATATACGCAATGGTACGGGGAGAAAAAGTCCGTACTAGTGTTGTCTAAAGCCAAGAGGCAAACGATAATTAAAGCTAATTACGAGAGAGTTAAGAGATTTTCACACAATAACAAAATGATCAGACAAAAACCAGTAATGTCTCTAATGCAGCTAATGGAAAATAAAAGCTTTTCTTTCAAAGTTACTAATCACTAATAACATAGAAAATATTTAATTCACACTAACTAATCAAAATAAAAAGAGATGTTTTTTTGTATTTTCAATGTTTAAGAGAAAAGTGCACTAAAAAAAATGAAAACTAATGAAAAGAGCAATTGGAGAAGCGATAGCAAAGGAGTAAAAACAAGCAAATTGCACTCAATTCAAACACACAATTAGACCTCAAATTGTCAAAACAATCCCTCAAAACCAAGAGAATCCCAAAGACTCAAATGAACCATGTAATCTAGGCTCAAAGCGAGACAAAGTAGAATTCGAATGAAGAAGAAAACAATCACTCAAATAGTGCAACAAAACGATAGACAACCACCAAATGAATGTAGAGAAGAAATCACAAGGTTGACTGAACAGATAGAAACCAAAAACTCCCACGGGAGGCTCGACACACTATAGCACCTAGATGCCCTAGGGCTAGAATGTAAAATCGATAGAAACGAGAAAACAACCAAAGGATGAAGGTCACAGTTAGTCAAACAAGGCTCCAGAACACTCAAGCAGTTGTAAAAATGAAACCAAACACATAGATCAAGCTCAAAAAGATTAAAACAGAGTAAACCCTAGCACCTTACAAGATTGGCGCGACTATCAGGCGGAATCTAGCGCCAAAACAGGATTGGCACGGGTAATACACTGGCAACATGTGCCAATGGGCACGACTGTCAGGCTAATAAGCACGAAAATTGAGTTTACTAAGGAAAAATAGAAAAGAGCAATCCAAGGAATAGACTAGTGATGGTAAAGCTAAACAAAATCCAAAAACACAGGAAGAGCCAGCTGAAACAGCTGATCAAGCAAGAAAATCCAAGAATCGACCAAAAAGACAAGATAATACTCCAAATCAATGATCCCCAGTGGATTCACTAATTTTTCGTAGAGGTAAATCCCCTCTATGGACAGAGGCGATCCCTACTAGCCCAGATCGGTTCTAGCAATAATCGTATCACGCTAAGGCGCAAGTTCCTAATTGCAATAGACCTAACATGAAGAAAGATTACCTTGAATCAAACTCTCTTGTTCATAGAGAAGATATCACTCTCGTTCCTTTTCTCTGGCAGATCACAATCCTCACGCTCACCATGATCGAACACCTGCACATGCAAGAAACATGACAAACACAAGCGTAAAACCCAATATATGCAATTATGTATCGGTCAGAGAAGACACAACTCATGATCATAATGAACAATATGATTGGAACCATAACCAAAGTCGCTTATCATTAATTAATAAAAAGAAAGATACAACATGGCTCTGACGCTGAATCCTCCTTCGGCGGGTCGACAGTGAAATACGTCTTGGTAAAGCTTGTCAGGAATGAGACAAGCCTCTCTCTCTTCGGTCGTCAATCTCCTTGCTACTGATTTGGCTCTATAAGGACTATCAAGGCTCTTGTAGCATTCTTTAGGCTATGAAGGCTCTTGGAGACTAGCTTGCAAAGGAAAATGGCAGGCTTATATATATGGTGGAAGGGGATTTGGGATCCCTATAATCATGGGATTGGCCCTATCCTCAAGGAAGCTTCCATGAGAGGTGGAAAACCACTTCCTCTACATGGAGATCCGAAGCCAAACCTCCCAACTCAATTTAGAGACCAATTCAGGAATTGGTTGGAGTCAATCTTCCACCATTTATTTTTAAAAAACACTCCTTAATAAGCCTGGCGTGGGTACAACACTGAGACAGTGCGCCAGTTGGCACGCCCTATTTGGAGGATTTCCCTCATTGGCTCAGGTATGACACTGAGTAGTCGTGCCAAGGCCAAAAAGGCTATTTTTATGGTTTTTCACAAGGAATTTTCTTCAGGGGAATGAATTTCCTTGTTGAGGGGGATGCCATGAAAGTGGTTTCAGGTCATGTCACTGCTCACAGGTCACGGAATAAGCCCTCCAATGTGCGGGATGGGGGATTGCAGGGACGGTGATAAATTTCTGTGTAACACTAGCTAATGATGAAAGTTGTTAACAGACGCGAGAGGTACCACCAATAATGACAATGGCCCTCGAGGTACTATAGGTAAAATCCATGGAACGTGAATAGTGAGCTAGCATTTAACACCCGCAGAATCATTCGATCGGAGGCCAATGATAAAAACCCCACATTGAATGCGAAGAAGCTGCCATTGAGGCATGCAAGCTCTAAGGTACCAGAAAGGATTCTCTAGATTAGCTTCTTGGATAATGAGTTGAAGTCGACAGGAAGTGACCTTGATCGAAGGTGGGCCATATTGTTTCCCACATCATCGACACGAGACAAAGGAGCATAATGTTTGTGAATCAGGATCAGATGAGAATCAAAGGTAGGTTGAGAACTGTAGAGGTCAACTTCTCTTGAACAGATCAGTGGCACGACACTGGATTTGGCAGTATTCGACATTAAAAGTTCTGAGGTCATGATGATGAGGCAAATAGTAGATGAGTGGTCAAAAGGGATTACCCAAACCCATGAAGGCAAGTAGAGAATGAGATGAGATGTCCCCAACCCAACACGAAAATAGACTAGTGGCATGTTCAAAAGTGACATACTGCCGACACGACGATGATACTGGTTCCATTTTCCCCACCATTTCTGGTGAGTACCCAAATTATTTTTAAAAACAAGCTTGAAGGGGATATCATATGCTTGTGATATAAGTTCATCCTTCGGACAAATCCAACCTAGTACATTTAACGAGCCCTAGGAAGGAGAAACTTGAGTATCGTCATTACGACGGAATCTGATGTCATCAGTGTTTAACAAGTCTGACAAAGGAAGAAATCGAAATCTTTTCATGTTTAGAGAGTTTGAAAAGAGAACAAAAAAGTAAACTCCAACAGTCCCTTTTCGTAGATAGTTCCTCAGATCCGAAAAGGTAGAAAACTATGTCTGAGAAAACTCCTAGTTGCGATCGGCTAGGGTATTCCTTTTTCGTAAATAATCTATCCCAGCCCGAAAAAGGGGTAAATGTATACTGGGTAGATGTCGTTTCTCAGCCAATTTAACGAGATCAAAATGACAAGTGACTCGGAAATCTTTTCATGTTTAGAGATTCAGAAAAGAGCTGACAGATGAATCTAGTAGTGACTTTTTTATGTTTTTACCGAGTCCAAAAAGGTATAAAATACAACTCGTACCCTCATTCAAGTTGCGTGAAAACCTGTTGCTACACAAGAAAGAAAGCGTAAAACCCATTTTCCAACAAATTATAATAAAATATTGGAAAATTTACTTTCAAAACTTAATTTAACTTTGAAAATTTATAAATATGCCAAAAATAGTAAAAACATATTTACTTTTACTTTTTACCTCTTGTGGAGAGCAATAGTAAGTTTTTCTTGTGCGAACTTGCGGCGATGATCCAATACATCATTTCAGTCCTCGTTTTCTTAAAGTAAGAGGCACTTACCTTAGCTTTGTTTTAATCTATTTTTCATAGAATTCCATTGCGTTTTTGGATCCCTAAGGGAACCTTTGCAATTTTAGGGCTCTTCCAATTGGCGTGGGTTTCAGGCACGGATCCGTGCCAATTGGCACGACTGTCAGCAAAACAGTTGTGCCAATGGTGCAACCTAAATTTCCGCTTAAATTTAACAAAATGTGAACCAATCAGCTGAATTTTTTAGTGTTCCAGAGATCTAATAATGTGTTCATAACTATTTTGGTGTAGGTACACAGTCAAAATGGTGATCGAGTGGAAAGAAAGGGAACATAGTGAAGAAGATGAAATGGCCATGGAGAACGAGGCATGCATGAATGCTCTCTACGATTGCGTCTTAAAAAAGTTCTTCTTGACACCATGCCTGAGGGAAAAAACTGAATTACTGCATTATTTGATCAGTATTTGGGACGAAGACGAGAAGAATTTTAAGGGATGGGACCAATTATTTGAGCTCGAAGTATCCAACATTTATTTCATAACTAGATTGTCCCGCAGAGGTCCAGTTCCAATATTGACAGGTACTAGGCCATATGGTGAGAAAATGGCAATAGTGATGGAAAGAGTGTGCCCAAGGACACGAACAAGATCAGGCAGTGGGAAGGTTGATATCCACATGATCCCTGATCTAGCACTCAGAGTAGTGCACCATACCATTACGCGGGCTGTGGGATCGCAAACACCGCACGAGGCTACTAAAACGTAGCTCCTCTTAGCATCTTAATGCATGAACCCAACACTATTCGATTGGGCCATTGCCATAAAAATGAACATCAAGCAGCAGTTGACGAAGTCTAATAAGTCCAAACTAAAGAAGTTTGGGTACGGATCTATCTTGGTATTGTTCATCCTTGAATGACTACCAATCTTCCAGGGCCAAGGGGCGATACTCACCAAGCCACCATTAAGAGATCCAAGGATGGCTCGATGGGCAAGACTCATGCCTAGATCAGGAGGGGGCCAAAAAATCTCATGGAGGCCCGAGTTCTTTATATGGCTATGGCAACAACTATTCATCATGGAGGATTGGCCCTATGCCTACACTAACTTCGTGGGAGACCCAGATCTTCCACTTCTGGAGGGAGAAGACTGGGACGAGGAGCTGGGTAAGACTACTTTTTATTTTTATTTTATGATTTTTTTGGATATACATGCATGTTCTAACAAAAAATCCTATGTGTATGCAGATGTTGGCCCAGAGAGGCCTGTCGGGATGTCGTCGATCGCCTGGAGGACCCCACTCGCCTATGACCCTCAAGGCGAGGGTGGCGAGGGGAGTGAGCTAGTGCAAAACTTGGAGGGTATGGCGCATGGGATCCCAGATTATGCTCGTCTAGTAGACGTCCCATTGGCTTATCAGAGGCACACTGTGGGGGTGCCTAGTCACCTTCATCATTTGCTGAGGCGACTGGTGCAGGCGGTGACATGCTACCACGAGCACCATGCTGATTAGTCATTTAGGGCTTTTCATTTGCACATTTTTGTATGATGATGTTTTTTATAGCTCATGCAAATGTCTAATACAATGTTATCTGATGTATCAGCTTAAAATAATTTGCAAAAGTAATGACCCAATGAAAAGTTCACAAAATGCGTTACCGCACAAATCACATTTTATTTTTACGCAAGCTTAAAAGCACACATGCAAACTATACTTGGAAATGAGTTTTACTTTTATGCAAGCTTAAAACACAAATGTAAACTATGCTTGAAATGATAAGGAAATCGGGCATGCCCCTAGCATGGTGTCTCAATTCAAGGTACATGCCCCCAAGCTTCATTCCATAGGAAATGGAGTGAAGGTTCAAAACACAAAATCTAACCAAACTCGAATTGACTGGGCTCGTGTTTCATTATTTTAATGAGGTTGACACACTTACAGGAACTATCCTCGTAGCATCTTGTTTCATTATTTAGGAGCTTAACATAAGAAGAGGAACTATGCTCCGATGAGCGCGAAGGATTAGGATCAGGAGGAGGATAAACAGATACAAAAGGCTCAAGATAATCAGACACTGCCCCTAGGCCAGGTATAAACAAGGAATGATGATGTCCATCGCTCCATGATAGATCTTCAAGGGACATCGGTTCAATGATGGCTTCATCAGAAGGGAAGAATTCACTTAAAGGATCAGGCGAATCTACATCGCCGAACCAAGGGGATTGAGAATAGACATCTAAAGCCATGCTCAAAGGAGCATGTTCAGAAGGAGGAGGATCAGATGCAGTGAAGATTTCACAATAATTAATCTCAACTGGATTTAAAGGCATTGATTCTCTGAAAGAGGTCACCTGTTCAGGAAAAGGGATGATCCAAGGGTCATCTGACCTAGAGATCATGTTAACTTGAACGGTGTACGATGGTGGCACGGTAAAAATACCCATGAGGATGGGGTCCTTGAAAATACTGGGTCCTATGCTGTCGGGGGGATTGGGGATTTGATCCACGTAAGGTACATTTTTCTTAGAGGATGAGGTGAAGAAAGACAACTGATCGACAGTGATGATCTTGCCCTCATGAGGAAACTTCAGAAGTAAGAAGAGGGTGGACGGAACGCATATCATAGCGTGATTCCAACTGCGACCAAGAAGAATATTGAGTTGAGCTTGGCGTCAACCACTTCTACTTCTACGTTGACTGTATTACCCTGTAATGTGATCAGAAAACTCCCGACAACACCCAGGGGTTTTGATTCCCGACCATAAAATGCCTCTAAGGCATTGGGAGACGAAGTGAGAGCTGGAGAGCCAATGGCTTTCTAGCAGGCAGATGACATAACACAGGTTGAAGTGCCTTCATCCACAACGGCTCTATGGATTTTGAGGCCATTGATATTAACTTGTATAACAAGAGTGATTTGATGTGGAATTCGGGGGACAAAATTTTCAAGATCGAAGGTGAGAAGACTAGAATCGGTGGGATCGATTCCACAGATTGCACACCACTAAGCTTTCCATTGTGATGGGAAAATTTGAAGCACTTCCAACATAGGCATTGTAGACGGCGCCTGTGCCAAATCCTAAATAATGCTGTAGTGCTGAGCAACACAGGCATTTGGATTATAGGAATATTTTTGCAGAACACCTTTGGAAGGTGGCCTTACAATGGGATTAGCCCTGGACTTTTCAATTTCTAAAGGACCGAATACAGGTGGGGGAGGTGGGCCATCAACGACTTCCTTCCTAGCTGCCTGGCATGATCCAACATAATCCTTCGAATGTGTAGCAATTGATACATGTGTAGCACCATTCATCATAAAAAATTGTGACCCAAATGGTACAGATGGCGAAGGTTGTTCAACCATCTGGG
This sequence comes from Pinus albicaulis, assembly GCA_034641835.2. NCBI lineage: Eukaryota > Viridiplantae > Streptophyta > Pinopsida > Pinales > Pinaceae > Pinus > Pinus albicaulis. Next base: position 988,860,824 of record CM076578.1, on the reverse strand, counting down.
TCTGCTAAGATGGGAAGGGTTCCTTGAGAACTGTCGGAGTACCTTTGGAGCCTTTCAGAAGTTGACTAACTTCAGATCTTTGGGGAAAATATTTGGTATAATGGTCTCCTTCATAGATAAGGTAGGGGTACTTCAGTTTCCAATGGGAACCATCGTCAGCATGAGGATTGGAAGAATCTGGTTTTGGGGTGTCAGGTTTGGATTTTCCTTGACCCTTCTTCTTTTCTTTAGAGGCTTTTTTCGTAGGATTGGCTTGAATGGCATTAATCACTACAGTCTTACCAGAATCTAGAGGGGCAGGAAGAGAAGAATTATTGGAAGAATTAGACTTTTGCTTCCCATTAGAGGACTTTCGAGAAGTTTGAGATATGGAACCAATGACACCATCCACCGATGGGGTAGCTAGTGCCTTAGAGGTCCCTGGCTGTGAGGCATAATTCAAGATATCATATAGTGTGCCAGACTAAGAGTACACCAAATCAAGGTACTGGGCACGAGCAATGGCCTTTTCTTCGATCACACATGCCCCCATAGAAATATCTTGAGCGATCTTGTTAACGAAGGAGGTAGTGAACCAATGTGTTAGAAGCTAATCAGGTATATCAAAATTGATTAGTCAACGATGATGTCACCATTCACGAATATGATCTGATATGTGAGTAGCTTTATCCTGCTTGAGAGAAGTCAGGAGATGCATCCCGGCTTCGTATCAAACCGATAACTGAAAATGCATCAAAAAAGCCATAGCGAGAGTATTAAAATCTTGAAAGATACCGCGGGGTAATTCAATGTACCACTGAGCAGCAGCACCAGTAAGAGTGCGCTGGAAAAGACGTAGAAAAATCGAGTCATCCACCCAAGAGTTCGAGGAACACCACAGATGGTAGGTCATGATGTGAGCTTGGGGGTCCTCCTCAGCTTTACCCTCAAATTTAGGACAGTCATCAGGCACCTTGGTCGAAACCGGAGGCCAATAAGGATTGTGAAGAATTGGATCGTTGGTAAGTTTAGATACATCGGTTAATTGCAACGTGGCAAGGAAAGGCAACTGAGGATTGAAAGGCATGCTAGGCCCTCGATAAGGAACTGTACCTATACTCCACCCTAGTTGAGCATAACTTTGTCCCCATTGGTTCTGTCCCGGAGGATTCTAGCCATAGGGGGTATAAGCCATGTAATTAGGTTGTTGATAATCAATGTACGGGGGTTAATAACTGGGGTATGGACCCTGATTATATGTCGGCCCTGTTTGAGCAGTATATGGATTTGACTGCTGAGCATAAGTATAGCCTAGTTATTGAAGGTAATAACCAGAACCTTGGAGCGGGTTGTAAACCGATCGAGACTGACCTTGAAGATAATAACCGCCTTGGGGTTGAGTGGGTTTTTGGTATGTGGGGCCCTGCTGAGCCTGATAAGTTGGGCGCATAGGCGGATTCGGCTGCGGCATAGAGTAAATTGGCTGTTGAGCAGGGTTGACTGGATGTGCAGGTTGGCCTGGTTGAACAGGTTGAATTGGTTGAGCGGGTTGCCCTGGTTGAATAGGTTAACTCGGGTGAGTAGGTTGTCCTGGTTGAATAGGTTGACCTGGCTAAAGAGGGACACCAAACTGCCCCAGATGAGCTGGTTGGCCTGGCGATGAAATAGGGCCAGGTTGTGCTTGATAACCAGTTTGACCTGTAACAGGACCATAAGATGGCCCCGACTGTGCAACATTTGGACCAATAGGAAACTGAGGTTGCAGAGGTTGCACCATAGGTTGAGAGGGTTGGATTTTCCCCCCAGAACTGTACAACAGTCCCAGTTGATACCCTGGTTGAATTGTGGGTCCTAGAGGTTGCCCTGGTTAGACCATAGGGTGAGGTTGTATAGGTTGACCTTGAGGGTTGTAGGACTGCCCTTGCGGACCGTATAACAACCCCTGTTGGCCCGAAGGTTGGCCCTATAAGGGTTATCCTTGCAGGTCATATAGATAACCGGGCCGACCCAAAGGTTGGCCCTGGAAGGGTTGTCCTTGCAGGTTGGAAGGTTGCCCAACCTGGGCAGACAAGAAACCTTGAACATACTTATAAGCCTCTGGAGCAGGAAAACCTATAGGGTTTCCTTGCTCATCGTACTAATATGGAAAAACATAAATGGGTGTACCATCCGGTCTATAATGGGAAAAATAAGGACAGTTGGGATCTTGGGAGGACTGACCAATATCGGAGTTCGACTGCTATAGAGACAATGGATACTCCTCAGGAGAGATATTCTCTGGAATAGTAGATCTATATAAACGTCTTCAGGAAGTGAGGGGTGTCCTTGGAGACATCCCTAACGAAGGAATAACCAGCCTCATAGACAGAGTGGATACTCCCATGGAGGCCACAACAGCCACAATCCGACTTAAGGATCTATACCCTGCTGGAAGCGAAGGACCAGGAGAAGACATGACAAAAGACTCAGGGTTGTTTTCTAGGAAAAGCTGGTAATCTTCACCAAATTTAGGGATTTCTTCACTAGGAGAAGGATTGGGTGAGTCCATATCCGACCCTGCCGCTAGATCTTCTAAAAGACGACGAGGACTAGGAGGTATAATAGCAGCTAAAAAGGGTGATCCTGATGTAAGAGGAGGGAAATATTCCCCTACTCCAAATCCAAACCAAGCCTTGGATAAGGGCCAATTGAATTCAACTGGTCCACCAAAGGGAAGCTCAGACAGAAATGGTCCCCCATCAAGAAACTCAGAGATGATAGGCTTTTGAGGTTCAGCAGAGGACTGAGAGACCTCTGATGAATCGTTTGTGTAAGGACTACCAGTAGATGAAACTAAAGGTTATCCCACTGTGACAACAACGAAAAGAGGAAGATATAAAAAAAAAAAGCACATGGGAAAAAACAAAGGCAAACAATCAAACGGCCAACAAGCAAACTCTAAAAGGGCATGTGATCGCAGGTGATTAATTTTACCACATTGAAACTTAGAAACTTTACCGTTTCATGTTTTAAGAGTCGAGAAACGAATAAAAGGTGACTCTATCTCTTTCAATTTGGAAACAATCGTGAAAGGACAAGCATTTGATGATCCTTTCAAATTTAATGAGTCAGAAAAGATCGAAATGAATACTCTGGAAATTTAGGCAAAAGGGTGTACCAGATATCCGTGAACTACAATATACACCTTGGTTCAAAAATGAAAGAGAAATCAACCAAGGACTTGATGTACGTGCAGGAAATCTCCATTAATGTTGTGTTCGGTGTATCACGGGTATAAGGCGGTAGACTCGGCTTCCTACGGATAAAGCATAGTAACCTAGTGGGGTCTCCCTTGATATACGCAATGGTACGGCGAGCACAAGTCTTTACTAGTGTTGTCTAAAGCCAAGAGGTGAACGACAGCTACTAGGTTTAATGACGCCATAACACATCACTAGCCTAGACCTCTAGATATTTTGTTAATGTTTCAATGCTGGCTTAAGGTAAATTGAATAAATTTTAGAGTTGATCTTCAATTATGTTTCAATTTCAGGCCCTAGTGAATGTTATGTCTCAAAAATCCTCTAAATGCACACTACATGCCATAATATATCACTTTTTTCAATGAATAGCTAACTATGGGAAGGTTGAGAGCTTTCCAAACAACAACAAAATGATTATAAAACAACCACTACTATCTCTAATGCATGATAATGAAACTAAAAGCTTTTCCTTTAGAGTTATATAACACTAATAACACAGAAAAGTTTTCAATTTTCACTAACGAAGCAAAAGCGAAAGACTTGTTTTTGTATTTTCAATGTTTTAAGAGTGAAATGCACTAAACAAAATGAAAACTCATAAAGAGAACAATTTGAGAAATGATAGTGAAAGAGTAAAGACAAGAAAGTTCACTCAATACAAAATGCACAATCAGACCTCAAACTGATGAAGAAATCCCTCAAATCAAAGAGGAATCCCAAAGACTCATAAAAACCATGTAATCTAGGCTCAAAATGGGACAAAGAGAAACTTGAATGAAAAAGAGAGAAATCACTCAAATAACACAATAACACAATGGAAAACCACCAAACGAATGCAAAGAAGCAAAAACAAAGTTGACTTAACAAACAAAAACCAAAAACTCCCATGGGAGGCTCAACACACCATAACACCTAGATGTCTTAGGGCTAGAATGTAAAACCAATAGTAGAGGGCAAAAAACCGGAGGATAGGGGTTAAACTCAGTCAATCAGGACTTCAGAGCACTTATGCAGTCAAAAAAATGACACCAAAAGTATAAAACAAGCTCAAAAGGCTTGGAAACAAGAAAACCCTAACACCACACATGATTGGCAAGATTCTCTGGCTGCATCTAGCGCCAGAACAGGATTGGCACGCCAGTCAAGTTTACTAATGACAAAAATAAAAAAGAGAAAAGAGGGAGTATGTCAGGTATGGTGGGAGCTGAATAGAGGTTTTACACCAGAAGGAGGCAAACTAGAAGAGCTGATCAAGCAGAAAAAAGCCAAAAGAAACTGAAAAAGACAAGACAAACTCCAATCAAAATCCTCGGTGGAGTCGCCAATTTGTTGGAGAGGTAAATCCCCTCTGCGGACAGAGGCTTTCCCTACTAGCCCAGATTGGGTCTAGCAACAATCAAATCATGCTAAGACGTAGGTCACTAGTTACAAAATGACAAGAAACAATAAGTTTCTTACCTTAGTTCCTATGCGATGGTCGTCGAAAGAAGGATGACGCTTCCCGTCCTCCACTTCGGCAGATCACAAACCTTCTTCCTAGCGCGTCCAAACACCTACACACATGCGAAGAAAACAAGATAATACATAGCATCGAATCTAAATCTTGTAACTATACATCAATCAGAGAAGATGTAACTCATTGCATCAAATATAAAGATACACGAATGAAACCATAATCAAGGTCGCTTATCATTAATAACAATGAAATAAAGATACAACCTAAGCTTTGATGTTGGATCTTCCTTTGGCAGGGTTGACAGTGAAGTACATCTCGATGAAGCTCATTGGGAATGGGACAAAGTTATCTCTCTTCATCTTGGCTCTCAGAGGTTGTCTGGCGATAGTCTCATTGCTACAGATTCAGCTCCTAGTTCTATGACTACTAGATTTCTAAGGGAAAATGTAAGTTTATATAGATTGTGGAAGGGGAGTTGGGATCCCTACAATTTTTGGATTGGCCCTATCCTCAAGGAAGCTTCCATGATAGGTGGAAAACCAATTTCCCTACATGGAGATTCGGAGCCAAACCTCCCAACTCATTTTAGAGACTCGTTCAGGAGTTGGCTGGAATAAAACTTCCGCAATTTATTTTTTAAAAACCATCCTTATTAAGTTTAGCACAAGTAATACTCTGGGATAGAGTGCCAGTTGGTGTGCCCTCTTTGGTGGATTTCTCCCATTGGCGTGAGGGCTGAAATGGCTGGTTGCGCCAAGGCCAAAACGTCTATTTTTAGGGTTTTTCACAGGAAAATGTCTTTAGAGGAATGATTTTCCTTGTCAAGGGGGATGCCATGAAAGTGGATTCAGGTCATGTCACTACTCACAGTTCACGAAAAATGCCCTCCAATGTGCATTATGGGGGATTTCAGGGACAGTGACAAATTACTATGTAACATTTGGTCAAGGTTAGGGTTAGGTTATAGTTAAGGCGAAGGTTAAGGTTAGGTTATAGTGAAGGTTAAGGTTAAGACCTGCAACCTTAACCTTAATATTTACTTAACATTAACCGTGACTATTACCTAACCCTAACCTTAACCAAACCCTTAACCTTAACCTGACTAAACCCGTAACCTTAACCTAACCTAACCTTAACCTTGACCTTGACCTTAACCTTAACCTTAACCTTACCCTTAACCTTCACCTTAACCTAACCTTAGCTATAACCTAACCTTAAGGTTAGGTTAAGGTTACTGTTTTAGTCACGTTAAGGTTGAGGTTAAGGTTAGGGTAAGTTTAAGGTTAATGTTAAGGTTAAGGTCAAGGTCAATGTTAAGGTTAAGGTTAGGTTAAGGGTAAAGTCAAGGTTAAAGTTACGGTTAAACGTAAGGTCAAGGTTAGGTTATAGTTAAGGTTGATGTTATGTTTAGGTTAAGGGTAAAGTTAAGGTTAAGGTTAGGGTTAAGGTTAAGGTTAAGGTTAGGTTATAGTTAAGGTTAAGGTTAAGGTTAGGTTAAGGGTAAATTTAAGGTTAAGTTTAGGGTTAAGGTTAGGGTTAATGTTAAGGGAAGGTTAAGGTTAAATTCAAGGTTAAGGTTAAGTTTAGGTCAAGGTTAACCTTAACTTAACCTAATCTTAACCTTAACCTTGACTTTACCCTTAACCTTAACCTTAACCTTCCCATAACCTTAACCTTCCCATAACCATAATTCTAAACCTTAACTTAACCCTAACCTTGACTAAACCTTTAACCTTGATGAAACCCTTAAATCTTAATCGTAACCTTAACCTGAATAAACACTTAACTTAACCTTAACCTTCACTATAACCTAACCCTAACCCTTAAAAAACCCTTAACCTTACTAAACCTATAACCTTAAAATTAACCTTAACCTTAATTATAACCTAACCATAACCTTGACCAAATACTTACCCTAAACCTTGACCAAACCCTTAACCTTAACATTAACCTGCCTAAACCCGTAACCTTAACCTTAACCTTAAACTTAACTATAACCTAACCCTAACCTTGACCAAACCCTTAAGCTTAACCTTAACCTTATCCTTAGCCTTAACCTTCCTCTAACCTTAACCCTAACCTTAACCTTAACCTTAACCCTTAACCTTAACCTTACCCCCTTAACCTTAAACTTAACCTTAACCTTATCTTAACCTTAACCTTAACCTTAACCTTGACCTTAAATATAACCTAACCCTAACCTTAACCAAACCCTTAACCTTAACCTTAACCATAACCTTAACCCTAACATTAACCTTCCCATAACCATAACCTTAACCTTAACCTTGACCTTATCCTTAATCTTAACCTTAATCTAACCATCTAACCTTAACCTAACTAAACTAGTAAACTTAACCTTAACCTTGACCTTGACCTTAACTATAACCTAATCTAAGCTTAACCCTAACCTTGACCTTAACCTTAACCTTACCTTAACTTTACCCTTAACATTAACCTTAAATTTACCCTTAACCTTAACCTAACCTTAACCTTAACCTTGACCTTAACCTTAACCTTAACCTTACCTTAACCTAAAATTAACCTTAACCTTCCCATAACCTTAACCTTTAACAAACCCCCCCATAACCATAACCTTAACCTTAGCCTTAACCTTACCTTAACCAAACTAACCTTCACCTTAACCTTAACCTTATCCTTAAAGTTCACCTTAACCTTAACCTTGAATTTCCCCTTAACCTAACCTTAACCTTAACTATAACCTAACCCTAACCCTAACCTTAACCAAACACTTAACCTTCACCTTAACCTTAATCTTATCCTGACTAAACCTAAACCTTAACCTTAACCTTAACTTTACCCTTAACCTAATCTTAACCTTGACTTTACCCTTAACGTAACCTTAACCTTGAGCTTAACCTTGACCATGACCTTAACCTTAACCTAACCTTAACATTAACTATAACCTAACATTAACCTTGACTTTAACTATAACCTAACCATAACCTTGACCAAACCCTTAACCTTAAACTTAACCTAAACTTACACTTAGCCTTCACCCTTAACCTTAACCTTAACCTTCACTATAACGTAACCTTAACCTTAACCCTTAATCTTAACCTTACCCCCTTAACCTTAACCTTAAAAAAAACCTAACTCTAACCTTAACAAAACCCTTAACCTAACCTTAACCTTGACTTTACCCTTAACCTAACCTTAACTTTTACCTTAACCTTGAACTTGACCTTAACCTAACCTTAACCTTAACCTTAGCCTTACCCTTAACCTTAACCTTAACCTGAACCTTTACGCTAACCTTAACCTTAACCTTAACCTTCACTATAACCTAACCTTATCCTTGAGGTTAAGGTCAAGGTTAAGGTTGGGGTTAAGGTTAGGTTTAAGGTTAGGTTACGTTAAGGTCAAGGTTAAGACCCATAACCTTAACTTTCACCCTTAACCTTAACCTTACCAAACCTGTAATCTTAACCTTAACCTAACCTTAACCTTGACTTTACCCTTAACGTAACCTTAACCTTAACCTTAACCTTACCCTTAACCTTATCTTAACCTTAAACTAACCTTCACCTTCACCTTCACCTTAACCTTAACCTTAACCTAACCCTAACCTTGACCTAACCTTAACCTTAACCTTAACTTTAACCTTATCTTACCCTTAACCTAACCTTAACCTTAACTATAACCTAACTCTAACCTTGACCAAACCTTAACCTTAACCATAACCTTATAAACTTACCCTAACCTAACCCTAACCTTAACCTTAGCCTTACCCTTACCCTTACCTTGACCTTAACTATAACCTAACCCTAACCTTGACCAAACCCTTAAGGTTAAGGATAGGTTAAGGTTATGGGAAGGTTAAGGGTAAGGTAAAGGTTAAGGTTAAGGCAAGGTTAGGGTTAGGTTATAGTTAAGTTTAAGGTTAAGGTTAAGGTTAAAGTTAATGTCAAGGTTAGGGTTAGGTTATAGTTAAGGTCAAGGTCAAGTTTTAGGTTAAGGTTGGGTTAATTTTAGGTTAAGTTTACAGTTTACAGTTAAGGTTAAGATTAGGTTAAGGTTAAGGTTAAAGTTAAGGTTTTGGTCAAGGTTAGGGTTAGGTTAAGGTTAATGTTAAGGGTTTGGTCAAGGTTATGGTTAAGTTATAGTTAAGGTCAAGGTTAAGGTTAAGGGTAAGGTTATAATTAGGTTAGGGTTAAGGTGAGGTTAAGGTTAAGGTTAAGGGGTTAAGGTTAGGTTAAGGTCAAGGTTAAGGTTATGGTTATGGGAAGATTAACGTTAACCTTGACCTTGACCTTAACCTTAACCTTACCTTTACCTTAACCTTAACCTTAACTTTCCCATAACCATAACCTTAACCTTGACTTTACCCTTAACCTAACCTTAACTTTAACCTTAACCTAACCCTAACCTTGACCAATCCTTTAACCTTAACTATAACCTAACATTAACCTTGACCTTAACTATAACCTTAAATTTACCCTTAAACTAATCTTAACCTTAACCTAACCTTAACCTTGACTTTACCTTAATCTATACTTAACCCCTTAACCTCAACCTTAACCTTCCCATAACATTTACCTTAACCTTCCCCTAACCTTAACTTTAACCTTAACCTCAACCTTAACCTTAACGTTACCCTAACCTTACCCTAACCTTAAGGGTAAAGTAAAGGTTAAGGTTAAGATTAAGGCTAGGTTAAGGTTAAGGCTAACCTTTACCCTTAAGTTAACCTTACCCCCTTAAACTTAAACTTACCCTTAACCTTAACCTAACCCTAACCTCGACCAAACCTTAACCTAACCTTAACCTTAACCCTAACATTAACCTTGACCTTAACCTAACCTTAAAATTCCCATAACCATAACCTTAACCTTAACTTCACCCTTAACCTTGACCTTAACATTAACCTTAAGTTAACCTTAACCTTAACCTTAACCTTCCCATAACCAACTTAACCTTAACCTTAACCGAACCTTAACCTAACTTTATCCTTAACCTTCTCTTAACCTTAACCTTACCAAACCTTAACTTTAACTTTACCATTAACTTAACCTTAACCTTAAACCTAACCTTAACTATAACCTAACCCTAAACTTGACCAAACCCTTAACCTTAACCTTAACTTAACCTTAATCTTCCCATAACCTTGTCTTAACCTTATCCTAACCTTAGCCTTAACATTAGGTTAAGGTTAAAGTGAAGGTTAAGGTTATGGTTAAGTTAGGTTGTAGTTAAGGTTAATGTTAGATTAAGGTTAAGGTTAAAGGTTTGGTCAAGGTTAGGGTTAACCTTAACCTTAACCTAGCCCTTAATCTTAACCTTGAACTTAAATATAGCCTAACCCTAACCTTTACCAAACCCTTAACCTTAACCTTAACTTTACCCTTAACCTTAGCTTGACTAAACCCATAACCTTAACCTTAACCTTAACCTTAACCTAACCTTCACCTTATCTTAACCTTAACAATAACCTAACCCTAACCTTGACCAAAACTTAACCTTAACCTTAACTTTACCCTTAACCTAACCTTAACCTTAACCTTAACTTTGGTTAGGGTTAGGTTAAGGTTAAGGGTAATATTGAGTTTACGTTAAGAGTTTGGTCAAGGTAAAGGTTAAGGTTAGGTTAAGGATAAGGTTAACTTGACCAAACCTTAACCTAACCTTAACCTTAACCTTAACGTAACCTTTAATTTTAAGATAAGGTTAAGGTTAGGTTAAGGTTAAAGTTAGGGTTAGGTTATAGTTAAGGTTAATGTTAAGGGGTTAAGGTTAGGTTAAGGTAAAGCCAAGGTTAAAGTTAGGTTAAGGTTAATGTTAAGGGGTTAAGGTTATGGAAAGGTTAAGGTTAATGTTAAGGGGTTAAGGTTAGGTTAAGGTAAAGTCAAGGTTAAAGTTAGGTTAAGGTTAAGGTTAAGGTTATGGTTATGGGAAGGTTAAGGTTAAGGTTAAGGTTATAGTTGAGGTCAATGTTAAGGATAAGGTTAAGGTTAGGTAAAGGTTAATGTTAAGGGTAGGTTATAATGAAGGTTAACTATATCCTTAACCTAACCTTAACCTTAACCTTAAACTTAATGTTACATAGCAATTTGTCACTTTCCATGCAATTCCTCGTCATGCACATTGGTGGATACATACCCCGTGTCTATACTCAGTGATGATGCCATCGTGCATAGTGTGCTGGGGGCATTGGGTCCTTACTTCTAGGATGTTTTCCCTCCATCGGATGGGAAACTCTTGGAAGCGGTGACTACTTGTTCATTATGCTGAAGTCTGTTAGAGCAGAGTTCATTTTCTTGTGTCAAGCTCCTTAAAAAATGAAACAAGGTTGTCGAAGCAGAGTTCCTTGTCTTGTGTCAAGCCTCCAGCAAAAACAAACCGGGTCTTTTGGAGGCAGAGTCATATGTATGTCAAAGCTCTTTAAAAAAAAGAAAACATTGTTTAGAAGCAAATTTCCTTGTCTTGTGTCGAGTTCCTTAAAAAATGAATTAGCTCTGAGGATAGTTCTTTTAATGTGTCAACCTCGTTAAAATAATGAAACATGTTCTCCTTCAATTCGAGTCTTTGCTTAGATCTCATGAAATCCCAGTTGAGTCTTTCTATGATATCGTAACTTGAACATTCACTCCATCTGCTTTTCATATGGACTAAAGCTTGGGGGGCATGTACCTTGAATTGAGTCACCATGCTGGGGGCAATAACACTTTTCAAGCATAGTTTGTTTTCGTTTCAAGCTTGTGTAAAAATGAAACCAACTTCAAGTAGAGTTTCCTGATTTCAAGCTTGTGTAAAAATGAAACCTTTCCCATTTTACCTCTTGTGATTTCCATCTTATTAACCTGTCTTTGCCAGATGAGCTTTGTTTTTCTCACTCTATCGTCACTATCTTCTTGGCCAATGATATGCCTTCACTTGGTTGTTTTACCCGTTCCTAAGGAACCACTGCGATGAGTGGTCTTGTTAGCCAACCTCTTGACCTTTATTTGTTTTGAGCAGTTCCACCATCACCGGAACCAGTTGCTACCCTTTATACCACTCGTTCCTCCAGGAGGAGTCATCTTTCAGCTCTTTTCTGACTCTCTAAACATGAAAATATTGCCGAGTCCCTTGTCGTTTTCGATCTCGTTAAAGTGTATACGAAATGACATCTACCTACTATACGTTTACCCCTTTTTCAGGTTGGGATAGATTAGTTACGAAAAAGGAATACCCTAGCCTATTGCGACTAGGAGGTTTTCTCGGATATTGTTTTCTACCTTTTCGGGTTCGGGGAACTATCTACGAAAAGGGGCCGCTGGAGTTTAATTTTCCGCTCTCTTTTCAAACTCTGCACATTGAGCCTCAAAATTGTGCTTTCTTTCATTCCACTTTACCTCATTTTCCTTTTTCCATTGCTATCCTAGACCCAGTTGATCAATGAATTTAGTTAAAATTACTTTTAGAATGATTAACATGACTGACTTGCTAAGTTTTGTGATTTTTGTCATTGTAATGCATTTTGACCGGAACTAGCTGCAGAATGCAGACATTCCGTAGCTAACCGGCAATTCTGCAGCTGTCTTCACGTTTAGGCATGTTCCAGGTGGCTTCTCAAGAAAAACCGCATATGGGTATATTCCACGTCATGTCTACATTGTTCGTTGCTCACCATGAAGGAAAAACCGAATTCTGGATATGGTTTTGGTACGTGGGAACACATTTAAGAAGGCAGACTTCTAATAGGATTTGTCTCGATCCCGGATGTCCATTCCTTATTCTGCGGCCACTACAAGAGTCCTAATGTGATTTTGACAAGGAAAGACAATGTTCCTGAAATTGTTGCAAGTCTTGTTATGTGCATTTGTTATATAAACACTTGGGAAACCGAGAGTTAGGCGAGATTTTTTTTTCTAGATTTTGCTTAGATTCTGTGCTACATTTCTGAAGACGCAGATTTCTCTGTTCAAGTTATTTCATCTTTAATGAAGCAGACAGTGTTGTTTTGAAAGTGTTGATTTGATTTGGAGTTGAATTCCGTCAGGTGGTAGAGGGCCCCTGCCTCTTGCACGGATTTATTTGCGTAAATTAGATAAGTATTCTAGCTGCCTTTACGTTTTTGAAGTTGAATTCGTAGTTGTTTTAATTAGCTACTGTAGTTATACTCATTCTAAAAACTCTTCCAAAAGAAGAAGTTCTTCCAAAAGATCATAATGATGAATGGGGAATGGCTATAGTATTGTAGGATTGTTACACAGTAATTTGTCACCGTCCTTACCATTCCCCATCCCGCACAATGGAGGACCCATTCTGTGACCTGTGGACATTGTCATGCCTTGAAAACATCATCAATGCATCCCTCTGAACATGAGCTTTATTTTCCCTTGAGACATCTCCTTGCAAAAGTCATAAAAAACAGCCCTTTTAGAATTGGCGCGGGCAAGCAGTTCATTACTTGCGCCAATGGAGAAATCAATGCAAAGAGGTCGCGCCACCTGGCGCTCTGTCATAGAGCCGTAGTCGCGCCACCCAATTTGGGAGTTGTTTTTTAAATATGGATGGCGGAAGTTGAGTTCTAACAAATCCACAAACCATCACCTATCTTGAGTTGGGAGGTTGGCTGCGGGAGTTCTATGGAGGGAAGTGGTTTTGCCACCTCCCATGGAACCTTCCTTGTTGATAGGGCCATTCCCATAATAATAGGGATCCCAGCTCCTCCTTCCCCATCTATAAAAGCTTGCTCAAATCAATGGCAAGCTAGTCTTGAAGTGCCTAAGCTCTGAATCTCCATATTCCCAAGAGCCTTTGTGTTGTAAAGCACCCTCTCTTTCCCTTAAGGCTGACTCAAGTGAGGAGACCATTGTCACGAGACTCTGGAGAGGTTTTCCCTTTCCTTGGCAAGCTTTGCGAGACGTGGACTACTGGAGACCCGTCCGAAGGAGACCGCGACGTCAGAACTTGGTTGTAATCTTTCTTCACTGGTTATTTAATAGATGATTATGATTATGGTTCCACTCCGTTTTCCATCATGTTAATGCGAGTAATGTCCTTTCTGACTGATGTTTAGTTACGTATGTTGGTTTCTATGCTTGTATCTGTTCGTTTCTTCTATGTGCAGGTGTTCATCCGCGGAGATCGTGGAGGGATTGTGATCTGCCGAGGCTGAGGAACGGGGACGCTTCTTCTTCAGATCTTAGCGTTGGAATCCAGGTAGGCTTCTATCTCTAGCCTTTTCATTCGTAATTAGGAACCTACGTCATGACATTGTTTGTTTGTTGCTAGACCCCTGCTGGGCTAGTAGGGATCGCCTCTGTCCGCAGAGGGGATTTACCTTCTCAACAAATTGGCGACTCCGCTGGGGAACCAGCTTGTTGTTTGATTGTTGTTTAATTTGTAAACTGTAGACGGAGTCTGAAGTACAGCCAGATAGCCTTCGAAACGCTTCTGCCTAGCATTAGCGGAGTAGATCAACGCTACTTCAGTCGATCTCCGGTTTGGTTTGCAGACTGAACGAATTGGAGTCTTTGTCTTGCCTTGCCATTTGTATCTTGTTTTTCCTTGCTCGATGAACCTTCTGGGTTGGATTTTTTGTGTGTTTTTACTTCTTGGATTGCTTAGCTTGCATTGGTCTGTCTCTGGAGTAGCTTATTTTTAATTTTTTGCTGAGAAACTCGACTGGCGCGGTTTTTAACCCGACAGTCGTGCCACTTGGCGCATGTTGCCTTTGTACAACCCGCGCCAATCGCCTTCTGGCGCTAGTTTCACTCTTACAGTCGCGCCACCCCTGTAATTTTTTTGAGTTTTCTCATTTTTGAGCTCTCTGAAGTTGATCAATGTTTTTCTTCTTGATTTCCCGACTGCCTGAGTGTGTTGGAGTCTTGTTTGGCTGGGAATTCACCTCTGTCCTTTGGTTGTTTGCTTTTATCTACCGATTTCACTTTTCAAGCCCTAGGTCATCTAGTGGCTTAGTGCATCGAGCCCTCCTTGGGAGTTTTGGTGTTTAGATTGTCCTGTCAACTATTTGATTGATTCTCCACATTCTCTAAGTAGTTGTTCATTGTTTCATTGCGATTTTTGGGTGATTGTTCATCTCTTCATTCGAAACTCGTTTGGTCTTGCTTTGGGCCTAGATCACACGGTCCATTGGAAGCCTTTGAGTCTTTCCTTTGCTTTGAGAGACTTCGGTCGATTTGGGAATCTGATTGCTTGTGTTGGTGAGTGAAGTGTGTTTGTTTCGCTCTCTTGGATATCATTTCTCAAGTTTCTCCATTCATTTTCAAGTTTGATTAGTGCATATTAGCCATTAAACATTGAAAATCAAAAAAAAAAAAATCTCTTTTGCTTTTGTTAATTAGTGCAAATTGTGATCTTTTCCATATCGCTAGTGATTAGTGTTTTGAATGAAAAGTTGTCAATTGCATTAGTTGCATTATAGAGCTCGTTGTTTGGTTTCCGTTCATTTCGTTTTTATAAAAGCTCTCAACTCTTCTCTAATTAGTTTTCATCGAACGAAATGTTGCATTGTGGCATATAGCTTTGCATTTAGGAGACACTACATACGATAGGGCCTGGAAATTGAAACTTAATTGAAGATCAACTGTAAAATTTATTCAATTAACCTAAGGCAACATTGGAACTTAACGCAACATATTTAGAAGGTCTAGGCTAGAGACGTGTTCCAGCGTCGTTAAACCTAGCAGCTGTCGTTCGCCTATTGGCTTTAGACAGCGCTAGTACGGACTTGCGCTCCCCGTACCGTCGCGTATATAAAGGGAGACCCCTATAGGTTTTCAATCCTTTATCCACAGGAAGCCGAGTCTGCCGCCCTATACCCGTGATACACCGAACACAGCATTCGGGGAGACTACCTGCACGTACGGAAAGTCCTTGGTCGATTTCTGTTTCATTTTGAAACCAAGGTGTATATTGCAGTTCACGGATATTTGGTACACCCTTTGTGCCTAGTTTTTCCTGAGCAGTCATTTGGTCTTTTCTGACCCCCTAAACTTGAAAAGACCGTCAAGCGCTTGTCCTTTCACGCTTGTGTCAACTCTGAAAGAGATAGAGTCATCTTTTTATCGTTTCTCGACTCTTAAAATATGAAACGGTAGAACTTCTTATTTTCCAATGTGGTAAAATTAATCGCCCACGATTTCACACCTATTTAGACATTGCTTGTTGACCGTTTGATCGTGTGTCTTAACTCGTTTTCAGCCCATGTGTGGTTTTGAGTTTGATGGCAACTTTTTCAGAGTTCACCAACCAAGGAATCCCCTCAGAAGGGAATCCTGGTCATTTTCCTCCTTTTGGAAATGTTGGTGCTCCTTACATGGCGACGTTGTCTCTTCCTGGATTAACGGTTGGGTTGCCTATTTGGTTGTTCTCAACCTCTGTAGTTCCGAATGTCTCCACTACTGTAAAATCAGTTCCTCCGACGGAACAACATCATGTTGATTCCAAGGTGGACCTCTCCCCTTCTTCGCCTGTTTCTGCGTCCTCATCTTCTACTTTGCCTGGTGAAAGCCTAGATTCGAGTAACCAAGTGGCTAAAAAGAAGAAGAAGAAGACAAAGAAGAAGAAGTCTGATAAGCGAGAGGCTAAATGTACGGCTACTGTCCATGAGGAATCTCCTCTTGATAAACCTTCCAAACCTCCATGGAAAGTCAAGTTCCCTTGCCTGTTGTGCACGGGAGACCATCTTCTTCAAGACTGCCCTGGCATTCCCAAGGTGCTCGAAGTATGGTCCAACGGCCACCCACCGTTGCCTTTGGCTTCCGGGAGTCGAGTTGGGGGCACGTCTTCAGCTGCTGTTGATAAGAACTCTAAGAAGCAGGGTAAGATCACCAATCCCTGTAAGTTGTGTGAAGGGCACCATGCCATTCACCTTTGTCCTTATATGGATGAAGCCAAACTAGTTTTGGACAACTCGACCGGTTCTACACCACGCCTTCCACCGGGTTATAATCGGCTTTCTTCGAGTCCTCCGCTAGCTGATCCTATGATTGGTCAAGAGTCATCCTTGGTCGATCCCACTCCCCCATAAATTCAAATTCACGAATCCGTCCCTGACCAACCATTGGTCGTAGGATCGGTTGAATTGGCCCCGTCCACGGTGCACCAGGTCTTTTCTGTCGAGAGTGGACCTCACACCCCCCATGTCCTTCTGATCTCTTCAGATTCTTCAGACTTCGAGAAAGATTCTCCTGTCCCTGTACTTCAAGAAGCCCCTCCTCCGCCTCCCATGATGGAGGCTCCAGAGGATATCCCTCCCGCCTTCGAGATGGAGGTCATGGAGGATGCTTCTTCTACCGTAACATTAGGGGAAGACCTTCTCTTGTCGATGGTAGCCCCTCCGAGTAGTTTGGTCGCTTCCTTTGACTGGAATCGATTTGCAGGATTTCGCCTTCCGTCTTATGTGCCTTTCGAGATCACAGTACAGGCTCTTGGTCTGGTCGTACCCAGCACCATTATAGACGAAGGTGCCTCTGTTAGTATTCTGTCATCAACTACCTGGAAAGCTTTCGGTTCACCGCCGCTTGCGCCTGTTACGCAGAATCTGTTGACATTCAATAGAAGAACGATTCAACCGTTGGGGATCCTTCCAAGGTTACCTGTTACTTTGGGAGGCAAAACCGTCCATATGGACGTGATGGTTGTTCCAGGCCCCTTGGATTTCAATCTTCTCCTGGGGCGAGATTACACTTATGCCATGGGAGCGCTCGTCTCCTCCCTCTTTCGCGTGATGTGCTTCCCACATGAAGGACGGATCGTGACCATTGATCAGCTTTCATTCTTTGGTCCTAATGTGGCAACTGGTCCACCATCACCCCCTCCAGGTTTTTATCCACCCGTTGTATCTGCTCCACCGCAGGTCAACTATGTGTCTACCTACCCCGTGCCTGTGCTCAGTGATGATGCCGTTGTGCATGATGTGCTGGGGGCATTGGGTCCTAACTTCCAGGATGTTTCCCTTCCATCAGGAGTGGAACTCTTGGAAGTACCGCCTTCTTTTTCATTTTGATGTAAGCTGGTTAGAGCACAGTTCCCCTGTGTCAAGCTCTTTAAAAAATGAAACCAGGTTGGCGGAGCACAGTTCATTGTCTTGTGTCAAGCTCCTTAAAAAATGAAACAAGGTCGTTGGAGCATAGTTCCTCCACTTGTGTCGAGCTCCTAAAAACAATGAAACAATTTGTTTGAGGATGGTTCCTTAAGTGTGTCAACCTCGTTAAAATAATGAAACACGAGCATGTTCAATTCGACTTTTGTTTTGAACCTTCACTCCATTTTCAATGGACTGAAGCTTAGGGGGCATGCACCTCGAATTGAGACACCATGCTGGGGGGCATGCCCGTTTTCCCTGTTTCCAAGCATAGTTTGTATACCTATTGACAGGTGTGCTTTTAAGCTTGTTTAAAAAATAAAAACCAATTTCAAGCATAGTTTTCATATGTGTGTGTTCATGTGTGCTTTTAAGCTTGCATAAAAATGAAATGTGTGAGTAGATACATTGTGTGAATACATTTCGCATTGGGTCGTTTGTTATGTAACTGATACATTAGATTACATTTGTATTAGACATTTGCATGCCATATAGAAAACATCATCACATGAAAAGAAAGATCCATCCAAAATAGTCATATGTATATATATATGTGTGTCGAAATGTTTGCACAGTGTGCATCACAAAACTCAAAATATATACATAATCGTCTTAGTACATCTTGAGACACTGTGTCTCTCAAAAAATAGGTGTGGCATGAATCCTAGAGACTAATCCACATGGTGCTCATGATAGCACGTCACTGCACGCACTAGGCGCCTCAAGATTCGGTGGATCCGATTCGGAACTCCCACCGTATGGCGCTGGTATGCCATCGGTACATCTGATAGTCGGGCATAGTCTGGGATCCCATGGGCAATCCCCTCAAGGTTCTGGATCAGTTCCTCTCCTCCGGTGCCTTCCCCCTGGATCTCAGGGGCGAGTTGTGTCCTCCGGGAGATTGGAGACATCCCGGCTGGTCTCCCAGGTCCTACATCTGCATGCATATATAATTGTGTCAAGACGAATGTGTATTAACAAAAAAAACATATGAACATAAAATCAAAAATATGAGGTCTTACCCAGCTCCTCGTCCCAGTCATCTCCTTCTGGTAGTGGGAGGTCTGGGTCCCCGGTAAAGTCAGTTCCCGAATAGGGCCAATCTTCCACGATGATCAGTTGGCGCCGTAGCCACCTAAAGAACTCTGGCCTCCAGGACATCTGTTGGCCACCTCCAGATCTGGGCATCAGTGCTGCCCAGCGAGCCATTCGCGGCTCTCGTGGTATCGGACTCGCCACTACGGCCCCTTGGCCCTGGAAGATTGGTATGCATTCCAGAATGAACGATACCAAGATGGAACCATACCCGAACTGCTTCAGTTTCCCCTGTTTGCACTTTGTGAGCTGCCTTTTCATGTTGATGGTTACTGCTTCTGCCCAGTTGAATAGTAGGGGACCCATGCATTCTGAGGCTAACAGGAGTTGAGTCTTCGTGGCCTCGTGCGGAGCCTGCGACCCAGCAGCCCGCGTAATGGTGTGGAGAACTACTCTCAGTGCTAGATCGGGGATGGTGGAGATGTATACCTTCTTGCTTCCTGATCCTGTTTGTGCCCCTCGGCACACCCGCGCCATTACCTGTTCCATCTTTTCCCCGGATGGTCTGCTCCCAGTCAGTACAGGGATTGGACCTCTGCGGGACAATCCAGTAATGAAATAAATGTCGGTGACCTCCAGTTCTAACACCTGGTCTCGTAGCCTGAACACTTGTTCATTTTCATCCCAGATGCTGATTAGATATTGGAGGAGCTCGGGCTGAGCTCGTAAACATGGCGTGAGGAAGAAATTTTTCAATCCACAGTCTCTTAGAGCGTTCATGCAAGCTTGGCTTTGCATGGCCTCTTCATCCTCGTCTCCGTGCTCTCGTTCCTTCCATTCGATTGCCATTTTGAGTGGTTATCTGCATTCATATGGTCAAAAACCCCTGATTAGATCTTTGGTGAGCTTCAAATTTCAAGAAATTTGGTTTAAATACCGGAATTTTAGGCGAAAATTTAGGTTCGGCTGCTGGCGCGGCTATTTTTCTAACAGTCGCGCCAGGTGGCGCGAGCCCTTTAGTAAAAAGAGCCCAGTGGCGCGGGTCCGTGCCCGATACCCGCGCCAATGGGCCCGGCCCTAAAATTTTAAAAGTGACCACACAAAGTTGATTTCTAAGGGAAAATCATTAAAAAATGTATGGAAATGAAGAGCAAAGGAGTGCCTCTTACCTGTGACAGACGAGAAGCTGAATGGTTGCCTGGATTGGTCGCAATCACCATCAGAAGATTCTGTTCCAAAAGGACCACTGTTGCTTTCCACAAGGTAAATAGTAAAAAGTAATTTCATTTTTTACCAATTAGACATATTTATAACTTTTTGACGTTAAAAGAGCTTTAAAAGTTATTTTTGTCAAATATTTGCATATGTTATGTCGAAAATGGATTTTACGCTTGCTTGGTATGTGCAGCAGCAGGTTTTTGCGACTTAAAAAGATGGACACGAGTTGTATTTTATACTTTTTCGGACTCGGTAAAAACACGAAAAAGTCACTCCGGAGTCATCTTTCAGCTCTTTTCTGACTCTCTAAATATGAAAAGATTGCCGAGGCCATTGTCGTTTCGATCTCGTTAAAATGGACACGAATCGACATTCACCCGGTATAAGTTTAACCCTTTTTCGGGCCGGGATGGATTGATTACGAAAAAGGAATACCCTAGCCTATCGCGACTAGGAGGTTTTTCCGGATATTGTTTTCTACCTTTTCGGATTTGGGGAACTGTTTACGAAAAGGGACTTGTGGAGTTTTCTTTTCAGCTGTCTTTTCAAACTCTCTAAACATGAAAAGACGCCGAGTTCTTCCTTTGTCAGACTCGTTAAACCCTGATGACATCGGATATAGTCGAAATGACGTTCTCCGAGTTCCTCCTTCCTAGGACTCGTTAAATGCACTAGGATGGATTCGCCCGAAGGGCGGACTTATATCGCAAGCATATGCTATCCCCTTCAAGCTTGTTATCAAAAATAATTGGGGTGCTCGCCAGAAATGGTGTGGGAAAAATGGAACCATCGTCGTCGTCGTCGGAAGTATGTCGCTCTTGAACATGGCACTTGTCTGCATCAGTGTCGGGTTGGGGACATCTCATCTCGTTGCTTCACTTTGCCTCCATGGGTTTGGGTAATCTCTTTTGACCTCTCATCTGTTCACTGCCTCGTCACCATGACCTCTGATCCGTTGATGTCAAATACTGCCAAGTCCATTGTCGTGCCGTTCATGTGTTCAAGAGAAGTTGACCTCTGCAAATATCAACCTTCCTCTGTTTCTCATACGATCCTGATTCACAACAAAACATTATGTTCCTCTGTCTCGTGTCGATGATGTGGGAATCATTATGGCCCACCTTCGATCAAGGTCACTTCCTGTCGACTTCAACTCATTTTCCGGGAAGTTGGTCTAGAGACTTCTGATGGTACCTTGGAGCCTGCATGCCTCAATGGCAGGTTCGTCGCATTCGACGTGAGGTTTACATCATTGACCTCCGATCGAGTGATTCTGCGGGTGTTCGACGTCAACTCATTTATTCGCACGTCGTAGATTGTACCTGTAGTACCTTGAGGACCATTGTCATTATTGGTGGTTTCTCTCGCGTCGGTTAACATCTTTCATCATTGGTTGGTAATCCGACGATGTTCTTGCATGTTCGACTTCAGCTCACATATTCACATGCTTGAACTTGTACTTTGTTGGGTCGAGATGGAGCGCAAGACCCTGGATTGTGTCTGTTGTAATCCAGGCTACGATTGTGGATTATTATCATTATGTACATGACTCATTTGATTGGATGGCTGCGACCATACCTGAGTCTATTTATTTGATCTTAGTTGGATGGCTGCGCCCATACCCTGGATCCGGATTATATCATACTCTGTTTCGGATGGCTGCGTCCATACCACTTATACATCATGTACTTGAGATATCAGTTGTATCTTTCTGCGCAGGTTTTCCGATGGCGGGCTTTCAATGGAACATGTTCTCGTAAAGCATTTCACCCCTCTCCCTCTCGGGCCTCATACTTTAGGGGGCATCTGTTACACAGTAATTTGTCACCGTCCTTACCATTCCCCATCCCGCACAATGGAGGACCCATTCTGTGACCTGTGAACATTGTCATGCCTTGAAATCATTGTCAATGCATCCCTCTGAACATGAGCTTCATTTTCCCTTGAGACATCTCCTTGCAAAAGTCATAAAAAACAGCCCTTTTGGCATTGGCGCGGGCAAGCAGTTCAGTACTCGCGCCAATGGGGAAATCAATGCAAAGAGGTCGCGCCACCTGGCGCTTTGTCATAGAGCCGTAGTCGTGCCACCCAATTTGGGAGTTGTTTTTTAAATATGGATGGCGGAAGTTGAGTTCTAACAAATCCACAAACCATCAATTCACAAACCATCACCTATCTTGAGTTGGGAGGTTGTCTGCGGGAGTTCTATGGAGGGAAGTGGTTTTGCCACCTCCCATGGAACCTTCCTTGTTGATAGGGCCAATCCCATAATAATAGGGCTCCCAACTCCTCCTTCCCCATCTATAAAAGCTTGCTCAAATCAATGGCAAGGCCAGCTCTGAATCTCCATATTCCCAAGAGCCTTTGTGTTGTAAAGCACCCTCTCTTTCCCTTAAGGCTGACTCAAGTAAGGAGACCATTGTCACAAGACTCTAGAGAGGTTTTCCCTTTCCTTGGCGAGCTTTGCGAGACGTGGACTACTGGAAACCCGTCCGAAGGAGACCGCAACGTCAGAACTTGGTTGTAATCTTTCTTCGCTGGTTATTTAATAGATGACTATGATTATGGTTCCACACCGTTTTCCATCATGTTAATGCGAGTAATATCTTTTCTGACCGATGTTTAGTTACGTATGCTGGTTCCTATGCTTGTATCTGTTCGTTTCTTCTATCTTCGTTTCTTCTATGTGCAAGTGTTCATCCGCGAGATCGGTGGGAGGATCGTGATCCGCCGAGGCCGAGGAACGGGGACGTCAGATCCCAGCGTTGAACACAGGCTTCTATCTCTAGCCTTTTCATTCATAATTAGGAACCTGCGTCATGACATTGTTTGTTTGTTGCTAGACCCCTGCTGGGCTAGTAGGGATCGCCTCTGTCCGTAGAGGGGATTTACCTTCTCAACAAGGATTTAATTGTAGTCTCTTTTATTCACCATCACAGTTATACTTATGATAAGCACTCTTCCACAAGAAGAAACTCTTCCAAGAAATCTTTATACTGTCTTAAGCATGATTGTGATCTTGAACGTTTTAGTTGTGTGTTTTCACTAAGTACCATAGTTGTTCTTTCTCTTAAACGCTTGTCCAAAATATCATAATGATGAGTGGGAGATGGCTATGATATCTTAGTTTTTAATTGCTTTCAGTCTTTCTGTTTGCATAGCATAAGTTAGGATACTCCGAAGTTTAATTGCACTTAACTCATGTTCAGTTGTTTTGCTTTAAGTTTGATAATGACTTGTAGTTTAACACTGTTTTAGGCTAGTGACATTTTAGGTTTGGTTGTAGCTCAACTCATTGCATTTGCACTTCACATTCAGACTGTCATTCACTGCACATTATATTACTTCAGTTGTTAAACTTAACAAAATAACCTTCATTATTCACAAACCTCTTCTTGTTCTAAAATCTATAATTGCTTCATAACTACATGAACAGAAGACAATATCATTTTAAGGCCTGAAGTACCTCTGCAATTTCCTTATCACTTCATAAACAGAGCCCTCCCTCAAAAGACTACGTTGAAAAGAAATCCATAACTCTTGAGTAAGGTTTTGTGACATTTAATTAAATTGTAGAATAGAGTTAGGAACTAGTCCTAGAGTAGAAGATCTTATGATGGTATCAATGTTTTACTCCAATTATGCTTCAACAAATCTCTAATCAAGGACAAAATGTTGCATCACTATAAGTTAGTTGTTTAACTGTTTAGATAGGATTTGCATACTTAATTGACCATGTCTCAAGCTCTCTCTCAAAACACCTTTGATGAAAGCATTTGACAAGTTGAGTTTATGTTTTGAATCATTTGTTTAAAAGTCATTATCAAGCTTTGTTTCTGCTTAGTCATAATTTAGATTTTATTTTGTTTCAGTATTGCATTTGCATTTGTTTACCATCATAGTTTAGGCTTCACTCTATTTTGACCAATAGTTTCCCTTCATTTAGCACTTAGTTCTTTTCCTTTTCAAAATAAAACCATAAAACCAAAAACATCAGAAAACACTAAACACAACGAAGTAGGAAGAGGTTACTTAGGCACATATAGTGCACCACACTTCAGCAGTTTACCGACCCTGGTTGACAATTAAATGAGCTCAATTTAGGAGACTAGATTGAGACCAAACATTTTGGCGTCGTTGCCGGGGAAGTGTAACTAGGTATCCTGATTTCCTACATCCACAAAAACAAAAACAAAAAACTTCAATCACCTACCACATCCACTATATCATGTGGTGCAGTAAGAGCCACACATCCACATCATGAATTCATATTTTTGTAGGTAGAAGAAGAGGTGAAAAAGCAGGTTGAAGAAATGGATGGAGATGATGACAATGAGGAAGATTCTTTTGGATTTCCCATTCAGGAAACTGATATCAACATTCAAATGAAGAACATCCATCCATCTGTACTTCCTAACTTCAAAGGTATGAGATCAGAAGACCCAGAAACCTTTCTTTTTGAATTTGAAATAATTTGTAGATCTTATGGCTACTCATTGCACATGCAAAAATTGAATTTGTTTCCGGCAACATTGAAGTATAGAGCTCTTAGATGGTTCATGACTTTAGGAACAAATTCTATAAGGACATGGGATGATATGAAAAGAGTATTTTTGGAAAAATATAAAGGTTATTGCATGCACCATGACCTTAGAAATGAAGTCTTTAACATGAACCAAAAAGAGGATGAAATTCTAGAAGATTTAGTAGAGAGATTTACTTATAATGTCAAAAGATATAAATTGCATAATTTAGGATCAGATGCATTAAAAACTCTCCTACTAAATGCTATAAAGGATGAATGGATTGATCTTCTTAATCTTGTGGGAAAAGGAGATGTTTATCGATTGTCATTTCAAGAAATTTGTGAACTATGCAAGAAACTATCAAGAGGAAAAACAAAGTGTGTAAGGTCCCCTCAAGATCCATTTATGGCAAAAGTAAGTAAGTCAGCATCAGGATTGGTAAGTCAAACTCAACCTAACAATTTTCTGAACATTCTTGGTAATTTAAATGAACAAACTGACATGCTAAGAATGCAAAACAAGAAAAAATTTGCTTCATTTATATTTTGTCCTAAATGTAGAAAGAAACATGCTTTGCATGAATGTCCATTTGATAACATTAAAATGTGTAAAAGTTGTGCAGGATCACATACTACTGAAGATTTCCCATCATTACCAGGGTTGAAGGAAATTTACCAAAAGGATAATGGAGCAAATAAAGCACAAGAGAAACTTTGTTATGTAGCTCCAAGAGGGCTATGGCAGCCTCATCAACCCAATATGATGCAATATCCTTATGCACAGTTTCAAAGTTATGCACAACAACCTCAAGGTAATTGGAAAACACCCTTGCCTTGGCAACCTTGGCCATCTCAATCCCAACCTCAAAACCAACCTTGGAAACCTTGGCCATCTCAATCCCAACCTCAAAACCAATC
Organism: Pinus albicaulis; assembly: GCA_034641835.2. Taxonomy (NCBI): domain Eukaryota; kingdom Viridiplantae; phylum Streptophyta; class Pinopsida; order Pinales; family Pinaceae; genus Pinus; species Pinus albicaulis. Next base: position 988,835,397 of record CM076578.1, on the reverse strand, counting down.
TTGGCAACAAAGTTGGCAAAGGCCCTATAAAGGAAATCCACCATATCCTCAATATTTCCCTCTCTATCCTCAATACCATCATCAATGTTATTCATACCATTTGCCTCCACCACAACATCAATATCACCCTCATTTGACCTCAATCCAACCTTTTCCATTACCATCCACACAAACACCCCAAATATTCCCCCATCCACTACCTCCACAACCATTTCATATCCCCAAAAATAAAACACCTCAATCAACTTACAATTCTGAGGTATTGCAAAATGATTCACCAGCTGTCATTGAAGAACAACAAATAGAAGAAGAAGACTCAGATAAGTTCCAAGAATCAGGGATGTCTATTGATAAAGAGGAGATATTGGAACCAGAGATTGAAAAGTCTCATGCATGCCTATCACCAGATTCTATGAATGAAGATCACATCTCCGAAGAAATGCATTTCATGATAGAGGAAAGACAAGGAAGACAAGATTACATTGAATCTTGGTTCAATTCAGTCATCGGATTCCAATGCTCAATTATTCAATATCTTCTGACATCATCTAAATCAAGACAGTTGGCATCTCATATACTGGTACATATCAAAGAGTATATTTCAAACCTGCATATGAGTTTATCTATCATCTTGTTACAGACATGGTTCCATTGGAAGTACTCATATACTTGAACAAGATTTTCTTTTTCAAGTAGAGTAGGACATGAAAATTAAAAAAAAGAAAAAAAAAAGAAGAAAAAAGAAGAAAAGAAAAAAAAGAGGGTATAAACATGAAAACCAATCATTGATTGGCATGTTTATACAGAAAAGATAGGGTGAAAATCAGAGTCTCTCTGACACTCTAACTTTTCCATTTTGTTTTTACAAGCAGCTGTTACAAAATCATAAGTTCAGATCCATAGTGCTTATGATCCATCTCATTTCATTTCACTCCATTCACTTATCCATCCATACTCCATTTCATTCATTCACTCATATTCTACTTCATTCCATGTTTCATTCATCTCATTCCATACTCCATCCATCTCATTTTCATGTCAAAATTTGAAGATTGATGTCTTGCTGTAAATGAATAAAACATGTCATGGATTGCAGGGCAGTTCTTATGTTCTTTCACTCCATTTCATAAACTGAATCCATTCCATTTCATCATCCACTTCATACATATCATTTCTCATCATCCATCTTCATTCATACCATATAACATTTCACCTATATTCCCAAACCACTCCATTCCATGATCAAAATGATCTACAGGTACATTCTGCAGCTTAACAGACATTCTGCAGCTATTCAGCCTTTCCGCAACTAGCCAGACATTCCGCAGCTACAAATCCTAAAGGCATTAGTCAGCAGACATTAGAATTGCAACAAAAGATCCAGTGTATCCATGAATAAGAAGCATCAAGAAGAATTATGAAGAATCTTCCACAGGAGAAAAAAGAAGACAAAGACTACAAAAATCAAATGAAAAGCAGAGGTAACAAGTTTAGATTATAATGGCATTTCATAAAGTTTAGCATAGTTTTAGTTATGAATTGTTCGAAAAGGTTGTTTTAATTATTTTTATTGATCAAGACCAATAAACCCTCCACAGACTTTGGATTAAAATCTCTCATTTCAAATTCCATATCCGACATCATTTAAGCGGTTAAAATGGCCGAGGTGTTTGAATTCTTCACGTCTCTTAACCAAATCATTCAATGATGATTCTCTTTGCCGTTATAAAAATCTCCGCCGTCTTTTCAATCATTAATTCATTTCCTCCACCTCACTCCATTACCCCATTCCGTGACTACTTCCATCACTCCATTCTGTAGCCGGCATTTCATTCCGCAAACAGAGATATTCTTATCATTGTGAGCAGAGCAAAAAGGGTATATCAGTTTGAATCAGCGTGGGCAGAGATTGAGCATTATCATTGGAAACGCAGAGGTATAGCAGCATGAGAATTTGAAGCCATTTGATTCCATGGGAAGACAAAGTATCACTGTGGGCAGAGAAGAATTTGAAGTCATTTTTCACCGGAGACAGAGGTATAGCATTGAATAATTTGAAGCCATTTGTTACCAAGAGACAGAGATATAGCAGTATGGGAATTTGAAGCTATTTGCCACCGAGAGATAGAGGTATAGTAGTGTGGGAATTTGAAGCTGTTTTCATTGTCAACTAGAGGCATATCAGTCTGAAGTTTATAGTTGTTTTCACTATCAACCAGAGGTATATCATTCTGAAATTTGAAGCCATTGTCATTTAGAACTTGAAGCCATTTTAATTCAAAGGTGAAAGTTATTGTTTATGTGGGTAGAAGAGTGTTAATCTAAAAATTGAAGAAGCAAACATGGGTTTCATTGTAAGAACTGAACCAGTGGGTTCAAAATATTTAGAAGGCTACCCTCAATGCAAAGAAATGTTGCAACAGATAGGATGGCTTCAATTTTTGGAGAAATTTAATGGCTTCCACAAAGAAGTCACTAAAACATTTGCAAGATCATTTCAAGGAGTTGAAGTTGAAGTGAGAGATGTCAAATTTACTGTCACTGAAGTTTTCATTGCAGAAGCTACAGGGTTGCTTAGAAATGGAGAGAGATGGTTCAAAAACAGAGAATTCCACAATGAATCCTGGAAGCAAATTCTAAAATCGCCAGGTATGGATGTCACTGTATTTAAGAAAGGAATTCCAAGTTCTGCATTGAAAAATAAATGGAGAAACATACTACTTATTCTACAAAAATTTATTACATGTGAGGGTAGATATGGTACATTTTATGTCTACCACATTAGACTGATAATGCATTTTCTGGGGGAAGACTTAAACCTACCCTATTTATTGCTTCAAAGCTTGAAAAAAATGGCTTCCGGTGTTCAAAGAAGGGTTCAATTTTTAGAGACAACTTTATATCATCATGGTTTGGTTAAAATTTTGATTGAACATCATTTAACCAAAAAAAATGATACATGGGACAATTTCTTGATAAGAAATCATTTTGAAGAGCCAAAATAACCCTCACCGGAACCACAACCTACAAGAAGAAGTAGAAAATGGAGAGCTTCAAAAGTTGAAAGTGACAAAACAGTCCAAGAAAGTAGTGAGGAAATCATCTCAGAGAAGTTGACTCAAATCAAGAGACAACTTAAGAAAGAAAAAGTAATCAGAAAATCTGCCATGGAGAAAGGAGAGCTTCAGAAAGTAAGGAGAGAACCCCTAGTCCTCCACTGTCTGAAATATATGTATTAAGAAGGGATAGATATGAGTTGTAAATACTTAATAGACACATCAAAAATGAGAATGAAATTCTCAAGGATCAAGTCAAGCTCAAAACTGATATGAACTCAACCTTATGCCTACATATAGACAAAGTGGAAAAGACCAATGACAAGTTGAAGAAGAGGAACAAAAAGCTAATCAGGGCACTTACCAACCTAAGGTTCAAACTTGTTATCAGAAAACCCAGAAGATCTTTAGCTTCTAGACAAAGGAGAAGGAGAGGATTAGATGTTCTTGCAGAATCCTCTGAGTTCATAGGGTAATTTGCATGAGGACATGCAAGGAGACAGCAGTGGGGGTATGTTGAGCCTCAAAATTGTGCTTTCTTTCATTCCACTTTACCTCATTTTCCTTTGTCCATTGCTATCCTAGACCCAATTGATCAATGAATTTAGTTAAAATTACTTTTAGAATAATTTACATGACTGACTTGCTAAGTTTTGTGATTTTTGCCATTGTAAAGCATTTTGACCGGAACTAGCTGCAGAATGCAGACATTCCGTAGCTAACCGGCGATTCTGCAACTGCCTTCACGTTTGAGTATGTTCCAGGTGGCCTCTCAAGAAAAACCGCATATGGGCATAATCCACGTCATGTCTACATGGTTCGTTGCTCATCATGGAGGAAGAAACGAATTATGGGTATGGTTTTGGAACGTGGGAACACATTTAGGAAAGCAGACTTCTATTAGGACTGTCTCAGTCCAGATGTCTTTTTCCTTTTCACGCAGCCACTTCAAGAGTCCTAATGTGATTCCGATAAGGAAAGACAATGTTCCTGAAATTGTTGCAAGTCTTGTTATTTACATTTGTTATATAAACACTTGGGAAACCGAGAGCTAGGCTAGATTTTGTTCTAGATTTTGCTTAGATTCTGTGCTACATTTCTGAAGACGTAGAGTGCTCTGTTCAAGTTATTTCACTTTTAATGAAGTAGAGAGTGTTGTTTTGAAAGCGTTGATTTGATTTGGAGTTAGATTCCGTCAGGTGGTAGAGGGCCCCTGCCTCTTGCACAGATTTATTTGCATAATTTAGATAAGTATTCTAGCTGCCTTTACATTTTTGAAGTTGAATTCGTAGTTGTTTTCATTAGCTACTGTAGTTATACTCATTCTAAATACTCTTCCAAAAGATCATAATGATGAATGGGGAATGGCTATAGTATTGTAGGATTTAATTTTAGCCTCTTTTATTCACCATCACAGTTATACTTATGATAAGCACTCTTCCACAAGAAGAAACTCTTCCAAGAAATCTTTATACTGTCTTAAGCATGATTGTGATCTTGAACGTTTTAGTTGTTTGTTTTCACTAAGTACCATAGTTTTTCTTGCTCTTAAACTCTTGGCCAAAATATCATAATGATGAGTGGGAGATGGCTATGATATCTTAGTTTTTAATTGCTTTCAGTCTTTCTGTTTGCATAGCATAAGTTAGGATACTCCATAGTTTAATTGCACTTAACTCATGTTCAGTTGTTTTGCTTTAAGTTTGATAATGACTTGTAGTTTAACACTGTTTTAGGCTAGTGAAATTTTAGGTTTGGTTGTAGCTCAACTCATTGCATTTTCACTTCACATTCAGACTGTCATTCACTGCACATTATATTACTTCAGTTGTTAAACTTAACAAAACAGCCTTCATTATTCACAAACCTCTTCTTGTTCTAAAATCTATAATTTCTTCATAACTACATGAACAGAAGACAATATCATTTTAAGGCCTGAAGTACCTCTGCAATTTCCTTATCACTTCATAAACAGAGCCCTCCCTCAAAATACTACTTTGAAAAGAAATCAATAACTCTTGAGTAAGGTTTTGTGACATTCAATTAAATTGCAGAATAGAGTTAGGAACTAGTCCTAGAATAGAAGATCTTATGATGGTATAAATGTTTTATTCCAAATTTGCTTCAACAAATATCTAATCAAGGACAAAATGTTGCATCATTATAAGTTAGTTGTTTAACTGTTTAGATAGGATTTGCATACTTAATTGACCATGTCTCAAGCTCTCTCTCTCAAAACACCTTTGATGAAAGCATTTGACAAGTTGAGTTTATGTTTTGAATCATTTGTTTAAAAGTCATTATCAAGCTTTGTTTCTGCTTAGTCATAGTTTAGATTTGATTCTGTTTCAGTATTGCATTTTTATTTGTTTACCATTATAGTTTAGGCTTCACTCTGTTTTGACCAATATTTTCCCTTCATTTAGCACTTAGTTCTTTTCCTTTTCAAAATAAAACCATAAAACCAAAAACATCAGGAAACACTAAACACAATGAAGTAGGAAGAGGTTACTTAGGCACATATAGTGCACCACACTTCAGCAGTTTACTAAACCTGGTTGAAAATTAAATGAGCTCAATTTAGGAGACTAGATTGAGACCAAACACTATCTAAACATGAAAAGACGTCGAGTTCTCCCTTTTTTAGTATTGTTAAACCCTGATGACATCAGATTCAGTCGTAATGACGATATTCGAGTTTCACCTTCCTAGGGCTCGTTAATGTACTAGGTTGGGTTCGTCCGAATGACGTACTTATATGACAAGCATATGGTATCCTCTTCAAGCTTGTGTAAAAATAAAGAGGTACTCGCAAGAAATGGTGGGGGAAAATGGAACCAGTATCATCGTCGTTTCGACAGTATGTCACTCTTGAACATGGAACTTGTCTTCATTTTTGTCGGGTTGAGGACATCTCATCTCATTTTCCACTTGCCTCTATGGGTTTGGGTGATCCCTTTTGGCCTCTCATCTGCTCTTTTCCTCATCATCATGACCTCTAATATTTTGATGTCAAATACTGCCAAATTCACTGTCGTGCCGCTGATATGTTCAAGAGAAGTTGACCTCTGCAAGTTCCAACCTTCCTCTGATTCTCATCTGATCTTCATTCACGAAGACATTATGTTCCTCTATCTCACTTCGATGATGTGGGAAACATTATGGCCCACCTTCGATCAATGTCACTTCTTGTCGACTTCAGCTCATTATCTAGGAAGTTGATATAGAGACTCCCTTCTGGTACCTTGGAGCCTGCATGCCTCAATGGTAGGTTTGTTGTGTTCAACGTGAGGTTTTCATCATTGGCCTCTGATTGAGTGATTGTACGGGTGTTCGATGCCAGCTCACTGATTCACATGCCATAGATTGTACGTATAGGACCTTGAGAACCATTGTCGTTATTGGTAGTACCTCTTGCATCTATTAACAGCTTTCATCATTGGCTGATAATCAAGTGATGTTCTTGCATGTTCAACTTCAGCTCACTTATTCACATGCTTGAACTTGTACTTTTTCCGGGTCAAGATGGAGCGCAAGACCTTGGATTTCATCTGTTAGAATCCAGGCTGCGATTTTGTGGATTATTATGATTGGTTACATGATTCGCTGACTGGATGGCTGCGACCATACCTAAGTCTCTTTTATCGATCCTTATTTGATGGCTGCGTCCATGCCTTGGATCTGGATTCTTGTATACTCTGTTATGGATGGTTGCGCCCATACCACATATATATCATGTATTTGAGATATCAGTTGTACTTCTCTACACAGGTTTTCCGACGACAATGTTTTCAGTTGGACGCGTTCTCATAAAGCATTTCACCCCTCTCTCTCTTTCGGGCCTCATGCTTTAGGGGGCATTTGTTACACAAAATTTTTTCACCGTCCCTGAAATTCCCCGTCACACACATTGGAGGGCTTATTCCATGACCTGTGAGAAATGACATGATCTGAAAACACTTTCATGGCATTCCCCTGAACATGGAATTTCATTCCTATGAAGACAAATCTTTGTGAAAAACCTTAAAAATAGCCTTTTTATCCTTGGCATGACTGCTCAGTGTCATACCTGCACCAATGGGGGAAATCCTCCAAAGAGGGCGCGCCAACTGGTGCATTGTCTCAGTGTTATACCCGTGCCAAGCTTAATAAGGAGTGTTTTTTAAAAATAAATGGTGGAAGATTGACTCCAAAAAACTCTTGAACTGGACTCTAAATCGATTTGGGACGTTTGGCTCTAGTTCTCCATGTAGAGGAAGTAGTTTTCGACCTCTCATGGAATCTTCCTTGATAATAGGGCCAATCCCATGATTTTAGGGATCCAAACTCCCCTTCCACCATCTATATAAGCTTGCCATTTCCCTTTACAAGCTAGTCTCCAAGAGCCTTCAAAGCCTAAAGAATGCTGCAATAGTCCTCATAGTGTCAAATCAATAGCAAGGAGATTGACGATCGAAGAGAGAGGCTTGTCCCCATTCCCAACAAGCTTTACCGAGATGTATTCCGTTGACGACCCGCCGAAGGAAGATTTAGCGTCAGAGCCAAGTTGTATTTTCCTTTGTATGAATTAATGATAAGCAACTATTGGTGATGTTTCCACTTGTATTATTCATTATGATCATGATTTGTGTCTTCTCTGACTGATACATAATTTCATATATCGGGTTTTACGCTTGTGTTTGTCGTCTTTCTTGTGTGTGCAACTGTTCGATCATGGCGAGTGAGAGGATTGTGATTTGCTGGAGCAAGGAAACGGGAGTGCCATCTTCCCTACAAACAACAACGTTGGACTTGAGGTAGGCCTTCATCGCAAGTTGTTTTAAATAAATTAGGAACTTGCACCTTAGCGTGATACGATTGTTGCTAGACCTAATTTGGGCTAGTAGGGATCGCCTCTGTCCGCAGAGGGGATTTACCTCCACGACACTTAAGGTTAGGGTTAGGTTATAATTAAGGTTAAGGTTAAGGTTAAGGTTAAATTCAAGGTTAAGGTTAAGGTTTGTTCAGGTTAAGGTCAAGGTTAAGGTTAAGGTTAGGTTAATGTTAAGGTTCAGGTGAAGTTTAAGGGTAAGGTTAAAATTAAGGTTAACGTTATAGTTAAGGTTAAGGGTTTGGTTAAGGTTAAAGGTAAGGTTAGGGTTAAGGTTAGGGAAAGGTTAAGGTTAAATTTAGGTTAAGGATAGGTTAAGCTGAAGGTTAGGTTAAGGTTAAGGTTAGGTGAAGGGTAAAGTTAAGGTTATGGTTAGGGTAAGGTTAGGGTAAGGTTAAGGTTAAGGTTAAGGGTAAGGTTATGGTTAGGTTAAGATAAGGTTAAGGTTTAGTTTACGGTTAGGGTTAGGTTAAGGTCAAGGTCAAGGTTAAGCTTAAGGTTAAGGTCAAGGTTAAGGGTAAAGTTAAGGTCAAGGTTAGTGTTAGGTTATAGTGAAGGTCAAGGTTAAGGTTAGGTTAAGGTTAAGGTTACGGGTTTAGTCATGTTAAGGTTAAGGCTACGGTTAAGGTTAAAGTCAAGGTTAAGGGTTTGGTCAAGGTTAGGGTTAGGCTAAGGTTAATTTTATGGGAAGGTTAAGGTTAAGGTTATGGTTATGCTATGGTTAGGTTAGGTTAATGTTAAGGTTACGGGTTTAGTCATGTTAAGGTTCAGGTTACAGTTAAGGTTAAAGTCAAGGTTAAGGGTTTGGTCAAGGTTAGGGTTAGATTAAGCTTAAGGGTTATGGGTTTATTCAAGTCGAGGTTAAGGTTAAGGTTAGGTTAAGGTTATAGTTAACGTAAGAGTTAAGGTTAGGTTATCATTAAGGTTGAGGTTAGGGCAAGGTTAAGGTTAAAGTTAGGTTAAGGTAAGGTTAAGGTTACAGGTTTAGTCAGGTTAAGGTTAAGGTTAAGTTTAAGGTGAAGGTTAAGGTTAAAGTTAAAGTTAAGGTTAAGGTTAGGGTTAGGTTATATTTAAGTTCAAGGTTAAGGTTAGGTTAAGGTTAAGGTTAAAGTGAGGGTAAATGTTCAGGTTAAGGTTAAGGTTAAGGGTTTGGTTAAGATTAGGGCTAGGTTATAGTTAAGGTTAAAGTTAAGTTTAAGGATAAGGATTAGGTTAAGGTTAAGGTCAAGGTCAAGGTTAAGGTTAAGGTTAATATAAGGTTAAGGGTAAGGTTAAGGTTAATGTTACGCTAAGGGTAAATTCAAGGTTAAGGTGAGGATAAGGTTAAGATAAGGTTAAGGTTAAGTTTAAAGTTATGGTTAAGGTTAAGGTTAAGATAAGGTTAGGGTTAGGTTAGGATTAGGTTTTAATTAAGGTTAAGGTTAATGTTAAGGGTAGGCTATAGTGAAGGTTAAGGTTAAGACCCGTAACCTTAACCTTCACCCTTAATCTTAACTTAACTAAACATGTAACCTTAACATTAACATTATCCTTAACCTTAACTTTACCCTTAACCTTCACTATAACCTAAACTTACCTTTAGCTCAACCTTATTGTTAAGGTTAAGGTTAGGTAAACGGTAAAGTCACAGTTAAGGTTATGGTTATGGGAAGGTTAAGATTAATGTTTGGTTAGGGTAAAGTCAAGGTTAAGGTTAGGTTAAGGTTAAGGTTAAGGTTATGTTTATGGGAAGGTTAAGGTTAAGGTCAAGGTTATAGTTAAGGTCAACGTTAAGGTTAAGGTTATGGTTAATGTTAAGGTTAGGTAAAGATTAATGTTAAGGGTAGATTATAGTGAAGGTTAATGTTAAGAACCGTAATGTTAAGCTTCACCTTTAACCTTAACCTTAACCTGACTAAACTTGTAACCTTAACATTAACCTTATCCTTAACCTTAAATTTTCCCCTAACCTTAACTATAACCTAACCTTACCTTTAGCTTAACCTTACCCTTAACCTTAACCAAACCATTAACCTTAACCTTAACCTAAACCTTAACCTTACCCTTAACCTTGACCTTAACCTTAACCTTACCCTTAACCTTAGCCTTAACCTTCCCAAACCCTTAACCTTAACCTTCACCTAACCTTAACTTAATCTTAACTTTACCCTTGACATTAACCTTAAACTTAAATTTACCCTTAACCTTAACCTAACCTTGACCTTAACCTTGACCTTAACCTTAAACTTAACCTTACCTTAACCTAACTTAAGCTTGACATTAATCTTAACCTTAACCTTAACCTTAACCTAACCTTAACCTTATCTTACCCTTAACCTTAACCTAACCCTTAACCTTAACTTCAACCTTGACCTTAACTATAACCTAACCATAACCTTGACCAAACCATTAACATTAACCTTAACCTTAACTTTACCCTTAACCTAATCATAACCTTAACTATCCTTAACATTAACCTTAAACTTAACCTTACCCTTAACCTTCACCTTAACCTTAACCTTGAATTTACCTTAACCTAACCTTAACCTCTTAACCTTAACCTTAACCTTAACCATAACCCTAACCTTGACCAAACCCTTAACCTTAACCTTAAGGTACGGGTTCAGTAAGGTTAAAGGTAAGGTTAGGTTAATGGTAAAGTTAAGTTTAAGGGTAAGGGTAAGGTTAAAGTTAAGGTTAAGGTTAGGTTAAGGCTAAGGTTAAGTTAAGGTTAGGTTAATGTTAAGGTTAAGGTTAGGGTTAAGGTTAAGGTTAAGGGTAAGGTTAAGGTTAAGGTTAGGGTTAAGTTTAAGGTTAAGTTAAGGTTAAGGTTAAGGTTTGGTCAAGGTTAGGGTTAGGTTATAGTTAAGGTCAAGGTTAGGTTAAGGTTAAGGTTAAGGTTAAGGTTAAGGATAACCTTACCCCCTTAACCTTAACCTTAAACTTAACCTGACTAAACCCATAATCTTAACCTTAACCTAACCTTAACTTTAACTTTACCCATAACCTAACCTTAACAAAAAATTTAACCTTAACATTAACCTTAACCTTAACCTTACCCTTACCCTTAACCTAACCTTATCTTAACCTTAACCTTGACCTTAACCTATCCATTAACCTTAACCTTAACCTTTACTTAACCTTAACCTTGACCTTAACCTTCCCATAACCTTAACCTTAAGCTTAACCATAACCGAATCTTAACCTTGACCTTAACTATAACCTAACATTAACCTTGACCTTAAATATAACCTAACCCTAACCTTGACCAAACCCTTAATATTATCCTTAACTTTAACGTTAACCATAGCCTTAACCTCAGCCTTAACCTTAACTTAACACTAACCTTAACCTTAACTATAACCTAACCCTAACCTTACCCTAACCATAACCTTTACTTAACCTTAACTTTACCCTTAATCTTAACCTTACCCTTAACCTAACCTTAACCTTAACCTTAAGGTTAAGGTAAAGGGTTTAGTTAAGGTTAAGGTTAGGTTAATGTTAAGGGTTTGGTCAAAGTTAGGGTTAGGTTATAGTTAAGGTCAAGGTTAGGGTTAGGTTATAGTTAAGGCTGGGTTATAGTGAAGCTTAAGGTTAAGACCCATAACCTTAACCTTTACTTAACCTTAAGCTTAACTATAACCTAACCCTAACCTTGACCAAACCCTTAACCTTAACATGACTTAACCCGTAACCAAACCCTTAACCTTAACCTTAACCTTACTAAAACGTTAAGGTTATATTAAGGGTAACCTTAAGATTAAGGGTGAGGTTAAGGTTAAATGAAGGTTAAGGTTAGGGTAAGGTTAAGATTAGGTTAAGGGTAAAGTTAAGGTTAAGGTTAGGGTAAGGTTAGGTTATATTTAAGGTCAAGGTTAAGGTTAGGTTAAGGGTAATTTTAAGGTTAAGGTTAATGTTAAGGGTAATTTTAAGGTCAAGGCTAAGGTTACGTTAAGGGTAAAGTCAAGGTTAAGATTACGTTAAGGGTTTGGTCAAGGTTAAAGTTAGGTTATAGATAAGGTCTAGGTTAAGGTTATGGGAAGGTTAAGGTTAAGGTTAAGATTAAGTCAAGGTTAAGGTTAATGTTTGGTCAAGGTTAGGGTTAGGTTATGGGTAAAGGTTAAGGTTACGGTTAAGGTTAAGGTTAAGGGTTTGGTCAAGATTAGGGTTTGGTTATAGCTAAGGTCAAAGTTAAAATTAATGTTAATGGTAACCTTAACCTTAACCTTGACCTAACCATAACCTTAACCATAACATTAACCTAACCTTAACTTTAACCTGACTAAACCCGTGACCAAACTCTTAACCTTAACCTTAACCTGAATAAACCCTTAAGGTTAGGGTAAAGTTAAAGTTAAGGTTAAGGTTAGGTTAAGGTTAAGGGTAAGGTTAGGTTAAGCGTTTGGTCAAGGTCAAGGTTAAGGTTAGGTTAAGGGTAAGGTTAAGGTTATGGGTAAGGTTAAGGTTAAGGTTAGGGTAAGGTTAAGGTTAAGGATAGATTAAGGTAAGGTTAAGGTTATGCTTTAGTCAGGTTAAGGTTAAGGTTAGGGTAAGGTTAAGGTTAAGGGTAAAGTTAATAGAATAATGGAATAACCTGTTCAAGTGTATTAATGTTAAGGTGAAGGTTAAGGGTAAAGTTAAAGTTAATGTTAAGGTTAGGGTTAGGTTATAGTTAAGGTCAAGGTTAAGGTTAGGTTAAGGGTAAATTCAAGGTTAAGGTTAAGGTCTAGGTTAGGGCAAAGGTTCAGGTTAAGGTTAATGTTAAGGGTTTGGTAAAGGTTAGGGTTAGGGTTTGTTAAAGGTTAGGGTTAGGTTATAGTTAAGGTCAATTTTAAGGTTAGGTTAAGGGTAAAGTTAAGGTTAAGGGCAAGTTAGGTTAAGGTAAGGTTAAGGTTACGGTTAGGTCAAGGTTAAGTGTTTATTCAGGTTAAGGTTAAGGTTAAGGGTAAGGGTAGGTTAAGGTTAAGATAAGGTTAAGGGTAAGGTTAAGGTTATGTTAAGGTTAAAGTCAAAGTTAAGGTTAGGTTAAGGTAAGATAAGGTTAAGGTTAAGGTTAAGGTTATGTTAAGGGTAATGTCAAGGTTAAGGTCAGGTTATGGTTAAGGTTAAGGTTAAGGTTATGGGAAGGTTAAGGTTAAGGTTAAGGCTATGGTTATGGGAAGGTTAAGGGTAAGGGTAAGGGTAAGGTTAAGGTTAAGGTTATGTTAAGGGTAAAGTCAAGGTTAAGGTAAATTTAAGGTTAAGGTTAGGTTAGGGTTAAGGTTAAGGTTAGGGTAATGTTAGGGTAAAGGTTCAGGTTGAGGTTAAGGTTAGGTCAAGGTTAAGGGTTTATTTAGGTTAAGGTTAAGGTTAAGGGTTTGGTCAAGGCTACGGTTAGGTTAAGGTTAAGGGTAAACTTAAGGTTAAGGTTAGGTTAAGGTTCAGGTTAAGGTTAATGCTATGGTTAAGGTTAGGTTAAGGGTAAATTTAAGATTAAGGTTAGGTTAAGGTTAAGGTTATGGTTATGGGTTTAGTCATGCTAAGGTTAAGGTTAAGGTTATGGGTTTAGTTAGGCTAAGGCTAAGGTTAACGTCAACCTAACCTTCACCTTAACCTACCCTTAACCTAACCTAACCTTAACATTAACCTTAACCTTAACCTAACCATAACCTTTAATTAACCTTAACTTAACCTTACTTTAACCTTAACCTTAACTATAACCTAACCCTAACCTTAACCTTCACTTTACCCTTAACGTTAACCTTAAATTTTACTTAACCTTAACCTTAACCTTGACATTAACCTTAACCTATCCTTAACCTTAACCTTAACCTTACCTTAAATTAGCTTTAACCTTAACTTTACCCTTAACCTTAAGGTTAAGGTTAGGGATTTAGTCAAGTTAAGGTTACAGGTTTAGCCTGGTTAAGGTTATAGTTAAGGTTAGGTTAAGGTTATTGGTCTTAACGTTAACCTTAACCTTAACCTTCACTATAACCTAACCTTAACCTTTACCTTAACTATAACCTAACCTTGACCTTAACCTTAACCTTACCTTTACCTTAACCTTAACCCTAACCTTAACCTTAACCTAACCTTAACATTGAATTTACCCTTAACTTAACCTTAAACTTAACCCTAACCTTAACCTTAATTTTACCCTTAACCTAATCTTAAACTTACCCTGAGCTTAAATTTAACTTTACCCTAACCTTAAGGGTTTAGTCAGGTTAAGGTTAAGGTTAAGGGTTTTTTGACGAGTTTATTCTATTGTGAAACCAACTCAAAAAAAGAGAAGAAAAGAGATATCAACGCCTTAGAAATAAGCCACTTTGAGGGGGCAACCTCCAATACATTACATGAATGAACAATTCTTGGATGATACAAATGAAAAAAACCTCCTTCTATATATAGGAGTCCATGTGGCCACAATATAATCCTAGTGGGCCAGAATGTAATCCTAGCCGACCTAACATTAATAATTTAAGGGCACAATAATAATAAAATGGGGGTTACAAGGGTACAATAATAACAATAAGGGGGTTACACTAACAAAAAGAAGGGACTATACTAGTAATATAGGGACCTAACGTGCCCCTCTCCTTCAAAAAAGTGTTGTCCTCAACAATTGAGTAGCTATGGGTGCTTCTGTATAAAATTCTCATCCTCCCATGTAGAATCTTCAGTGGGTAAGTTCTTCCACTTGATGAGATACTCTGAAATTGATCGATTCCGTAGTTGTCGAGTTCTTGTTTCCGTGACTGCTTCAGGTTCCAATATGATTTTTCCTTCCTCATCAAGTTCGGGTAATATTGTTTGAACTAGAAGATTTTCACCGATAACCTTCTTTAAGCATGAAACATGGAAAATTGGATGTACTCGCGAAAAAGCAGGAAGCTCCAATTTGTATGCCATAGTACCAATATTTTGCAACACCTTATAAGGACCATAGTACTTTGGCGATAATTTATTATCCTTCTTTGCTTGTTTGAGGGACATTTTTTTGTATGGTTGTAGCCATAAAAATGCCCAATCTCCTACATCAAAAATTCTCTCGCTGCGATGTTGATCTTCCTGTTGTTTCATTCGATTTTGTGCCAAATTTAGGTTATCCTTTAAGAGTTGGAGAACTTCTTGCTAATGCTCGATGTGATCTTCCACTGCTTGAACCTTCGAATTTTTCCTTAAAGATGATGTGATCGATGGTGGATGATATCCATAAAGTGCCATAAATGGGGTCATTTTTGCTGCAGTATGGAAGGAAGTGTTATACCACCATTCAGCAAGAGGTAACCACTTGACCCATTGTGTTTGTTTGTCAGATACAAAACAACGAAGATATCCTTCCAAACATTTATTTACTATCTCAGTTTGACCATCAGATTGAGGATGATAAGATGAGCTATGAGCTAATTGAGTACCCAAACAAGAAAATAACTCTGTCCAAAAATTTCCAGTAAAAATGGGATCTCTGTCGCTCACAATAACCCTTGGGCTTCCATGTAACTTTTGAATTTTGTCCATAAATGTAGTAGCAACTGTACTTGCTTTAAATGGATGAGATAATGCACAAAAGTGTGCATACTTGGTAAGTCTATCAACTACCACCATGATGACACTCTTTCCTTCGGACTTAGGTAAACCTGTGATAAAATCCATTGAAATATCCTCCCAACGTTCACTTGGAATGGATAAAGGTTGTAGAAGTCCTTGGGTCTTAATTGTTTCCACTTTATTCTGCTGGCAAACCAAACATTCCGCCACAAACTTTCGAATATCAGATTTAAGGCCATCCCAAAAAAAATCTTTCTTCACCATGTGGTAAGTTTTTAAAAATCCTGAGTGTCCTCCTAAAGGAGAAGTGTGCAATTCCAGAAGAATCTTTTGTTTTAGTTGGGAATTCTTACAAAGATATAAGCGATCTTTGTACCACAAGGAATCATTTTTCCAACTAAATGTATCAGATGTACTAGGATATTGCTGCAACTTTTGAATGAGTGTCCATACATCTTTTTCCTTCTTCCATTCATCTCTTACTTCGGTTATCCAATCTGGTTGGATAATAGAAATGGCACAAAGCAATGCTTCCACCTCTTCATTCTTTCTTGAGAGTGCATCTGCAACCACATTAAGCTTTCCTTTTTTGTGGATTATTTCAAAGTCATAACCCAACATCTTTGTGACCCATTTTTTTCTGCTCTTTTGACGATAGTCTTTGTTCCAAAAAGTGTTTAAGACTATCATTATCAGTTTTTACCTTGAAGTGTCTTCCCATTAGGTAAGTTCGCCATTTCTTTAGTGTATGCAATATTGCTAACATTTCTTTCTCATAAATAGGTTTCTGTAAATACTTTCCTTTGATTGGATGACTTTCAAAAGCAATGGGTCTTCCTTCCTGCATTAAAACCGCACCAATTCCATTTCCTGAGGCATCACATTCCACAATAAAATGTTTTTGTGAAGTCTGGCATAGCTAAGACCGGTGCTAGGCACATTGCCTCTTTAAGACGTTCAAAGGCCTTAGTTGCTTTAGGAGTCCATGAAAATGCATCTTTCTTCAACAATGTTGTTAGAGGTGCTGCTATTCTCCCATAATTCTTAACAAACTTGCGATAATACCCTGTTAACCCGAGAAATACTCGTAACTGCTTTATGGTTGTGGGGACTTTCCATTGCTTAATGGATTTAATTTTGTTAGGGTCTACTTTAACACCCTCGTGAGATACAATATGACCCAGATATTCCACCTCTTGTACTCAAAAGAAAAATTTGGATTTTTTTGCATATAATTGTTTCTCCTGCAATAGTTTGAGCACCTTATCAACATGTTCAACAAGATCCTTCCAAGACCTATTGTAGATTAGTATATCATCAAAAAATACTAGCACAAATTTTCTAAGGGTTTGAAAATGGAATTCATCAACCCTTGAAATGTAGAAGGTGCATTGGTAAGGCCAAAAGGCATGACCAAAAATTCATAATGACCCTCATGAGTTCAAAATGATGTTTTTGGAATATCGTCAATCTTCATTGTAATTTGATGATATCCTGAACGAAGATACAACTTGGTAAAATAAATTGCTCCATGTAATTCATCCAATAATTCATCAATCACAAGAATGGGAAATTTGTCTTTAATGGTGAGCTTATTGAGCTCCCTATAATCTGGACACATTCACCATGATCCATCATTCTTGTGTACCAATACTACAGGAGCAGAGAAAGAACTTTGACTAGCTTGAATTATACCCGCCTCTAACATTTCTGCAATCGTACGTTCAATTTAACTCTTTTGGAAGTAAGGATATCTATAAGGCCTGATGTTTGGAGGAACACTTCCTGGAATCAAATGAATAGCATGATCATGATCACGAATAGTTGGGAATCCTTTTGGAGTTTCAAACACCTTAGAATGATTGTGCAAGACTTGTTGGAGATCTATAGAAATAGATGATTTTGATGTCGGAACTTCTAGTGAGAATAATTGTGCAATTACGCCTCGCTGTTCTTTATTTAGAAGCTTTGTCATGACATTAGAGCTTATTATCCTTCTCGGATTCCCTTCAATACCCCATAATTCAACTTCCTTTCCTTCTGAAAAAAATTTCAAGAAAAGTTCTTGAAAATTAAAATCTACCATCCCCAAAGATTGTAACCATTGTACTACTAGTACAACATCAGCACCTCCCATAGGAATGGAAAGCATTGGAATAGTAAATACATGTTCCCCCATGGTTAGCTTGATATTATGGCATTTTCCAGAGAAATTTATAGTTCCTCCATTTGCAACCATCACTTGAAATTCTGGTGCTGGGTATAGGAAACAATTTAATTCCTTGGCTACCTTACAATGAATAAAATTATGGGTGCTACCTGAATCAATCAACACTATTACCTTTTTCTTCTTGATTTGTCCTGCTATCTTGAGAGTTTGAGGAGTGGTAATTCCTGCCAGTGCATTACATGATATGGTCAGATTCATTTCTTCCTCTTCTAGGGCTGGTTCCTGGTGTATATCCTCTTCTTGTTCATTCTCTTCTTCTTCTTCACAATCTATGTAAAATAATTTCTTCTCAGCACACTTATGACCTTTAGTGTATTTGCTATCACAACTGTAGCAAAGCCCTTTTGCTCTTTTTTCTTCCAATTGTTGTGGTGTCAACCTTGTAGGTTGTGGAAATCTAGGCGTAGCAACACTTCCTTCTTTATAGAATTGAGTGGTAGGCTTCCTTGTCGACATAATTTTACATTCAACTTTTCTTGCCAACCTGAATGCCTTCTCCAATGAATCAGGTTCCAAAACGCGAACTTCATGTTGGATGTTATCCTTTAAAGTGCCTAGGAAGAGATCAATCCTGTGTTCCTCTGTAAGATCAGTTACCCTTATATTCAATTTTTTGGAAGTCCTCAATGTGCTGCCCCACTAAACCCTTTTGTTTGAGATTTATCAATTGGGTAAAGAAGGTGTTGCTCTTTGTATCCTCATAATGTCCTATCATTTCCTCCGTAAAAATTGACCAAGTGACAATTTTTTTACGGGAGCAAAGCCATTGATACCATACAAATGTATTTTGTTCTAAATGTAAAGTTGCAATGCGTACCTTTTGTGTGTTTTTCACGTTATGGTGATCAAAATATTGCTCCATCTGTAGTATCCATGTTACAGGATCCTTTCCATCAAACTTCCTCATATCCATCTTTGGAATATGGTGGTTCTTCCCGCCAACATTATAGTTTATGAAATCACAATTAACATTTATTTTTTTCTCATCATGAGGTTCTTCTACTATCTTTTCACCATTAGGAAACCTTTCTTGTATCAACTTTGTCAAACCTTCCATGTCTGCTTTTAAAAAATTCTTCATGTTTTCCATTTTCTCATCGATCTTAGCTTTCATGTCATCCATCTTAGATTCCATTCCAGCCTCCATGCCATAAATCTTAGATTCCATGCCTTTCTTCAAAACTTCCATGTCATTTTTTGTTGCTCTTTGCGAGAGTGAAATTTGTTGCACTTGCTCTTGTAATTTTGATATGTCATGTTGCCATTCTTCATCTTCATGAGTTATAGTAGAGATTTCCAAAGGCTTAATGGGTGTTGAATTATTTTTAGGGGCCATTTTATAATCCAATACTGATATCTATTCTACAATATTTCCTTGCAATCAATTCAACTTGATTCGTCAAACAAGACTTATGCAATTCGGAAAAAAAATACACACCTTTTACTTGATTTTGAGGAGCTCGATATTGAAATTGGATTATCTCTGTGATTGTAGCACTTCAGTATCTAAATTTCGGTACTAATGTAGCCCTCTGAATTATCTTTCGAATGCCACAGTTCTGACCTGATTTTGATCCTCCAAGGAAAATTTGTGTACAATCTCCCACAATGACCTAATTATGGACTTGTTCAGTAGAGAAAAATTGTAAAACTTGCCACATACAACTGTTTCATCCTTTGTCTCTAAAATTGCTAGAAACGAAATTAAAGTCTGTGTACTTGTGACCACTTTTTACAGTACTCCAATCCGATGCTCAGAGAGAGAGTTATTGAAATTTTCCCACGATCACCTCTTTGAGATGCAATTTAGGAGCTTGAAAAAATCACTACCTTCCATAGATCAGATCTCCAAACATATTGTGAACCAAGCTATAAATTTTTTAGAAAATCTTCCTCAGGATTTCGGCTTCGCACCCTAAAAATTTCAGCTTCTGAAACTTCGTAGAAAAAAATTTATAGCAAAAATGCCACGATGACCTTTTTGGAGCAGCGAAACCCTAGAATCCAAACCTCTGATACCAAATGTTGTAAAACCAGCTCAAAAAAGATAAGAAAAGAGATATCAACGCCTTATAAATAAGCCACTTCGAGGGGGAAACCTCCAATACATTACATGAATGAACAATTCTTGGATGATACAAATGAAAAAAACCTCCTTCTATATATAGGAGTCCATGGGGCCACAATATAATCCTAGTGGGCCACAATGTAATCCTAGACGACCTAAGATTAATAATTTAATGGCACAATAATAATAAAATGGGGGTTACAAGGGTACAATAATAACAATAAGGGGGTTACACTAACAAAAATAATGGACTATACTAGTAATATAGGGACCTAACATAGTCAGGGTAAGGTTAAGCTCAAGGTTAAGGTTAGGGTATGGTGAAGGTTAAGGTTAGGTATAAGGGTTTGGTAAAAGTTAGGGTTAGGTTGTAGTTAAGGTCAATGTTAAGGTTATTTTTAAGGTAAGGTTAAGATAATGTTAAGGGTAATGTTGTTGTTAAGGTTAGGTTAACCTTAACCTTAACCTTAACCTTAATCTTAAATTTAACTTTAACCTTCCCCTAACCTTAACCCTAACCTTACCCTTAACCTTAAAATTAAACTTAACCTTCCCATAACCTAACCCTCACCTTAAAATTTAACCTTAACCTTAACCTTAACCTAACCTTAACCTTAACCTTGACTATGACCTCAGCCTTGTTAGCCACTGATAAATTTTGTTATACCAAAAAGTGGCTAATTTTGTTCTTCAAAACTTCAAGAGATAATTCCCTTTAAAGACCTATCATATTTTAAGTTTTTATGAATATAAATAACCTTTTTAGTTAAATATTCACTATTGTTTTCCCTCATAAACCTGAAAATTTTGCTATTTTCCTGAAGAAAAGACTGCTGAAAATCCCATTTTCCCTTCATTTTACCCCTCCTTTCACTCATAAATAACCCCATTTTCATCCCCTTATTTCTTCATAAAATCCCTCCATAAGCCTCATTTAACCTTAAAATTCACTTTAGGACCCTTTTAAAACCATTTGGTTTAAAAAACTCCTTTTCCTTCTACTGGAACCCTTAATTTTCCTTAAAAACTCTGTTTTTTAGGCCAAAAACACTCTTTTCTGCATATAAATTTCTTAAGCCCCTAAGGGCTTAACTCTGGTAGAATCTCCACTACATAAGACCATAATCCCCGCAACCTGGCGTTTAAAGGATTTAAACCCCCGTTTTAAACCCTCATTTCCTTATTTTCCTTTGTATTTCGAAACAACCCGACTTTGCTTTGATTTCTTCTATTCCCCAATGAAAAAGGTTTAATTAAATCCAGGCCGTCGATCTTTGTAGATCAATGAACATCAACTAAATCATATCAAAAAACCTTATCGCATTGCAAATATTCATTTGATGCATTTTCATGGTTCATTACCTCCCACCAATGCAATCCTGTGATTGTTTCTCCACCGTTGATCGGATCCATTAAAGCCCAGATCCAACGGTCCATATCACTCCCTCTCCAAACCCATCGTTCCACCTTTTACCTTCACGAAAAAATCCTTACCATTGATCTATTTTTCATATCGACAGCTCTTGGCCCATCGCAAATTGGCAGCCGCAGTTTCCCCTAACACTTTTCCCTTTTGACTTCTCCAATGCCAATCCTCCCGATTGAATCTTAGCCGTCGAAACCAGAAGAACCAACAACTAATATTTCTTCGCACTCTGCCCATTAATTTCCTCCTTTGCATCTCTAATTGAATATTGACCATCGATCTTACTCCCATATCCGACGGCCAATGTTTAATCATGCGTCGCAAACTCAGAAACTCCGAGACAATGAACCCTTTTTCTCTGACCTGCCGATTTAATCTGGACCGTTGATCTCTCTTAGATCTAATGGCCTGTGCTTAATTGCATTGGCACATCACATTGTCACTTTACCTTCTCCTCCTGCCGATTGCGATCCTGTGATCAAATCTCCACTGTTGATCTTCTCTAATCGGACAGTCCACATTGCTTCCGCTTTTCAAACCCCGCCCTTTTCATTTCTCTCCCATTGATAGATCTTGATTGTCTATTCACATGATCCAACGGTCAAGGTTTAAACCACCTTTGACCTTGCCCACCTTTTCCGCCTGCACATCTTACCCCATCACGCTCTCATTCCCATCGTCAGATCTCTCCGCCTTTCATCCAACGGTTGAAACTCCATATCGCGTAATTTTGCGCCTGAAAGTTAATGACAAAAAATTACGCGATATGGGCAGTATTAAAGGGACACGTGTCAGGCGCAAACCCATATCACGTTTTTCTTGAGAAATTTCAAAACCGCCCCAATGCTGCATGAAAACCATTCTGGTTTTCCACCATACCACCATTCCCCAATGCAGTGATTTTGCTGCTTTTAATCTTGGCCTTCTGTTATTTTAATCCAATGGCTCTCACTGCACTTCACCACCAAGTCATTCACCCTTTCCCCTTTTCTCCCAAACACTCCGTTTAAGAAATATCGACCGTTGATCATTCTAGATCAATGGCTCTTATTCATCTAGCGTCCAAACTTCACTCCAACTCTTTTTTCATTCCCGATAAAGATTTTCTTCCTTTTTCTTACATTTTCCTCCTTTCCGCTATAACTTTTCCCCTCCGCATTATAAACTCCCCAATTAATCCTAGTCGTTGATCAATCTAGATCAACGGACCAGACGTAATCTGACCTTCACTCATTCAACCGCCTCCCCATTTAATCCCGTCAAGTGATCTCGGTTGTCGGTTGTTTTCATCCAATGGCCACGATTAAAACTAACCTCCAAAGCAGCGATATCATATTCTTTCATGTATTTTTCATAACTTTTGTGTATTTTTGCAGGTTATAAAGGTTTTTTCACTATTTTTAAATGAAACAAAAGGCTGGGGATGACGATTCCCCAGGCCACTATTAATGAAGGAAATGAATATATAGGGTTCGAATAGAAATTTTAACCATGTATCATGAACATTGGTAATAGTATAAAAACCCTTCGCGCACCTACAACACAACAAAAACATAGTCAGAGGTCATTTATTAAAGAAATCAGAATTGATGATAGGAGATCAAAGAGTATCAGGTTTTAAAGGTTTAAATCGGAGTTTTTAAAAGGATTAAGGCATAAAATCATAAAATCAAATGCCTGATCTATATTCAGCAGATTATGAAGACCAAAAGATAAGAATTAAGCCTAATTAGGCCTAAAACATAGAACAAAGACAAATTTGATGTGTTTCAGGAAAAAAACAGAGGAAAATATTAGTCCAAGGACACCTCAGGGCCACATCAAAGAGGCTAATTGAATCCTCTCCAGCTACCAAAAGCCACCTGGAGCCTCAATAAATCGAAAAGAAGGCCTAGTTATTTCCAGAATAGAAGATATTTTTCTAAAGACAGTGGAATAGTTATTTCAAACAAAAGAAGATATTTCAAACTGTCAGTGAAGTTATCGTAAAGAATAAATAAGCCTCAAAGTCAATATTTTTTCATATTAAACCTAAAAAGATAGAAATAGAGTAAATGGAATAGAATCGTAATTCAATGCTCTCCTGCCTTAGGCCTTGCATGGTTTTCGAGGCCAGGAGTTACATTTAGTATAGAATTAATTACACTTCAATCTTAAACTCTTCCACCTCCTCATTTCTTCTATAAATACTTCTGAAGAAGATGAGATACAGGTTGATTGTTCACTATTTGTAACACTGAAACTCTCTAAAATAATAAATAGTTTGTCGGAATTTGAGGATGAAATTGAAGTCTTGGAAGCCTGTTGATGTTGTTGCATGCTTGTTCTTAAGAAGGCTCTATCATTGGATCCATGAGCTTGGCTATTGGTGAAGTATTCTAAAATGTTTAATGTTTTCTCTTCTTTTCATTTTGTTCCATAATTTCTTACTACAGTAGGATGAAAAGCTTAGACTAAGAAATGACTCCTAGAAGCACCTTAGACCTATTTATCCTTCATTGTTTTATGTTTTCTTCTGCTGAGGCATTTTAGTCTTTAATCTCTCTCTTTATTCCTCATGGTTGTTTATTTCTCTAATAGTTCAAATATTTGGTGTCAGCATGATTTATGGTTTTCCCTGCTTGTCTGCTGCCACTTGAAAACTGTTTTTGAAGTCTCCCTTTGAAGTACGATTGTTTATAGTTAGCCAAGGAGGTATGTTTTGATCATGCCCTTTGTCCTTGCTTGAAAAATTGTTTTAAAGGTATTTATAGTTGTAATCATTGATGTTCTTAGGTGTTCCCTCTTCTATGACTGCAATTATCAGCGAATATTTTATTTTTTCTAAATCATTTGAAATAAAATCTTTGAGGAAATGGGATGTGCTCCCGAATCTTAGATTTCATTTCAAAAGTTTTTTTGAAGTCATTACTTGCTTAACTTGTGGTTTGTAGAATTCATGGTTAGCCCTATCTATCAAATACCTCTTTACTGTTCAAGTTATGTCTTCAAATTCCCTTTGTTGAGAATTCAAACTCTCTTTCCAAATCACTAATGTCCATCTCATTCACAAAACCAATGGATCATGTGGCCAAGTTGGATTTTCCCTTTGATATCCCATATCCATTGATAAGTTTTTCATAACTTCTTCTTGAATCCATTTCCCAATGAATCTGACACTTCTCCTTTCTACCTATCTTTCCTATACATTTCATGTTCTTCTATTTCATTCACCCAAGCAAACAAAAAAACACTTGCACTTAATAACTACTCTAAAACCAATACTCAAATAAAACAATATAAACCTTTGCAAACAAGTAAATTTGAGAGATCCCTCTCTGAGAACAGGAGGACTAGATTCTGGAACTCTAAAGATTGGTTCTGATGTTTCCTTGTCCTTTGATTTTCCAATCTATCAAAACACAGGACTCCAACATAATGGCGATCACGGTGGGACCCATTGAGTACATAATAGTCTAGCAAACTCTGTAGACTCAGTAAGTCCTTAAATTACCTCAAAAACTCACAAAACCCAAAAATAGTTCAGATTGGCTTCATAATAAACATGGTGGTGGAACCATCAAATATTTTACCTTCATAAAAGCTAAAAAGTTTCCACCTGGCGACTATACTAGCCCCAGTAGGCCTATTACTCATCTAGGTCTCAAGATCTCTTTAGGACTGTGTTAACTAGCCTTGAAGAAAGTTTAGAAGCTTATTCCCATTAATAGATAAGACATTGTGAAAGGAAAAACTTTCAAAACAATCCCTAAAAACTTCAGCCTCTCTAATTTTTGAAAAAGCAGTCTAGCTTCACATAGGATCAACACTAGATCTCATCCAGACCCTAATCCTCCTACAATACTTGACAATCCAGAGAGAATTATATGGCAGACTTCTAAATCTAGAAAATCAACTGCTGATAGGAGCCTCTTAAGAACAAAGTCTATCCCTGAAAACCTTTTTGTCTTAGAGGATTTACACTTTGATTTACATCATACAAAGAAGATCTTTAGAATTAGATCTCAAGGTGATTTAAACCAAATTGATCTTGACATTGCAGATTTTCAACAGAGGTTTAGTAGAGAAGCCTCACCTTCCACTCCTCCTGATTCCCAGCTTCTTCACTACTTTAGCCTTTTCCATAAAAAATATTCTCAAAACCAGTTTGCTGGCCCAAGTGTCTCTTCCACTCCAATCCATACTACCACTATTCAAAACACTCCATTTCAACCCATTTTCCCTCTTGTAAACCCACCCCTTGTAAATCCACCTTTCCTTCCAGCCATGGAAACATGGTATGCCCCATTAGTGTTACCACAACCTCTGCTTCCCTTACCAAATGATTATCAATAAAAAATTCCCCATTTTACTACAAAAGAGTCTACAACATCTCAACATCAATTATATAGGATGGAAGATGCATTTTATTACATGGAGATAGAATAAGAGACCATTAAGATGAGAATATTTTCCCAAAGTTTAGGAGGAGATGTAAAGAAGTGGTTTAAAAACTTACCTCCTAACAGCATCAATGATCTCCCTTCTTTGCATCAAACATTCATAAAGAAATGGGAAACCAAAATGAACCCTCTTTAAATATTAGTAGAGTATATCAGTCTCAAAATAAATCTAGGGGAGAGTGTTCATGACTACTCCACTAGGCTTAATAGTGTTTACAATTCTCTTCCACCTCACATGAAACTTCCCCAAGGCATGGCCTTAGTAATATATCTTAAAGGTTTTGATGTTGAGATGGCCTATCAATTAAGAGAGACAAATTACTTAACTCTAGAAGACATGTAGAAGGGGGTTGTGAGTGTAGAAGCGAACATAATTGAGAAAAGAAATAGGTTGACCTTAACCATAACCTAACCCTAACCTTAATCTTACCATTAACCTTTACCATACCTTAAATTTACCCTTAACCTTAACCTTAACCTTGACTTTACCCTTAACCTTAACTTAACCTAACCTTAACCTTAACCTTCACTATAACCTAACCCTAACCTTTACCAGAACCTTAACCTTAACATTATATTAACCTTAACCTAACCTTAAACTTAACCTAACTATAACCTTACTCTTAACCTTAACCTTAACCTTAAATATAACCTAAACCTAACTTTGACCAAACCCTTAAATTTAACCTTAACCTTAACCTTTACTTAACCTTAACTTTAACCATAATGTAACCTTAACCTTAACCTTAAGTATAGCCTAACACTAACCTTGCCCTAACCATAACCTTAACTTTACCCTTAACCTAATCTTAACCTAACCTTAACCTTAAACTTACCCTAACCCTAACCTTACCCTAACCTTAACCTTAAATTTACCCTTAACCTTAACCTTAACCTTAACTATAACCTAAGGTTAGGTTAAGGTTAAGGTTAAGGGTAGGGTTAGGTTATAGTTAATGTTAAGGTTAATGTTGAAGGGGTAAGGTTAAAGTGAAGGCTTAGGTTAAGGTTAAGTTAAGGTTAAGGCTAGGTTAAATTTAAGTTAAGGGTCAAGTTAAGGTGAAGGTTAAGGTTATAGTAAAGTTAAGGTTAAGATTATGGTTAAGGTTAGGTTAAGGGTAAAGTTAAGGTTAGGGTTAGGTTAAGTTTAAGGTTAATGTTAAGGGTAAAGATAAGGTTAAGGTTAAGGTAAGGTCAAGGTTAAGGTTGAGGTTAGGTTAAGGTTAAGATAAGGTTAAGGTTAAGATTAAGGTTAGGTTAAGGGTAAAGTTAAAGTTAAGGTTAAAGTTAAGTTAAGGCTAAGGTTAAGTCTAAGGGTAGCTTAATTTTAACGTTTGGTCAAGGTTAGGGTTAGGTTATAGTTAAGGTCAAGGTTAAATTTACGTTAAGGTTAAGGCTAAGGGTTTGGTAAAGGTTAAGATTAACGGTACATTTAGGGTAAAGGTTAGGGTAAGGTTAGGATTATGTTAAGGTTACGGTTATAGTGAAGGTTAAGGTTAAGACTCATAACCTTAACCTAACCTTGACCTTAACTATAACCTAACCATAACCTTAACCTTAACCTTAACCTTAACCTTAACCTCATCTTAACCTTAACCTTAACCTTAACCTCATCTTAACCTTAACCTTCGCTATAACATAACCTTAACCATAACCTTGACCAAACCCTTAACTTAACCTTAACCTGAACGTTTACCCTAACATTAACCTTAACCTTCACCTTGACTTTACCCTTAACCTAACCTTTACCTTGACCTTAACTATAACTTAATCCTAACCTTGACCAAGCACCTAACCTTAAACTTAACCTAACCTTAACCTTGACCTTAAGGTTAAGGGTAAGGTTGAGGTTACGGGTTTATTCAGGTTAAGGTTAAGGTTAGGTTAAGGGTAAGATAAGGTTAAGGTTAAGGTTAAAGTTTTGGTCAAGGTTAGGGTTAGGTTAAGGTTAAGATTAGGTTAAGGGTAAAGTCAAAGTTAAGGTTAAGGTTAGGTTAAGGTTAAGGTTAAGGTTTGGTGAAGGTTAGGGTTAGGTTAAGGTTAAGGTAAAGTTAAGGGTAAGGTTAAGGGTAAGGTTAAGGTTAAGGTTAAGGTAAAGTTAAGGTTAAGGTTAAAGTTAAGGTAAAGGTAAGGTTAAGGTCAAGCTCAAGGTTAGGTTATAGTTAAGGTCAAGTTTAAGGTTAGGTTATAGTGGAGGTTAAGGTTAAGTTTAAGGGTAAAGTTAAGGTTAAGACCCGTAACCTTAACCTTCACTCTTAACCTTAACCTAACCTTAACCTTAACCTTGCTAAACCCGTAACCTTCACCTTAACCTTAACCTTGACTTTACCCTTAACCTATCCTTAACCTTAACTATAACCTAACACTAACCTTGACCTTAACTTTACCCTTAACCTTGACCTTAACCTTAACTATAACCTAACCTTAACCTTACCCTAACCATAACCTTTACTTAACCTTAACCTTAACCTAACTTTAACCTTAACTTAACCGTAACCTTAACCTTAACCTTAACCTGACTAAACCCATGACCAAACCCTTAACCTTAACTTGACTAAACCATTAAGTTAAGGTTAATTTTAGGTTAAGGTTAAATTTAAGTTAGGTTAAGGTAAGGTTAAGGTTACAGTTAGGTCAAGGTTAAGGGCTTAGTCAGGTTAAGGTTAAGGTTAAGGGTTTGGTCAAGGTTACGATTAGGTTAAGGTTAAGGGTAAATTTAAGGTTAAGGTTAGGTTAAGGTTAGGGTTAGGTTAAGGTTAAGGTTAAGGGTAGAGTTAAGATTAACATTAGGTTAAGGTTAAGGTTATGGGTTTAGTCAGTTTAAGGTTAACGTTAAGGTTACGGGTTTAGTCAAGTTGAGTTTAAGGTTAAGGTTAAGGGTAAAATTAAGGGGGTAAGGTTAAGGTTAAGGTTAAGGGGGTAGGGTTAAGGTCAAGGTTAAGGTCAAGGTTAAGGTTAACGTTAAGGTTAAGGTTAAGGTTAAGGTTAAGGGGTTAGGTTTAAGGTTAAGGTTAAGGGTAAGGTGAAGTTTAAGGTTAAGGTTATGGTTATGGGAAGGTTAAGGTTAAAGTTATAGTTAAGGTTAAGGTTAAAGTTAAGGGTTTGGTTAGGGTTAGGGTTAGGTTATAGTTAAGTTCAAGGTTAATTTTAAGGTTAAGGTTAAGGTTATGGGAAGGCTAACGCTAAGGTTAAGGGGTTAAGGTTAGGTTAAGGTAAATTCAAGGTCAAGGTTAGGGTTAGGTTAAGGTTAAGGGTAAGGGTAAGGTTAAGGTTAAGGTTAAGGTTAGGTTAAGGTAAAGGTTAAGGTTAGGGTTAAGGTAAAGGTTAGGTGAAGGTTAAATTTAAGGGTTTGGTCAAGGTTAACCTAACGTCAAGGTTAGGGTTAGGTTATGGGTAATGTTAAGGTTAGGTTAGGGTAAAGTCAAGGTTAATGTTAAGGTTAAGGTTAAGGTTAGATTTAGGCTATAGTTAAGGTCACGGTTAAGTTTAAGGTTAATGTTAAGGTTAAGGTTAATGTTAGGGTTAGGTTATAGTTAACGTTAAGGTTAGGTTGGGGGTAAAGTCAAGGATAAGGTTAAGGTTACGGGTTTAGTAAGGTTAAGGATAAGGTTCAAGGTGAAGGTTAAGGATACGGGTCTTAACCTTAAACTTACCCTTAACCTTCACCCTTAACCTTAACCTTAACCTTAACCTTCACCATAACCTAACCTTAACCTTGACCTTAACTATAACCTAACGTTGACGCTAACCTTAACTAAACCTAACCTTAATTTTACCCTAACCTTAACCTTAATTTTAATCTTAACCTTAACTTTTTTGTTAACCTTACCCTTAACCTTCACCTTAACCTTAACCTTGACTTTACCCTTAATGTAACCTTCACGTTGACCATAACCTTAACCTTAACCTTAACTTTACCCTTAACGTTACCCTTAACCCTTAACCTAACTATAATCTTAACCTTAACCTAACCTTAAGCTTACTCTTAACCTAATATTAACCTTAACCTTGAATTTAACCTTAACCTTAACCTATCCTTAACCTTAACCTTAACCTGGCCCTTAGATTAACCTAACCGTAACCTAAGGGTAAGGTCAAGATTAACGTTAAGGTTAAGGTTAAGGGTAAGGTTAACCTTAAACAAACCTTAACCTTAATCCTGACCTTAACTAGAACCTTAACCTTAACTTGACTAAACCCATGACCTTAACCTTATTCTTACCTTAGCCTTAACCTTAAGGTTAAGGTGAAGGTGAAGGTTAAGGGTAAGGTTAAGGTTAGGTTAAGGTTAAGGTTAGGTTAAGGTTAAAGTCAAGGTTAAGGTTAAGGTTAAGCTTAGGGGAAGGTTAAGGTTAAGGTTAGGGTTAAAGTCAAGGTTAAGGGTAAAGTTAAGGTTATGTTAAGGTTAAGGTTAAGGGTAAGGTAACCTTAACCATAACCTTAACCTTAATCTTAACCTAACCCTAACCTTAACTTTACCCTTAACCTAACCTTAACCTTAACCTAACCATAACCTTGACTTTATCCTTCACCTTAACCTTAACTTTACCTTAACCTAAATTTAAACTAAACTTTAACCTTAACATTAACCTAAACTTAACCTTAACCTTGACTTTACCCTTAACCATAACCTTAACCTTAACCTGACTAAACGTGTAACTTTAACTTTAACCTAACCTTAACCTTAACTATAACCTTAACTTAACTAAACTGGTAACCTTAACCTTAATCTTAACCTTTAACCTTGCCCTAACCTTAACCATAACCTTAACCTTAACCTTAACTTTACCCTTAACCTAGCCTAACTATAACCTAACCTTAACCTTACCATAACCTTATCCTTGACCTTAACTATAACCTAACCTTAAACCTACCCTTAACCTAATATAAACCTTAACCTAACCTTAACCTTAAGGGTTTGGTCAAGGTTAGGGTTAACCTTAACCCTTACCCTTACCCTTAACTAAAACCTAAACCTAAACTTGACCAAACCCTTAACGCTAACCTTAACCTTAACCTAACTAAACTCATAACCTTAACCTTAACCTTAACCTTACCCTTAAACTTAACCCTAATGTTAC
This sequence comes from Pinus albicaulis, assembly GCA_034641835.2. Taxonomy (NCBI): domain Eukaryota; kingdom Viridiplantae; phylum Streptophyta; class Pinopsida; order Pinales; family Pinaceae; genus Pinus; species Pinus albicaulis. The sequence goes on along the minus strand of CM076578.1, from coordinate 988,804,709 downwards.
CCTTAACTTGAACCTTAACCTTCCCATACCCTTAACCTTAACCTTAACCCTAACCTTAATCTTAACTTTACCCTTAACCTAACCTTAACCTTAACTTTAACCTTTACTTAACCTTAACCTTCACCAAACCCTTAATATTAACCTTAACCTTGACATTAAACTTAAACTTAAACTTAACCTTACCCTTAACCTTAAACTTAACCTTGACCTTAGCTATAACCTAACCCTAGCCTTAGGTTAAGGTCAAGGTTATGTTAAGGGTAATGTTAAGGTTAAATTTAAGGTTAAAGTTAAGTTTAAGGTTAAGGTTAGGTTATAGTGAAGGTTAATATTAAGGTTAAGGTTAAGGTTTGGTAAAAGTTAGGGTTAGGTTATAATTAAGGTCAAGGTTAATGTTAGGTTAGGTTAAGGTTAGATTAAGGTTAAGGTTATGGGTTTATTCAGGTTAAGGTTAAGGGTAAGGTTTAGGTTAAGGTTAAGGGTTTGGTAGCTGTTAGGGTTAGGTTAATCTAACCTTAAACTTAACTTTACCCTTAACCTTATCTTAACCTTAACCTAACCTTAACCTTAAAATAACTGTAACCTTAGCCTTACCTTAAGCTAACTTAACCTTAAACTTGACCTTGACCTTAACCTTAACCTTACCCTAATCTCACCCTTAACCTTCACCTTAACCTTTACTTTAACCTTAAAATTAACCTTAACTTTACCTTAAAATTAACCTTAACTTTACCCTTAACCTAACCTAAACCTTAACCTTACCCTTAACCTTCACCCTTAACCTTAACCTTAACTTGACTAAACCCTTTAGGTTAGGGTAAGGTTAAGGTCAAGGTCAAGGTTAAGGTTAAGTTAGGATGAGGTAAGCTTAAGGTTACGGTTAAGGTTAAGGTTAAGGTTAAGGGTAAAATCAAGGTTAAGGTTAAGGGTTTGGTTAAGGTTAAGGTTAGGTTATAGTTAATGTTAAGGGTTTGGTCAAGGTTAAGGTTAGGTTGTAGTGAAGGTTAAGGTTACGGGTTGACTTTACCCTTAACTTAACCTTAACCTAGACTTAACCTTAAATAACCTTAACCTTAACCTTTACCATAACCTTAACCTTAACCTTATCCTTATCTTAACCTTAACCTAACCTTAACCTTAACCCTAAGCTTAAGCTTAACCTTAAGCTTAACCTTATCCCTAACCTTATCCTTAACCTTAACCTTAAACATGGCCTAACCTTAACCTTAACCTTATAATTATGTTAACCTTAACTTTAACCCTAACCTTAACCCTAACCTTATCCTTAACCTTAACCTTAACCTTAACCATAACCCTAACCTCCTTAACCAAACCCTTAACATTAACCTTAACCTTAACCTTACACTTAACATTAACATTAACATTAACTGTAACCTTACCCTTAACCTAACCTTAACCTTGACATTAACCTTAACCTAATATTAACCATAAATTTAACATAACCCTAACCTTGACCAAACCCTTGACCTTAAACTTAACCTTACCATTTGCCTTCACCCTTAACCTTAACTTAACCCTAACCTTAACCAAAACCTTAACCATAACTTTAAGTTGACTAAACCCTTTAGGTTTGGGTAAGGTTAAGGTTAAGGTTAAGATCAAAGTCAAGGTTAATGTTAAGTTAGGGTAAGGTAAGGTTAAGGTTACGGTTAAGGATAAGGTTAAGGTTAAGTTAAGGGTAAATTAAAGGTTAAGTTTAAGGGTTTGGTTAAGATTAAAGTTGGGTTATAGTTAAGGCTAAGGTTTTGGTCAAGGTTAGGGTGTGGTTATAGTGAAGGTTAAGGTTAAGGTTACGGGTTGAATTTACCCTTAACTTAACCTTAACCAACCTTAACCTTAAATAACCTTAACCTTAACCTTAAACTTAATCTTGACCCTAAACTTAAGCTTAACCTTATCCTTATCTTAACCCTAACCTTAACCTTAACCATAACCTAACCTTAACCTTAAATTTATAGTTATCTTAACCTTAACCTAGCCCTAACCATAACCTTAATGTTAACCTTATCCTTAACCATAACCTTAACCTCCTTGACCAAACCCTTAACATTAACCTTAATCTTAACCTTACACTTAACATTAACATTAAAATTAACCGTAACTTAACCCTTAACCTAACCTTAACCTTGACCTTAACCTTAAGCTAAACTTAAGCTAAACTTAACCTAACCCTAACCTTGACCAAACCCTTGACCTTAAACTTAACCTTGACCTTGACCTTGACCTTAACCTTAACCTCAACCTGAACCCGACTAACCTTAACATGACTAAACCCTTAAAGTTAGGGTAAAGTTAAAGTTAACGTTAAGGTCAAGGTCAAGGTTAAGGTTAAGTTAGGTTAAGGTAAGGTTATAGTTAGGTTAAGGTTAAGATTAAGGTTAATATAAGGTTAAGGTTAAGGTTAGGTTAAGGGTAAAGTCAAGGTTAAGGTAAAGTTAAGGTTAAGGTTATGTTAATGGTAAAGTCAAGGTTAAGGTTAGGTTAAGGTTAAGGTTAAGGTTAAGTTTAAGGGTAAAGGTTAAGGTTAAGGGTAAGTTTAAGGTCACGGATTTAGTCAGGTTAACATTAAGGTGAAGGTGAAGGTGAAGGTGAAGGTTAAGGGTAAGGTTAAGGTTATGGTCAAGGTCAAGGTCAAGGTTAAGGTTAAGTTAGGTTAAGGGGAAGGTTATAGTTAGGTTAAGTTTAAGGTTAAGTTTATGTTAAGGTTAAGGTTAAGGTTACGGGTTTAGTCAGGTTAAGGTTAAGGTTGAGGCTACGAGTTCGGTCAAGGTTAAGGTTAAGGGTTTGGTAAAGGTCAGTGTTATGGTTAAGGTTAAAGTTAGGTTAAGGTAAGGTTAAGGTTACGAGTTTAGTCATGTTAAGGTTAAGGTTAAGGTTAAGGTTAGGGTTAGGTTATAGTTAAGGTTAAGGTTAAGGTTATGGTTAGGTCAAGGTTAAGGTTAAGGATAAGTTAATGTTAAGGGTAAGATAAGGTTAAGGTTAAGGTTAGGTAAAGGTTACGGTTAGGGTTAGGTTATAGTTAATTTCAATTTTAAGGTTAGGTTAAGGTGAAGGTAAAGGTTCAGGTGAAGGTTCAGGTCAAGGTGAAGGTAAAGGTTAAGTTAGGTTAAGGTTACGGGTTTAGTCAGATTAAGGTTAAGGGTTTGGTCAATGTTAGGGTTATGTTATGGTTAAGGTAAAGGTTAAGGTTAAGGTTACGGGTCTTAAAATTAACCTGCACAATAACCTAACCTTAACTATAAAATAACCTTAACCTTGACCTTAGCTATAACCCAACCCTATCCTTGACCAAACCCTTAACATTAACCTTAACCTTAACCTAACCTTAACCTTCACTAAACCCATAACCTTAACCTTAACCTAACTTTAACCTTAGCTTAACCTTAACCTTAACCTAACCTTAACCTTGCCCTTAACCTAATCTTAACCTTAACCTTGTCCTTAATATTAACCTTAACCTTAACCTTACCGATAACCTTAAACTTAACCTTGAACTTAACTATAACCTAACCTTAACCTTAACCAAACACTTAACCTTAATCTTAACCTTAACCATAACCTTAACCTTAATCTTCCCATAACCGTAACCTTAACCTTAACCTTGACCTTACCTTTAACCTTAACCTTAACCTTACCCCATTAACCTTAACCTGATTAAACCCGTAACCTTAACCTTAACGTTAACCTTAACGTTAACCTCACTAAACTCGTAACCTTAACCTTAACCTTAACCTAACCTTAACCTTAACTTTACCCACCTAACCTTAATCATAACATTAACCTTAACCTTACCCTTACCTAACCTTAACCTTAACCTTTACCTAACCTTAACCTTAACCTAACCCTAACCTTACCCTAACCTTAACCCTAACCATAACCTTAAATTTACCCTTAAGCTAACCTTAACCTTAACCTTAACCTTAACTTAACCTAACCTTAACCTTAATTATAACCTTTCCCTTAACCTAACCCTAACCTCGACCTTGACCTTAACCTTAACCTTACCCTTAACCCTCACCTTAACCTTAACCTAACTAAACCCGTAACCCTTAACCTTAACCTTAACCTAACCATAAACGTAACCTTGAAAAAACCCTTAACCTTCACTTTAACCTTAACCTGACTAAACCAGTAACCTTAACCTTAACCTAACCTTTACCTTGACCTTAACTATAACCTAACCCTAACCTTGGCCAAACCCTTAACATTAATTCGTTACCTTAACCTTATCTTTAAGGTTACGTTTAAGGTTTTGGTTAGGGTTATGGTTAAGGTCAAGGTCAAGGTCAAGGTCAAGGTTAAGGTTACGATTAAGGTTAAGGTTAGGGTAAGGTTAGGGTAAACGTTCAGATTAAGGTTAAGGTTAAGGATAGGGGTAAGGTTAAGGTTAAGTTTAAGGTTATGTTAAGGATAAAGTTAAGGTTAAGGTTAGGTTAAGGGTAAAGTTAAGGTTAATGTTAGGTTAAGGTTCAAGTTACAGGTTTAGTCAGGTTAATGTTAGGTTAATGTTAAGCTTAAGATTAAGCTTAAGCTTAATGTTAAGATAAGGTTTTTTAACGTTAACCTTAACCTTAACCTTATCTTAACCTTACCCTAACCTTACCCTGAACCTTAACTATAACCTAACCCATAACCATAACCTTACCAAACCATTAAGCTTAACCTTAACCTTAACCTAACCTTAACCTTACCCTTAACCTTCACCTTAACCTTAACGTTAACCTTAACCTTACCCTAATCTTAAACTTAACATTGACTTTACCCTTAACCTTAACCTTAATCTTAACCTGACTAAACATGTAACCTTAACCTTAACATAACCTTAACCTTATCCTTAACCTTAACCTTAACTTTAACCTTAACCTAACTAAACCTGTAACCTTAACCTTAACATGACTAAAATCGTAACCTTAACCTTAACCTTTAACCTTACCCTAACCTTAACCATAACCTTAACCTTAACCTTAGCTTTACCCTTAACCTAACCTAACTATAACCTAACCTTAATATTAACCATAACCTTATCCTTGACCTTAACTATAACCTAACGTTAACCCTACCCTTAACCTAATCTTAACCTTAACCTAACCTTAACCTTAAGTGTTTGGTCAAGGTTAGGGTTAACCTTAACCCTTACCCTTACCCTTAACTATAACCTAACCCTAACCTTGACAAAACCCTTAACCTTAACCTTACCCTTAACTTTAACCTGACTAAACCCATAGCCTTAACCTTAACCTTAACCCTAACCTTACCATTAACCTTCCCATAACCTTAACTCTAACCTTAACCTTAACTTTCCCCTAACCTTAACCCTAACCTTAACTTTAACTTTACACTTAACCTAACCTTAACTTAATCTTGACCAAACCCTTAACCTTACCCTTAACCTTGACCTTAATCTTAACCTTAACCTTACCCTTAACCTTGACCTTAACTATAACCTAACCCTAACTTTAGGTTAAGGTCAAGGTTAGGTTAAGGGTAAAATTAAGGTTAAGGTTAAGGTTAAAGTAAATTTTAAGGTTATGGATAGGTTATAGTGAAGGTTAAGGTTAAGGTTATGCTAAGGTTAAGGTTAAGGTTTGGTCAAGGTTAGGGTTAGGTTATAGTTAAGGTCAAGGTTAAGTTTATGGTTAAGGGTAAGGTTATGGTTAAGGCTAAGTTTAAGGTCAAGGTTAAGGTTAATGTTAAGGGTTTGGTGAAGGTTAATGTTAAGTTAAGGTTAAAGTTAAGGTTAATGTTAGGCTAAGTGTAAAGTTAAGGTTAAGGTTAGGGTTAAGGTTAGGGGAAGGTTAAGTTTAAGGTTAAGGTTAGGGTTAGGGTTAAGGTTAAGTTTATGGAAAGGTTAAGGTTAAAGTTAAGGTTAAGTGTAAGGTTAGGGTTAAGGTTAAGGTTAAGTGTAAGTTTAGGGTTAAGGTTAAGGTTAAGGTTATGGGTTTAGCTAGGTTAAGGTTAAGGGTTTCGTCAAGGTTAGGGTTAGGTTATAGTTAAAGGTAATGGTAAGGGTTAAGGTTAATCCTAACCTTGACCAAACCCTTAAGGTTAAAGCTAGGTTAAGGTTAAGATTAGGTTAGGTGTAGGGTTAAGGTTAGGTTATAGTTAAGGTCAAGGATAAGGTTATGGTTAAGGTTAAGGGTAAAGCCAAGGATAAGGTTAAGGTTAAGGTTAAGGTTAAAGGTTAATGTTAAGGTTACGAAAATAGTCAGGTTAAGGTTAAGGTTACGGGTTCAGTAAGGTTAAGGTTATAGTTAAGGTTAAGGTTAGGTTAAGGTTAAGGTTACGGGTTTAGTCAGGTTAAGGTTAAGGGTAAAGTCAAGATTAAGGTTAAGATTAGGTTAGGGTTAATGTTAAGATTAGGTTAAGGTTAAGGTTAAATTTAAGGTTAAAGTTAGGTTAAGGTAAGGTTAAGGTTAAGGTTAACGTTAAGGTTAGTTTAAGGGTAAAGGTTAAGGCTAAGGTTAAGGTTAAGGTTTGGTTAGGTTAAGGTTAAGGTTAAGGTTAAAGTGAAGGTTAAGGGTAAGGTTAAGGTTAAAGTTAATGTTAGGTTAAGTTAAAGTTAAGTTTAAGGGTTTGGAAAGGTCAAGGTTATGGGTTAGGTTGTAGTTAAGGTTAAGGGTAAGGTCAGGTTTCAGGTTAGGGTAAGGTTAAGATAAGCTTAAGATTAAGGTTAAGGTTAAACAAACCTTATATTAACCTTAACCTTAAGCTTAAGCTTAACCTAACCTTAACCTGACTAAAACAGTAACTTGAACCTTAACCTAACCTTAACCTAACCTTAACCTTGACTTTACCCTTAACCTACCCTTAAGCTTGTTATCACCCTAGTAATTCTGAGGTTGTGGGATGAGAATTTATAGTTAAAGAAAACTAGGGGTAACCAAGAACCTCTCTTGAAATTCAAGATCTAGCCTTCCTAAATTCCGGAGAGGGATGTCTCCTCAAGTTTTAGCTTGATTTTGTTATAATATTTTAGGCTAGGTATGATTGGACAATTAGTTTGTTTTAAATGTTTGGTGGGAATAATAGGTACTTCAAGGTAAACCACGGAGGGATCTACCAGACCATTGGGCTATGTAGTCAATTTCTTGGCAAGCAGAGCTGGGAAATAAGGTCAAAAGAGAAAATGTACTAAGGGAAAGGTAGATGACCTTCAAAAGGTTTGGAATAGGATTTTTTGGTGAAAGGGGTGAAATCTGAACAAAAGGGCAATGAAGGATCCTTAAGTTACAGAAACTAAGATGAAAGAAAGGGGCCAAAAGGGACTAAGAGCAGTTAAGGATTCTTAATCCAGATATCAACAGAAAACATATCAATGAATAAGTAATAAAAAACAAGGAGCTTTTGACACTAATCCTATATTAACCTTCCTATTAAATCATTTAAGACAGAAAACATATAAATGTATGTATGGAACTTAGAAAGATAAACAGTGAAAACATGAAAATACTTGAATTATCTGATCAGCACAAGAATCCTGAGTTATTATGTCTGTTTGACTTAGTTCCAGTCTACTGCTTCACAAATTGACTCACACAAACTCCAATGTATTCAGCAAAAATGTCTATAGTAGTCTTGAAAATTTTTATTCCACTATCTATACTTCGAAATATGAAGTAATTATAAAATATTTTACTATAAAATATCTCAGAGATATGTAGGAATATCTCTAGGAAAAAATAAAGATTTAATACATCAAAAGAGGGACAACTGCCAAACAAACTGGCAATCTGTCCTTTTATTTAAGAAAAAATAGAACTAATTATCTTATCTAACTAATTTGTTGTCTTGCTAGAAATGATTTCTGGCACTTGGAAAAATATTTCTGGAAGATAAATTGTAATACACTCTTCATCCTGTAATTTATACTCTGATACTCTTTACGTTGTTTTGTTACTGCTTGACTGCTATAAAATGAGGAATAACCTGCAATAAAAATTGTTTTTACTGATACTCTTTGACTCTGATCATTATCCTAATAAAATTTCAATCTGATTTTTACCTTTAGGTAACAATAATGTTTTGCTTTGTTTGCACACCTTTATATCAAATCAGTGAATTCCTGCATCATTCTGCACTGGGAATTTTCATGTTCTTCAATTTCCTGTAGCTCTCATTAGCCTCTGTGTACTTTGAAAAGTTGGGCTAGATAATGAAAATGTGTTTAATCTCATTTTGTAGGGAAAAGAAGTTCTCAAAATACTCCAAAATAACATTGCCGGTTGGGGAAACTTGTGGAAAAGGCTTTTTTACCTATTCTTTGGCATATGCTCTTATTTTCTTGTCATACTCTATCTAAACCATTAACTTTTCATTTAAGGAATGAATGTCTGGAAGGCCTGCTTGTGTGAATATTGTGTATTTGGCCAAAAACGTTGTGATTGAAAAGTTCATGCCTTTACATCTTTCCTCCAAATTTCTCATTATATTCCTTTTGTTTAGGACTTTCTGGATTTGTAGTATGCTTTCAGTCCTATCCTAAATCTTAAACCCTTCAAAATACTCTCTATTTTTGCTATTTAAAAATGTAATAAGTTTCAAAGCTTGAGAAAGTTTGTCAACCAGCGCTTCTTTGGTTTTCTAAATTTCTACTTGGGCTGCCTTGAGTAGATCTCTCTGCTCATCAATGATTTGTATTAAAGGCCACTTCAAATGTATGCTTTGAATTATATTGTTCCAAAGATAGTTCTTGATGTATGATACCTGTTCACTGAGATTGACCTATTGCTACAAAATCTTTACCTACTCTTGAAGTCTATTTTCTCTTTGTTCATGTCACTTGGAAGTAATCAATGCATTTCTATTTGATGTTTCAAGAATTTTAATGGTGCTTTTCAAGTTGATTATCTCATTATTCTTTAGGGACATTTCTTCCATGGCCTTTACTATGTCAGTTGTTTCACCTATTTGATTTACTTGTGATGTATATGATGAAGTGGCAGAAATATCTTTTGATGTAATTGACATTGCAGTTGCCAATACTCCTTCTAGTGCTAAATGTTCTGCCAATGTGGAAGGGACAGCAGCAGTCACCGTTGGGATAACTGTAGGAATGGATGTTTCCTGTGATTTTTTAAATGTTTCATTTTCCTTCATTAGATTTTCTATCTGATTTTCCATTTATTTGATCTGAGATGTCATCTTTAAAACTAGCTGCATGGTTTCATCCTTTTATGTTTTCTCGTGAAGAATTTCTTTAGCCTGTGGGTGCTCACTCTGTGGAAGTTTAAGTTGCTTTCTCAAGGCAGCAATATCTTCATTCTTTTGCCTTATCAATGTCTTAGAAACTTTATTATTAGAGGGATCCACTCCAGTTTCTATCACCAAATCTTCTAAGGACTTGATCCTCAAATCCTTAGCACGTAGAGATGCTTTATCTAATTGCATTTGAGTTTGTAAATTAGATACAGTCTTTTGAAGCATGGTAGCACTCATGGTTTTGTTAACTACTTTTGAATATATAATTTCTGAAGTGAAGCACTTCTATGAAACTCTATTTGGTCAAGTTCATGTATGGTATCTGCATTTACTTCAAGCTCTGTTTTCCTATAATCTGCAGCTGACTTTGGGTCTGTAACCATTGGTTGGAGAAAAGACATAATCATTTTATTTGTTGAATAATCAAAAGCTATCACAATTTTGTCTTTGTCTCCTAGTTTTTCTTTAAGGAGTTTAGAATAAACCTCATTCTTCATTTCCTCATTTTTTTCTCTGATCTGCTTGAAATTTTTATGGATGTAAGAATATGTTTCTTTTGTTTCTCTAGAAGAGGAGGGAGCTTCTGTATTTACCCGTGTTTAAACCATTTCTTTTCATTTTCCCTGTGTTATCACTTGCTCTTTCTAAATTTCTTTAAGTGTCTCGTTTACAGTTAATGTGGCTTCATCATCTGTTTGCTGAAAATTATTTTCATATATATCTATGATCTTTTCTTTCTTAACATCAGTTACTTTTTCCCTTTTGTTGTAAATATTTTTAAATTTACATTCTACATTTGTCTCTGCTGTATAGTTTTCCTCTTTTCAAAGTTTTTTATTGGACACTTCTGCTTTCTTGCCAATTGTAATCACCTATGTACTATCCATCTGTTGTCCCTGCATGTTATTTTTTTGCATTTCCTGAATATCATCAATCAATGTGTTTGCAACCCATTCAATCTTATTAGCATATTTTTCAATTTGTGGCTTTGAGTCATGGAGGAATGGAGTTAACTTACACTTGACTCTGAGGTTACTTAAAACACCATGAGGGTCATAGTTCCAGTGAAATATTTCTTGGAACTTAAATTCTGATAATTTGCTAACGATATCTTTCAAGGCATCTCTGCTATTAACTATGAAGGGGCCAATTTGATTTTTTAGCTTGAACTGTGCTTTCTTTTTGGAAGCTATGAAATTCATTACATCTACATTCAAGATCTGTTTCAAGTACTCTAAAGAAAAAATCCTAGTAGTTAGAAACTTGGGTAATTTGTAAGGAGCCAGGAGTGCACCATATACTATGATTTCTATGTGATTTTCATACAAATATCAGTCTCCTACATTACAGTTTTTGGAAAACTGTAAAATTCTTTTGATGTCTTCATTAATCCTTGGTGGCTCTGCTTTATTCAACAAATTCATGGTAGGTTTAATAAAAAAATCATTGAAGTCTTTATAGTTGTATTCACTGTTGTTTTTCCTGAGTAGAGAAGTCCAGAATATCACTGAAAGAGGTTTACCTTCCACATCCATCTTATGTAATGCAATAGGGAATTTTTTTTCCTGAAAAAATAGAAAGAGATGTAACAGATAGGATGAATATCTGAATACTCCTTCCTCAGGTAATTTTGTCAATTGATAATGCATATTATCAATAATGAGTTTGGAAAAATTGAAGACTAGTTCTGGATGTTGTCCTAGAGACAAGGTAGAGAGGAAACCTAGAATGGAGGCATCTATAAACTCATTATTAGCATAGCCTAGAATGAATGAAAGCATGGAAATGATTTGTCTAGAGTCCTCAAGGAAATAAAAAGTTTCATAAGGTGGATTTACCTTAGGAAGGTTAACATTAGTAGGCATGAAGTTTTGAAGGATCACAAACTTCCTAGGGAAATCCAAGTCTAAATACATCTGAGTTAAATCTTCAATGGATAATGATACTGCTCGTGGATCATGGCTCAGTTAGAGCATATCATTGATGGCTTCAACAGTTATATAAAACATGAACTCATTATCTTTGTTTACCATACATCTCTGGTCAGGGATATAGTGAAACTAACATAACCTAATGAAATCTTGAGCTTGATGGGTGATGGGAACCACATATTTAGGCAAGTTGGAGTCCCATACAGGTATATTGTTTTCCACTTTCTTCACAAATTTCTCACGACACCAGTTATGTACTTCAAGTAGATAGAAATCTAAGGTAGCATCAACAAATATATAGTCTAAATCAATCAAGGGACTTCTCTCTTCAGAGGTGACAGGTGGCTGCAACGGTCTAACTACTTCAGTGGAATCTGTAGTTAAGGCAGGAGTAGGTTTATTGATTTTTGAAGGTTTAGGGTTTGGAAGCTTGTGGGAGGAAGGCTTCTAGAGTTTGGGACCTCCAGTCCTAGGATTAACCTGTTTTTTTGTCATTTTGAATAAAAATGAGAAATATTAGACTGTTTTCTTAGTTTCTTTTGGGAAATAGAAGGCCAATTAAGCTGCTTCTAGAAAAATTCAGAATTTGGGCGAGGGTTTACAATGTGCAGAGGAATGGAAAAATAGATTTCAACTGTGGAAATTGTCTTTAGATGGATGAAAATACTGAAAAACTAAATATGGAGGAGAAGGCAAATTCTAGGAAAATTTTGACAGGGTTCCCCCTGTTTCTTCAAGGTTTGGGCACTTTCAGTTTAGGCAATTTATATTTCACAAAGTGACTGGTTTCAATTTTATTTTGAATTTATGAAATGTGGGTTTTGAAATTCATATCAATACCTTTTTAAAGGTATAATAGTGGTCGAGTAAGTTTTCAGGATTGTACCAGTCTTCAAATTGGTCGCATTAGCTTGGTAGAAGGCACAGAGAGTGTTCGGTGGTGAATTTCAGAGGGGAAATGGCTTTAGAATGACCAACTGGTTAGCAAAAGGCTCTGCAATGGTGTCTGTGAATTAGTTCTCAAAGGATGAAGGTGCAAAGGTATGCAAATAATAAAAACTAAGGTTGAAACCTTAAGTTTTATCAATATACATAACATTTATTATAGGTTGAAATTAATGGTGAGAGTGGTTTTTGCATTGAAGGCGAAACCATTAGTGGTTATCGCATTTCTCCTAGGAAGTAAACGTTTTTTCACTTTTGGAATGTGATCCAGTAGAAATGAGACACGTAGCGGATGGTGGTCTCATGAAACAACTTTGATCGCATTATTTTTTACAAACTTTGCTTGATCACTTTTGTTGTGCGATATGAGATCCGCACCATCGGATCTGACTCTGTGATGCGAACAACTGAGATGCATCGGGAAACTACAGGAAAAGGGAAAGTGGGACCCAAGTTCATTATCATCCATTGATTTTGAGAGGGATGATCGATGGTTAATAATTAACGTGATGGGAATGGTGGGGCACGAAGGTTGGTTGTCGCGTTTAATTAGAATCATAGGATTAAAGAGATTAGGATGATCAGATGGTTGAGGTTGAACCCGAGGACGCTGCGAAAATGGAATGGATTATGGGTTTATAATATATAAAATGAGTTTATGTATAGAATGGGGCGGGTCTAATAAAGGTTTAACCAAGGTTCATAATTTATATGAAACATGAGGTTTCACATATTATGAAAGGGAAAAGGCTTAAGGAAAAATAAGGTTAGGCTTTTAACCTTGGGTTAAGTGTAATTGGGAAAGGGAATAATGATGTAAGTATTTTTTGTGCGTTGTTTTAAATACACATAATGTAAATAAAATGCACCTTTTGTATTATTTTAACTTTATTATATAGTTTTAGACAGCGGAGGGGTCTAATAACCATAAGGGAAAGGGGTATATTTTTATGGGTGGTTTTATGTCAAAGGGGTAATTTCGGGATGTTAATTCAGCATTTGATTAATATCTTTGACATAAAAGCATATAATAAGGGGTTTTTTTTTTGGATAATAAAATAAAAGGGGGTTATATTAATAGGACTAGGATATTTGATAGGGAGTTAAAAAAATATGTTAAGTGTTAATATGAAAAGGGACAATGAATACTCAAAAATTCATAATTAAAACTAAGGAAAGTGAAAATTATATTAAAGCTTTATTTTCATAACTCATGCACTTTTACTTAGTATATCATGTTTTTTGAGGGTTTTATGCTTTGTGAAATGGGGGAAGTTAATTAAATGGGCCTTTATGTAACATTTAAGTAAGAAAAGAGTTCTTAATTATGAACTAAAATGGTGATGAGTGCATGAAAGTGTAAATGATGAAAATTTTTGGGATTAATATGGAAACTTAATATTTTCAACTAATCAGTCTTTGAGCCTTGGGTCTGGTCCCAACAGAAGTCAAGGAAATGCCTTGAGCCTCTTTGACTGATATTCTAGAATATCAAATTGCTATGGGGAGGAGGAATTAGTCATTTATAACCTGGTGAAAGATATTTACAATGATGTTTCCCAACTTCTTCTACCTACCCAATCATATCTTCTAACATTTTTTCCTTCTATTTTGATTAGGTGCATTTGAACTAGCAACCTTACAACATTTTATTTTTTTTGAAAGCTGTAAACTATCTAATTCTACGCTTATTTCAATCAAGAATCCAAATTAAACAGTTGGATTCTTTTATTTTCTACCTAACTACTGAATTGTCAGGATTAAACTATCTGACAATTCTTTATTTTCTATCTAAAAAAAAAGTAAATTGAAACATGATAAGTCAATATTAAATTTTTCAACTGATCATGGATTATGGAATTTATTGACACTCTGCCATAATCAACTGCAAAAATTAAAATTAATGACATTTAGACTTGCACACTTTCATGTTTTATTCATATTTTTTCTTTTGGGGTATCTTATTTTTTCTAAGTCCTTTTATTTTCTTTTAGGACTTTTTACCCTCTTTTTTATTTTTTACAAAATATGGGAAATAATTTGCAGAAAGAAAATTTTGTACATATTTACAAGACTACCATCAATCAATTCAAAATTATGAATCCTATATTTATAGGTTACTAACATTGGCGTCACTTGGGGATGGCATTTCCTGGTGGAATGTCAAGAACTCTAAGATCAGTAGCCTTCAAATTTAACCTTGGTGATCCTGTAATTTTCTTCTGATTTCTACAACAATTCATACTTATGATATTTTATACTGCAAAGCTTAGGGCCTGTTCGGAATCTGTAATTTATTAGCAATATTGGCAGAGTCCAATTACAGAAACAACATCGTTTCAACCAACTTTGGGATTCTAGGATCTAGCCCTCCTGAATCTGGAGAGGGATCTCTCCAATGAGTGCAAATATGGATATGTATTTGAAGTTTGGGGTGATGATATTAGGCTAGTTATGAAGGCCAAGGGTTTGTTTTGTTTTTTGGATGGTTGAGCATGATTGCTGTTAGAGACGAAAAGTCACAAAGGTAAAGAGGTTCAAACGTGAGAATTTGCAAGAAAAAGAGTAAGTTTTTTATCAAGAAGAAAGATGAAGGAAGGTTTTCAGTCCATTGGGCTATGGAGTCATGAGAGGATTTAATTGGAACAGCAAGAGGCAAGAGTGGTCCATGGGGCAAGTCATCTATGTTTAACGATCCCTTTAAAGTTTGTTTTATGGAATGAAATGATATAATAAGAAGGAGAAGTAAACAGATGTAGAACAAAGAGCAGCCCAGGATCTGGTAAGTACTTTGAAACTAGCCAGCTTTTAACTAAGCACTTAAGAAAAACATGAAAGGAAACTAGGATCTGGTAAGTACTTTGAAACTAGCCATCTGTGTTGTAACCAGCTCCAAAAAGAGAAGAAAAGAGATATAAACACCTTAGAAATGAGCCACTTCGAGGGGGCAACCTCCAATACATTACATAAATGAACAATTCTTGGATGATACAATTTACAAAACCTCCTTTCTATATATAGGAGTCAATGGGGCCATAATGTAATCCTAGTGGGGCCACAATGTAATCCTAGCCGACCTAACAATAATAATTTAAGGGCACAATAATAACAATATGGGGGTTACAAGGGTACAATAATAACAATAAGGGGGTTACACTAACAACAATAAGGGACTATGCTAGTAATATAGGGACCTAACATGCCCCTCTCCTTCAAAAAAGTGTTGTCCTCAATGCTTGAGTAGCTCTGGGTGCTTCTGTATAAAATTCTCATCCTCCCATGTAGAATCTTCAGTGGGTAAGTTTTTCCACTTGATGAGATACTCTGAAATTGATCGATTCCGTAGTTGTCGAGTTCTTTTTTCCATGACTGCTTCAGGTTCCAATATGATTTTCCCTTCCCCATCAAGTTCTGGCAATACTGTTTGAACTGGAAGATTTTCACCTATAACCTTCTTTAAGCATGAAACATGGAAAACTGGATGTACTCGCGAAGAAGCAGGAAGCTCCAATTTGTATGCCATGGTACCAATCTTTTGCAACACCTTGTAAGGACCATAGTACTTTGGCGATAATTTATTATCCTTCTTAGCTTGCTTGAGGGACATTTGTTTGTATGGTTGTAGCAGTAAAAATACCCAATCTCCTACATCAAAACTTCTCTCGCTGCGATGTTGATCTGCCTGTTGTTTCATTCGATTTTGTGCCAAATTCAGGTTATCCTTTAAGAGTTGGAGAACTTCTTGCTGATGCTCGATGTGATCTTCGACTGCTTGAACCTTCGAATTTTCCCTTAAAGATGATGTAATAGATGGTGGATGATATCCATAAAGTGCCATAAATGGGGTCATTTTTGCTGCAGTATGGAAGGAAGTGTTATACCACCATTCAGTGAGAGGTAACCACTTGACCCATTGTGTTTGATTATCGGATACAAAACAACGAAGATATCCTTCCAAAAATTTATTTACTATCTCTGTTTGACCATCAGATTGAGGATGATAAGATGAGCTATGAGCTAATTGAGTACCCAAACAAGAAAATAACTCCGTCCAAAAATTTTCCGTAAAAATGGGATCTATGTCGCTCACAATAACCCTTGGGCTTCCATGTAGCTTTTGAATTCTGTCCACAAATGTAGTAGCAACTGTACTTGCTTTAAATGGATGAGATAATGCACAAAAGTGTGCATACTTGGTAAGTCTATCAACTACCACCATGATGAAATTCTTTCCTTCGGACTTCGGTAAACCTGTGATAAAATCCATTGAAATCTCCTCCCAACGTTGACATGGAATGGATAAAGGTTGTAGAAGTCCCGGGGTCTTAATTGTCTCCAATTTATTCTGCTGGCAAACCAAACATTCCGCCACAAACTTTTGAATATCAGATTTAAGGCCATCCCAAAAAAAATCTTTCTTCACCCTGTGGTAAGTTTTTAAAAATCCTGAGTGTCCTCCTAAAGGAGAAGTGTGCAATTCCATAAGAATATTTTGTTTTAGTTGGGAATTCTTACAAAGATATAAGCGATCTTTGTACCATAAGGAATCATTTTTCCAACTAAATGTATCGGATGTACTAGGATCTTGCTGCAACTTTTGAATGAGTGTCCATACATCTTTGTCCTTCTTCCATTCATCTCTTGCTTCGGTTATCCAATCTGGTTGGATAATAGAAATGGCACAAAGCAATGCTTCCACCTCTTCATTATTTCTTGAGAGTGCATCCGCAACAACATTAAGCTTTCCTTTTTTGTAGATTATTTCAAAGTCATAACCCAACATCTTTGTGACCCATTTTTGTTGCTCTTCTGAAGATAGTCTTTGTTCCAAAAATTGTTTAAGACTATCATGATAAGTTTTTACCTTGAAGTGTCTTCCCATTAGGTAAGTTCACCATTTCTTTAGTGCATACAATATTGCTAACATTTCCTTCTCATAAATAGGTTTCTGTAAATACTTTCCTTTGATTGGACGACTTTCAAAAGCAATGGGTCTTCCTTCCTACATTAAAACTGCACCAATTCCATTTCCTGACGCATCACATTCCACAATAAAGGTTTTTGTGAAGTCTGGCGTAGCTAAGACCGGTGCTAGGCACATTGCCTCTTTAAGATGTTCAAAGGCCTTAGTTGCTTCGGGAGTCCATGAAAATGCATATTTCTTCAATAATGTTGTTAGAGGTGCTGCTATTCTCCCATAATTATTAACAAACTTGCGATAATACCCTGTTAACCCGAGAAATCCTCGCAACTGCTTTATGGTCGTGGGGACTTTCCATTCCTTAATGGCTTTAATTTTGTTAGGGTCTACTTTAACACCCTTGTGAGATATAATATGACCCAGATATTCCCCCTCTTGTACTCCAAAGAAACATTTGGATGTTTTTGCATATAATTGTTTCTCCTGCAATAGTTTGAGCACCCTTTCAACATGTTCAACATGATCCTTCCAAGACCCGCTGTAGATTAGTATATCATCAAAAAATACTAGCACAAATTTTCTAAGGAAGGGTTTGAAAATGGAATTCATCAACCCTTGAAATGTAGAAGGTGCATTGGTAAGGCCAAATGGCATGACCAAAAATTTATAATGACCCTCATGAGTTCGAAATGCTGTTTTTGGAATATCTTCAGTCTTCATTCTAATTTGATGATATCCCGAACGAAGATCCAACTTGGTAAAATAAATTGCTCCATGTAATTCATCCAATAATTCATCAATCACAGGAATGGGAAATTTGTCTTTAATGGTGAGCTTATTGAGCTCCCTATAATCCGCACACATTCGCCATGATCCATCCTTCTTGTGTACCAATACTATAGGAGCAGAGAAAGAACTTTGACTAGGTTGAATTATACCCGCCTCTAACATTTCTGCAATCATACGTTCAATTTCGCTCTTTTGGACATAAGGATATCTATAAGGCCCGATGTTTGGAGGAACACTTCCCGGAATCAAATGAATAGCATGATCATGATCATGAATAGGTGGGAGTCCTTTGGGAGTTTCAAACACCTTGGAATGATTGTCCAAGACTTGTTGGAGATCTGCAGAAATAGATGATTTTGATGTCGGAACGTCTAGTGAGCATAATTGTGCAATTACGCCTCGTTGTTCTTTCTTTAGAAGCTTTGTCATGACATTAGAGCTTATTATCGTTCCTGGCTTCCCTTCAATACCCCGTAATTCGACTTCCTTTCCTTCTGAAAAAAATTTCAAGAAAAGTTCTTGAAAATTAAAAGCTACCGTCCTCAAAGATTGTAACCATTGTACTCCTAGTACAACATCAGCACCTCCCATAGGAATGGAAAGCATTGGAATAGTCAACACATATTCCCCCATGGTTAGCTTGATATTATGGCATTTTCCAGAGAAATTTATAGTTCCTCCATTTGCAACCATCACTTGACATTCTGGTGCTGGGTATAGGAAACAATTTAATTCCTTGGCTACCTTACAATGAATAAAATTATGGGTGCTACCTGAATCAATCAACACTATTACCCTGTTCTTCTTGATCTATCCTACTATCTTGAGAGTTTGAGGAGTGGTAATTTCGGCTAGTGCATTACATGATATGGTTGGATTCATTTCTTCCTCTTCTATGGCTGGTTCCTGGTGTATATACTCTTCTTTTTCATTTTCTTCTTCTTCTTCACAATCTATGTAAAATAATTTCTTTTCAGCACACTTATGACCTTTAGTGTATTTGCTATCACAACTGTAGCAAAGCCCTTTTGTTCTTTTTTCTTCCAATTGTTGTGGTGTCAACCTTGTAGGTTGTGGAAATCTAGGCATAGCAACACTTCCTTCTTTATAGAAGTGAGTGGTAGGCTTCCTTGTCGCCATAATTTTACATTCAATTTTTCTTGCCAACCAGAATGCCTTCTCCAATGAATCAGGTTCCAAAACGCGAACTTCATGTTGGATGTTATCCTTTAAAGTGCCTATGAAGAGATCAATCCTGTGTTCCTCTGGAATATCAGTTACCCTTATATTCAATTTTTGGAAGTCCTCAATGTGCCGCCCCACTAAACCCTTTTGTTTGAGATTTATCAATTGGCTAAAGAAGGTGTTGCTCTTTGTATCCTCATAATGTGCTATCATTTCCTCCGTAAAAATTGACCAAGTGACAATTTTTTTACGGGAGCAAAGCCATCGATACCATACAAATGTATTTTGTTCTAAATGTAAAGCTGCAATGCATACCTTTTGTGTGTTTTGCATGTTATGGAGATCAAAATATTGCTCCATCTGTAGTATCCATGTTACAGGATCCTTTCCATCAAACTTCCTCATATCCATCTTTGGAATATGGTGGTTCTTCCCGCCAAAATTAGAGTTTATGAAATCACAATTAACATTTATTTTTTTCTCATCATGAGGTTCTTCTACTATCTTTTCACCATTAGGAAACCTTTCTTGTATAAACATTGTCAAACCTTCCATGTCTGCTTTTAGAAAATTCTTCATGTTTTCCATTTTCTCATCGATGTTAGCTTTCATGTCATCCATCTTAGATTCCATGCCAGCAAACATGCCATCCATCTTAGCTTCCATGCCTTTCTTCAAACCTTCCATCTTCACTTCCACGCCATCCATCTTAGCTTCCATGCCTTTCTTCAAACCGTCCATCTTCACTTCCACGCCTTTCTTCAAAACTTCCATTTCATTTTTTGCTGCTTTTTGCGAGAGTGAAATTTTTTGCACTTGCTCTTGTAATTTTGATAGATCATGTTGCAATTATTCATCTTCATGAGTCATGGTAGAGCCTTCTGAAGGCTTAATGGGTGTTGAATTCTTTTTAGGCGCCATTTTAGAATCCAATATTGATACCTTTTACTTGCTTTGAGGAGCTTGATATTGAAATTGAATTATCTCTGTAATTGAAAATCTTAAATATCTGAAATTCAGCCCTGTAGTAGCCCTCTGAAGCTTCTTTCAAATGCCATAGGTCTGATCTAATTTGGATTCCCCAAGACAAGGTTGTGTCCAATCTCCCACAATGACCTAATTTTGGACTGGTTCAGTAGAGAAAACTTGTAGGACTTGCCACGTGTCATTGTTTCGTCATTTGTCTCTGAAATTGATAGCCAAGAAACTACAGTCCGTGCACTTGCGACCACTTTTTTATGACACTCAAATCCACTGCCCAGAGAGAGAGTTATTGAAATTTTCCTACGATCACCTCTTTGAGATGCAATTTAGGAGCCTGAAAAAGCACTACCTTCCACAGATCATATCTCCAAAAATATTGCGAACCAAGCTCTAAAATTTTTTGACGAATTTCCTTAGGATTGCAGCTTCGCACCATACAAATTTCAGATTCTGAACCTTCGTAGAAAATTTTTTATAGCGAAAATTCCACGATGACCTGTTTAGGATATTGAAAAAAGACCTAAATTCCACAGATGATATCTCCGAAATTGTTGCAAACCAAGCTCTAAAATTATTAGAAAATCTTCCTTAGGATTTCAGCTTCGCACCCTAAAAATTTCAGCTTCCGAAACTTTGTAGAAAAAAAATTACAGCAAAAACGCCACGATGACCTGTTTGGAGTAGCGAAACCCTAGAATCCCAAGCTCTGATACCAAATGTTGTGTAACCAGCTCCAAAAAGAGAAGAAAAGAGATATAAACACCTTAGAAATGAGCCACTTCGAGGGGGAAACCTCCAATACATTACATAAATGAACAATTCTTGGATGATACAATTTACAAAACCTCCTTTCTATATATAGGAGTCAATGGGGCCATAATGTAATCCTAGTGGGCCACAATGTAATCCTAGCCGACCTAACAATAATAATTTAAGGGCACAATAATAACAAAATGGGGGTTACAAGGGTACAATAATAACAATAAGGGGGTTACACTAACAACAATAAGGGACTATACTAGTAATATAGGGACCTAACACCAGCCTTTTGATACACTTCCAATAGAAAACATATAAAAACTAAGGGAAACTTGAAGGCAACCTTTGGAGTAGAAAATAGCGGGCCGGGCTCACCACAAATCCTCTCCTAGCTCTTCTTTACTTGGCTACTTCCAAGACAATCACAAAGATAACACAGAATGACCTAAGATCTGGTAAGTGCTTTGAAACTATCCAGCTTTTAACACATTCTAAGGGAAGCAATCAAACAACTATGCAAACAAGACTGGGACCAGGGCTCACCATATCTTCCTCAGTTCATCTTCACACAACCTATACTAAAATTAACATTCAAAAATAATATTCAGCTAAAACAATAAGATGAGGGAACGCCTGCATTCCTATGCTTAGACTGAATTAAGTCATTTTCAAATAACAGAGTTGAAAGAAAACATTTAAATAAATATTTTTCAGCCAGAGAAGGTTTCTGGTATACAGTAGGTCCCAACACTGTTTAAACTGTTCTTTATAGAAGAATATGAAACATAATGAAAACAGAAAATAAATAACAAGTTACAATGAGAATAACATTACCGTCAACATAGACCAGGATCCCATAAATCAACTTGTATTGATGCTCCAAACTAGTTACAATCTTCAAATCCAGTGTTTTAATTCATCTTTCTTTCATGACCTAGCTTATCTGTTACAAGCAGAGCTCTAAGAGCCAGTGAATCACTATTTACAATCAGGGATCTTCAGCTCAATTACATTACAATGCTTCAACAATTACATCAAAAACCAACCCCTCACTCATCTTCTACTGAAGTATATATAGAAGGATGAGGAGGTGATATCTGATAAAAGATCTCAAATACAATTAATACACAGTTAATGTCTTCTTTGGCCCTTGGGAGGCTCAATGAAGAAACTGTACATGTGTTTCACTGTATTAATTGGTTTACACTTATGAATTAAGCTTGGTGGGAGCTTTTGTTGACCTTTGAGGCTCTGTGTGATGCTAGGGAAACTCTGCAAACATTCTTTCATTAAATCCCTGGCAGAAGCAACTCTTCGGCTGCGTCGAGGTAAAATATCTGATCCCGATCAATAAATTTTGTTTCTGATTGAATACTTTGAGGCACAGATGGCGCTTTAGTCATTAAGAGGAATCAATTCGCTTTCAGTTGTGGCGGTGGAGGGTTTTCTTGATAAAACACTTTAGGTTTTCCTTTAAACTGTGTTTTAGACTGGGGATTAGGCTTTTGATAACTATCTTAGCCGTAATACCCGCTAATTTGTCCATCAATTCTCTGCTCCCGTTCATCCTGGTCTTCGACACTGATAATATTTTACTGTACCTATTTCATGGTTTTCTTGTTGTCGTGCTGGGCTGAAAAAGGTTTATAAGGCATCAATTCCTAAGAAAACATGGACGAAACATGCATTTCAACCCTGCGGTTGATTTCCTTGGATGAATCGAAGACGGGAGGATCGTCACCCTCCTTTGCTGAATCTTCTTTGGAAACCACAAACAAATGATTTAAACCCTACAAAATGCGAAAAATCGTTAAGAAATCCTACTTTTGTAGGCTTAACTGCATCGGAAGGTGTGTGGAGGAGCGTGGCCATCGGATGGCATCATTCGACGGTCAAGATTGATTGGGGGAGATTATATAATAGGTGGAAAAAGATCAAATCTGAGCCATTGATCGCGGATGATCGACGGTCGGGAGCGGGCAATGGAAAGTCAGTGGCGGGGAATCGTTGACTGGGCAACAGAATCGAGCGATGCAATATGGGTCGTCGATCTGCAGATCATATTGATGGCAGGGATTGATTTACTGTTGTACGAGGGCCTGTTTATCGCGCGGGCACTTTGATTATACATTGGACACTTTCAAAGAGCGATAGCCGTTGGATGAGTGGGCCCAGATCGGACGGCGAAGATTGATTTCGTTAGGAATCCTGGTCCAGACTATAACGCGCGATGGATGATGGTTGCACGGCTGTTTTCAAATCGTACAAGGGACACGCGTCAACCATCGTATGGAATTGTTGGCCATCGGGGAAAAACCACCTTTCGCTGAAGAGTGGTGTGAAGGAAACCACGTGGTCCTTGAAAACAACGCACAGATGGGGGGTCCACAGGAATGGCGCACTCCGCACCATCCGAGCTAAGGAGCAGATTGACGGTGGAGATTTATCCATAATTTGCATGGGCGGAAAACATTGGAACTAAATTTTAAACCCAAAAACACGAATTTACCAAGGTTTTTAATGTTTTGGGTGGAGAACTATTATTGGAAAGGATAAGCACCCGTGAGATTTAGAAGTTGGTTCTGGCACTTGGGCGCATGGACGAAAAAAGGGTTAGAGGCTTAGCCCGAGGGGGCTTAAGCCCAGAACATAGAAAATATATATTTTCTATGGTTTTTTAATGTTTTTTCAAAGGAAATGAAGGTTCTGATAAGGCTAAGAAGTGGTCTTAGGCCTTATAAAATGGATTTTGATGAGGGGAAATAGAAGAAACATGGAAATGAGTGATTTTCATGGGGAATGGAGGGGTAGAAGAGGAGGGTATTTTTGAGGAGAAGGAAGGGGAAAGGAATGTTTGCAGCAGTATTTGACTTTGGATTTTTGTAGGATTTCAGAGGTTTTTAGGATGTAAAATAGCAATGTGGGAAACTGGACAGAGGCATGAGGCCTTTAAGAGTCTTCAAGAGCCGACAATTTTTAATAGGGAAAAATTCTTCCTTGAAGGCTCAAAACATATTTAGCCACTTTTGGTATAATCAAATTTTACAGGTGGCTAACAGGGCCTTCTCTTCGGTCTTCAACTTTGTAGATAAAATTTCCAATCCAATCTACACACTTGCAATGAATATTTACAATAATAAAAATCAATGATTCTAACTGGTAATTGACTCAGAAGAATAGTAGTGTTTCAGCATCCTACCATTCACTGGTCCTTCTTGAAGTTCAGTTCCATCTAAATTTTTGATGAAAAAATAATTGTTACCTCTGTAACCATATATCACATAAGGTCCTTGCCATAGAAAGTGAAACTTTCCATGTTTTCCTTTATCATCTCTCTGTGAATCTCATCTCAAAACTTGATCTCCAATGAAAAAATCATCTTCTTTAATTCTTTTGTCAAAGATCCTTTTTATTTTATCATGTAAAACTTGTGATCTTTCATAAAATACCTCCCTTTTTTGCTGGAGATGTATGGTTTAATTAATTCTTCGTTGAATATCATTTGTTTCCAACTGTGATTCCTGAATGATCTTCATGAGTAGTACACCCAAGGAAGAGGGGAAAATTGCATCCATTCCATAAACAATCTAATAAGGTGAAGTTCCAATAGACTTCTTTGTGGTAAGTCTATCAGCCCATAAGGCATAAACTAGCTTTTTGTTCCAAGTCTTTTTGTTTTCTTGAAGTAATTTTTAATGATATTGATTAAGATTTTGTTTGATGACTCGGCTAAACCATTACCTTGGGGATAATTAGAAGTGGAATTTCCTAGGGTAATATGGTATTTATGACATAAATAAATCATTTTCTTGGATTTGAATGCAACTGCATTTTTAGTAATAATCTTATGTGGGCATCCAAATCTTGATAAAATATTACTTTATATAAATGATATTATAACTGAATCAGTAGCTTGCCTAGTGGGAACAACTTCTATCCACTTGGTAGAATAATCTGTAGCAGTTAAAATCCATTTATGTTGGCCTGAAGATGGAGGGTGGATTTCACCAACGAAGTCTAACCCCCATTGCTGAAATGGATTTTCAGTAGAAATAGGCTTAAGAGGTAAGGGTAACAGTTTTATTTTCCCTTCAAAAATCTAGCATTTGTGACAAGAGATAACAATTTTTTTGACATCAGAAAATAAAGTTGGCCAGTAAAATCTAGCTCTGAGTATTTTGTCTGTTGTTCCCTTCCAGTATAAGTGGCCTCCATAGTCACCTGCATGAAATTCCTCGAGAATTTTGTTAGCATTTGATTTTAATAAACAATTTAGTAAAATCCCACTACTTTCTTTCCAATAAAGTGCATTATTTAATATACAAAACCTCATTTCTTTTTGTTTGATGAATTTGGCTTTGGTTTTAGTTAACCCAGGGGGAACTTGTAAATGTGTAAGTACAAAGATAATATCAAAGTACCATAGTGAGTCTAGATAGGCTTCACTGATCAATGGAGTTGCCATCTCCTCTTGGTCATCTATTTGTGTAATGAAATTTATATCTAAAGCATTAAAATTAGATTCAGCCATCAGTCTGGCTAAAACCTGTCCTTTAATGAGCTTTGTTGGTTTGATTTCCAGATCATATTCAAGGATAGTGGCAATCCACTTTCCTCTCCTACCATCAAGCCCATCTTGTGTAATAATATCTTTGACTACTGCAGTAGGGACATATGGAATTATGTGGGAATGAAGTATGTAAACTCTGAAATCTTTTATGGCTTTAACCAAGGCTAAAGCTTGTTTTTCCATTATATTGTATTTCAGGGGTGCATCTCTAAGGGCTTTACTAAAAAATGCAATTAGATGTTCAAAACCTTCACTATTTTTCTACAGTAAAATTGCAGCTATAGTATGTTCAGACGCAAAGGAAAATATTATGAAATCTTTTGTATAATCTGGGCTGATGAGGACCGGTGCTTTTTTCAAGGCTTGTTTTATGGATTCAAAAGATTGTTTGGCTTTAATATTCCATTTTATTGCAGAGTCCTTTTTAAGCATATTGTTGAGTTCTTTTATGATTTCAGCCAGGTTAGAGATCAATCTTCTCAAAAAATTGATTTTACCCAAGAATGCTTGAAGTTCCTTTATGTTCCTT
Organism: Pinus albicaulis; assembly: GCA_034641835.2. Taxonomy (NCBI): domain Eukaryota; kingdom Viridiplantae; phylum Streptophyta; class Pinopsida; order Pinales; family Pinaceae; genus Pinus; species Pinus albicaulis. The sequence goes on along the minus strand of CM076578.1, from coordinate 988,778,877 downwards.
GGTGGTTGAATGTTCAAAATAGCTTCAATTCTTGTAGGGTCTATTCTAATGCCTTCCTTGGAAATTATGTGTCCTAACATTTTTCCTTATTCTAGTCCGAAAAGAGTCCTTTTAGGGTTTAAGGATATACCATATTTTCTGCACTTGATAAAGACTTGTCTCAGTTGATCCAAGTGTTCATCATTTGTTTTTGAAAATACAGTAATATCATCAAAATAGATAACTAAAAATTCATGGATTTCCTTAGCAAAGGCAATATCCATGGCCCTTTGAAATGTAGCTCTTGCATTTTTTAATCCAAAAGGCATTTTCACATACATGAAAGTGCCCCAAGGAGTGGTAAATGCAGTTTTAGTTTGATCATCTTTATGAACTAGAATTTTATTATAACCAGAGAAACTGTCTAGTAAAGAAATTCTTGAAGAACCTGCCACCCTCTGCAAAATATGGTCCATTTTAGGCAAGGGGTAATTGTCTTTCAAAGAAGCTTTATTGAGATTTCTAAAGACTATACACAGTTGAATTTCTCCTGTTTTATTTTAGGTGGGCACTAAATTAGAAACCCAATTATAATACCTGGCTGGTTCAATTATTCGTGCATTAAACATTATTTTAAACTCTTTTTCGATTAAAGGTAACAAAATTGGATTAATCCTTCTTAATTTTTGTTGAAAAGGTTTTGATTTTCTTTCAAAGGAATATTATGCTGAATTATGTCTTTTTTATAAGTTTCAGATCTTCATAACCCCATGCAAAGACATCTTGATATTCTTTCAAAAGTTCTATATATTTAACCTTTTCTTTTGATGGTAAGGATTTTGACTTTTTTTTATTGTTTTTTGTTTTTCGTTTGTTCCTATGTTATATTCTTCAATATCTGACCTGACTGGTTCCATTTTTGGCCTTTTGGTCACATCATTGGAATCAAATAGGTTTTCTAAGGGATTCAAATCTTTGGGTAAAATATTATGTTTTAAATCTATCAAATCTGGTTCATCTTCAATCATTTCCTCTATATCTACTTTTTCTAAGTCATTTATGTCACTCTGAGTAAATATAATAGGTCTATCAAAATTATGTACATCTAAAACATCTATTTGACAAAAATTTGAATCTATATTACAATCATTATCAATTTTGCAATTTTGAAACACTCCTTCATTGTTCAAAAAGTAATAAATATGTTCATCTTCTAAGAAAATTTGCCAGTATTTTACATTATCTGGGACAATAGGTCTGTGTTTGATTTTAGCAGTGTATTTTTGTATTGGTGAAAATGGTAGATTACAAGTTCTAGAAAATCTTTCTAAACAATGAGCTTGTAAATTCAATTTTCTAGGAATAATGGAAAACTTGCTTTCTAACAAATCTTCTACCAAATCTGTTGTTGTGTCCCTGTATCTGGCTAATCTGGGATTGTGGACAGAGTATTCTGCGTTTATTTGTTTGATAACTAACTCCAAATCTCCCATTATCAGTATTGTTTGACCCCCCAATTTTCTAATGATTTGGAGACCTAAGATTAAAGCCTCATATTCAGCCATGTTATTGGTACATTTGAAATTCAATCTAAAGGCATGCCCTTGGGAATGGATAGTTTCAATGTTTGTTATCCACGCACTAGCTCCAGCTCCTGAATTATTTACTGAACCATCAAAATCTAAATGCCATAAATCTTCATGACCATTGTAATCATCCATTATTTTAGGCTTTATATCAGTGAGTTCAGTTTGGATATTATTATGATTAGAGTTACAAAGAATAAAGGAGTCAAGATCAGTGGGAGTTGAATAAATTGTGTAATTGGTAGGTCTTTCAGCACTGTTGATCATCAAATTCATTAAGGTTTCTCTGTAAAGATTTTTGGGCTGTCCAAATATCGAGATAGTTGCATAACTCCTATCAAGCTGTAGAGCTCCCTGCAACTTTGCTCCCCATGAGCGAGAAATAAGCATGCCATACTTTGGCGGGATGTCAGCTACCACAACATCCATGATCATGTTTTTACCAGGATATTGGACCAAGTTCACACATAAATCTTTAATCAATCCTATACATTTAACTTTACTTGAATCAAAAGAGAATAAATCTTTGTATGGTCGGGTTATGTCTAGATTTAGAGTTTCCATTATTGATTTGGGCATTAGATTATGGGAGGCTCCAGTGTCTAGCATTGCATTATGTAATATCTGATCATGGATAGTAAGACTTAAGTAAAATGGAGGGACTGACCCATTTGAATGCTTACCATCTACATTTGGACCAAAGATTAATTCAGGTCTATCATCACTCATATTACTTGTATCCTCATTTTCATTTACATTCAATGTTTCAGTAATAATAGATCTATACAAGTCATTTTTAGCCAATTCAGTTAAGGGAATGGCTATCTTTAACTTAAATATTTCAGATTGAATATTAAATGTTGACTGAGATTTGATAGCTTGAATTAATTCATCTTTTGGGGCTACTATTTGGAATGATTTTTCTTGAGTTTCAGTAGTTTTACCTTTAGCTTGAGATTTCCTTTTATCTTCTGTTTGAGTTTCCTGATTTCTATTGTCTTTAATTATTTTTTCAGGAACAGTTTGAGTGACAGCAAATGATTTTTCAGATCTGGAATTTTTAGTAGAAGATTTTGGATTTGATGATTTTGGGTTAGCTGGATTCTTTTTGGGATCAGTAATTGTCGTTTTTGCTTAATCAGTGGCCTTGGAAGTATTAGCCTTTTGGGCATATTTGGAGGATTGAGCCACCTCATCTGTGATATCTACAATCTTTGGACTTGGTTGTTTTTTAGGACTGCATGGGTTCAAATTTTTCTTGTTCTCTCTTAGAAGACTTTGCAGAAATTTTTTTTTGGGAGTTTCTAAATTTTTTCTATTTTGATTTTGTTGAGTTGGAGCATTGTTTTTAGTAGAAGGCTCATTTTTTTTCTTGCTCCTAAGGTTATACTCGCTGTGAATTTCATTGATTGTGAAGTCATAACCTTGCTTATAGTCAAAGGATTCACTAGATTCCACTTTGAACTATTGTAGCTCAAAGAGTTCTTGATCCTCCTATGTGAGGAAAATTGTATTTTCTTCATCTATGCCCATAACTATGTTGATGTCTTCCTCATCCTCAACATTGTTTTGAGAACTTTCAGCAAATTTATCTTAAAATGGGGGCCTATTTTGATCTGGGGAAGGTTCCTTACCTTTCCCAAGATTGTTGTTTTTTCTGTAGTTGGGATTTCTGATTTGGGATTGGTTATCCCATTGTGGTTTTCTCTCAATGTGGTCTAATCTCTCAACTAATTTTTCTAAATTTTTGTTAATAGAATCAAATTTACCATCTAAACTTGAATTATCTTCTTTGATGGTGACCCTCCTCTCATTTCTAAGTCTAGATTTTTTGGCAAGGATATTTATTTCTACACCTACAATGTTTAGTTGCATTTGTTCTAGGGTCTCTGCATCTCTTTCTCTAAGTTGGTAGGCCATGTCTACATCAAAAAAATCAGGGAATTTTAGTAGCATGGAATATGGAGTGGGTTTAAGATCTGCATGAATAGAATTGTAGACATTGTTGTATCTAGTGAAAAAATATTGGACAGACTCATTAGGAGCTCTTTTAATAGCATCAAACTCGGATAATATTTGTAGGGGATTCTTCTTCTTTTCCCATTTATTTAGGAAAGCTCTATGAAATTCAGCTAAGTCTACTATACTACCAGCACCTAAACTTATAAACCATTTTTTTACTTTTCTAGTTAATCTTTGTGCAAACAACCTCATTTAGACATCAGATTCATCTATCTCATAAATTTCCCAAAATTCATTCATTCTGGTGATATGTTGTTATGCAGTGATTTGTGAAAAATTATCAAATAATGGGATATCCTTTTGGTAATTTTGAGGCATGTCATGTAGGTTTTGGGGTAAAACTAGGGGAGCATATCTGACTGCCATGGCTTGGATTTTTGCTAAAATGGGAGGTACATTAGTAGTGGCAGGGATAGTGCTGGTTATAACAGTAGATGTGCTGAAGGTTGTACTTGAAGAGCTTGGAAAAGGGGATGAAGAATAAGTAGTATGGCTAGGAAATATAGATGAAATGCTTATGAAGCTAGTGGGTACAATGGTACTAGATGTAGTGGACTCATTAGATGATGGAAATACTATCCTAGGCTGCACAGGAAATTTACAAATGAATGGTTCTGTGGATGAACTTGAGGTGGATTGAGGATATGATGAATATATGATCCTAGGCTGCAAAGGCAACTCATGACTAATAGGCTCTGGGGGTGAACTGATAGTGGAGTCTATAAATGAAGTGGCAGCATATAGAGTAGAATCTACTGCTGGAAAAGCTATGGTGTATAGTTGAGAAACTGGAGGTTTAAATTGAGACAAAAAATTGGCTAATATAATAGCTTCATCAACGTCTTTAATTCGTGTAACATTTACCCTTTCTACTGGACTTTGAATTTCAGTTTTGTCTAATTTTAAAGATGTTGAAATAAATTTCTATTTCTCATTCACAAAAGAAGTAAAAATAGGATCTATAACAGCTTCCTTTATATCAGTTTCAGATTTATTTATAAATAATGAATTTTCAAACTTGAAATCAAAATCTATATCTGATAAGCTTACTAATTCTTTGGGTAAGGAATTAGCCTTTCTCAGAGGCACCTCAGTTTCGAAACTAACAGTTTGTTTTTTCTTTTTTCCTATCTGGTTTGGATTGTCTACTATATCTCACGGGAACATTTGGCGCAATTTCCAACGGCCAAATCGTCACTTTTCCGACACACAGTTTTCGCAAGAGCGACAGTTCGAGGCCGGGAAAAACGTGGTTTCTCGTGCGGTCGCAATTCCGACGCCTTTACAAAGTGTCGCACTACCGACACTTCCCGTCGCTTCCAAACACTCATCGCTCTTCCGACGCCTCCCAAACCAACGTTTGTAAAATGTCTCCATTCCGACGAAATTTGGTCCGACGTTTGTAAAGTCTCGCCATTCCGACGAAATGTCGTCCGACGTTTTGAACGTCACTCTTCCGACGTCTTTATACCGTCACTCTTCCGGCGTGTCTAAACTGTCGCATTTCCGACGCCGTACAAAAGTGTCAGAAGACCGACGTATTGCAAAAGTTTCACAAGACCGACACTTTCCAGAAGCATCACAATATCGACGCCAGGAAGAACTGTCGCAATTCTGACGAAATGTGGTCTGAAATTTTGGACGTCACCCTTCCGACCTCTTTTTTCTGTCGCTCTTCCGAAGTTTCTAGAGTTGTCGCAATATCGACGGACGTAACAAGACTGACGAAAATGGAAATCGTTCAAAACGTCAAAAGAGCGACGCTTACAAGGCGTCGGTATGCCGACGACTATTTCAATTTAAAAAAAAAAATATAAAACTTTAAAACAGGACAGTAAATCTCCAATGTTTTTTATCACAATAAGAAATCAATGATCAGTGATCACATCAAATTTTCCTCGTAGCGTGACGGGTCTAATAAATTTTATTGTAAAGGTTGCTGGCCAGTGACAACTGGCGCAGCATTGAAGGAAATGCATTAAAGAAAATTAATTAGGCTGCGAACTCCAAGCCAACTGGAAACAACCCTGATAAGTTTCCTTACAAACTTCCAAGTTGTGACTCGAGCTTCAGACTCCAAAGCTAAGAATTTTCTTTTCATCGTGTTGGAGAAGAGAAATGCAACCTGTAGCAAAGGAGTAATTCCTCAGTCTCACTGCTCAGGACTCGTAGTCATTCCTTGCTAACACGGTATGTGGAAATTTTGATAAGATAACTTTCTTCACCCTCGTTTTTACTAAATTTATTCTTTTGAAAAGGGCCTGGTTCCATTTCAGAAATTTTCAACTTTCGACTTCTAGAATTTGTACATATGATTTTTGGACTGAGGTTTTGTTATTAACGAGGAGATAGTGTCTTGGTTCTATCTGTATAAAATAATTGCCTCGTTTTTTTCTTCATGTTCAGGGTTTTTGATTTTATCAAAACCTATCTCTCTTTTAAGCATGCTTGTAAATTAATATATTCCAGGAATGTACACAATTCCAGGCTTCATGTACAACGTATTGTATCAACTATATTTTAACAAGTGAGTTGCATGCCCATATAGTGTTACAGATTACAGGGCTTCATTTGGAGAATAAATGATAAGCCTGGCAGCACTAAATCCAAGTAATTCTCCTCATCCCTTAAAAGATACCTCTAAATATAACTAGAAATTTCAAATAGTTAGTAAATGAAAAGTACAAAGATATAACAGATATGTGTTGAGACAAAAACCTGTGCATTCGCAACAAAACTGGGATGGATAAAACTTAAAAACAATTATGGACTTTGACAAAAAATCGTCTTATGCATATAAAATGAAAGAAGCATTGGCATACTACTATGTTTACAAATTTAAGGATAGGAAGAGTGAGTCTCCGGGAAACACAGTTTCATGTGGAGACCCTAGATCCTTGTACCCACAATATCTAGTGACTTAAAAAATGATTGCCAAAACAATGCCTTTGCTATGCATGTAAGAACACCACCTGTATAATGAGGGAGATGTAATATTGTCCAAGAAGCAGATTTATACAGAGTGGTCCAAGATTGTGTATTTATGGAAGATACAACCGATTTTGGCATGAAACATGTATCCAAGATTTCAATGTGGCCTTATTTTAGAGCCCATTGATGATTTACTATGAAACCTAAACTTTCAAAACAAACACATTGAAATCACAGGATCTCCATCACGAATATCATAAATATTAACTGTCTTTTGGGCACTGGCGGTAGATACCATAAGAGGCCCACATGGCCTGTACCACCAATGTTGATTCTCTGGCACAAAATTTGCAAAGCCAAAATTTCTCCCCGAGACATCCCTCTCTGCCAAAACTGGAGAGATGGTACTGGACGTTGAAGTGAAGGCCTCTGATTCAGTATGGAATGCCATAATTTCTTTATTATCAAAGTCCCATGAACAGAAACCTGAGTCCAATGTACAACCTACAGATGCTGCCACAACATATTTACCAGAGCGACCATCTGAACCAGCTGCTCTGATCAACCAGCAATCACCCCACATGTTTGGGGTAAGCCCATATGGAGCTTTATATTCAGCCTTCTCCTGGAGATTGGAAAATAACAATACTGAGTATTACTCATACATCAACTGCCCTTTATGTTAAGGGAAAATTTAAGAGTTCATAAATATTCTTGAAATCCCAATCATAGTTTCTAGAAAATTTCAACAGTCTTTGAAATGAACTACATCCTATTTAAACTACATCAAATATTTAGGCAAATCATTTTTTTAAACAGAAATTGGTGAATTTTATTTCAAATATAGAAATTTAAACCATGATAATAATCTAACCCCTAGGCTTTTCCCTATTTCTAATAGAAAATCCCAAAATGTATAAATTATAACACCCATAAACCCCAAAATTAAGTACAATAATTAAAACCTCCACACCTCTGAATTTGCTATATCATGAAAAGAGCAGCATCCATCATCATGGGAAAGAAAAACCAATTCTCCTTCTGATACAAACCAGCCTGCAGTAGATGTCTTATGGCTGAGTTGATTCAATCGATCACAGGAAACCTCTTCAGTTTCTTCAATATTGCCAAATGCTCTGCTTGTTTTCCTGATCATCATCAAAGTCCATATTTTCATCACATTGAATTAGTTGGGGTTCATTACAATCAGGTACAGTGCCTATTGCAGAGCTCCAGACATCCAATCCAATATTGGAACTACCATACCCGTTCCCATTAGAGATTGTAAATCCTGCTTCTGGCTTTAATTCGGTGAGTTCAAGAGCACTAGAACTGGATTCAGTTGATTTAGACTTGGTATAGTTGTCCTCTAATTTGTATTCCGATACAACACTATACTTGTGCTTCAACGCAGACAGAAATTCTGCAGCAATGGGATCTTCATCTATGGGGATTATGGATCTGCCCTCAAAAGCATCCTGAATATCTGATTCATTTTCATTCAACTGATCATGCAAATCCACCCTCGTCTTCAGCACAGCAAGCTGAACTGAAGGCCGGTTTTTCAGCAATTTATGGTGGGGGTAAAACCTGTCTTCCAGATCTTTACTATTTAAGTGTTTAATTGGATTTTTCAGAGACCTGACCATAGAATCAAATGAATCCTGTGAATCCTGCGAAATAATAAACAATAGTAAGGCCATTATTTATTGGTTTGAAATAATAAACAACATGCAACAAACCCGCATAATTAGTAAATTATTTAAAGACAATGTTGGCAATATGTTTCATGTATCCTATTATATGATTGTCCTTGATGGCAAGCTCTGTATTTAATGGAGAATCGATATAAATAAGGATGAGTTAATTCATGTGTGAACATATGTATGCATCCTGATGAAGGATAATTGACATCCGTAAGAAACCCTGTGCTCTGTATGTTGATCGAGGAACCGATGTTAATACGGTTGACAGTGTATCCAAACTGGTAGACAGTGGAGTTATATATATTCGTTAAATATATTATGGAAGGGTCTACTCTATTAGTAAGGAGCTGATTGGCTTTCATGGAGAAAGGAACGAGGAGCGAGAGAAAACCAGTTATAACGCGAAAGAACTAAAACAGAGTATTTGGCATTGAACTTTCGGTGGAACACGGACTAACCCTTTGGAATCATGAACGGAACCTGGAAGGAAAGAGGTGGAACATAACAAACGGAAGCACGATGGAACCCTACGTGGAAGAGCGGAACCGTGACCGTGCAATAATCCAAGTAAAGAATTAACAGCATAATAAGATCTTTGGTGAAAAGTTTTCAGTCAGCCCTAAATATTGATTCACCCCCCCTCTCAGTATTTTTCCCAACAAAGAATAATTCCTACATATTAAAATATAAAGTTATAACATACCAGCTCATACTCGAACATAACATCTGTATCAATATTCTTCTGTATCTTCTTGATATTCATCCAACTGATCGACATCTATATCAACATCTGATTCAGAAATGGTGTTGAAATGATCGACCATGTCATCATCATCATCAATTATGTCATTTTAAATAATATCCTAATCGACATCATCATCAATAATTTTTGCCTCATCTCCTATGCCTGGTTCATCCTCTAAGATATCTTCTTCATCTGTCCATGCATCTTCCTTCTCATCTGCCACTGCATCATCTTCTTCTTGATCAATATCATCTTCTTCCTCTACAGTATCCTCTACCGGCCTTCCTCTTGGATAATATCTAATAGCAAATGACCATTCCTTCTCACCTGGAACCTCTGAGTAAAAGACTTGTTCACATTGGCTTGGAAAAACATAGCGATCTTTTCCTGCTTCAAACTGCGATGTTTTAACCATTGGAAATCCATTTTCATGTTGAATAAGTGTTCTATCATCATCACGTACATTCATTCGTAGCCTATACCATTTGACATTGAACAAAACTATTTTGAAGGAATTAAAGTCACACTCAACTATATCATCTAAGAACCCATAATATCTATTTTTAGATTCTCGAGGATGTCTGTCACTCCTGGAGGAAACATTAGTGACCTAGAATACTGTAGTTATCCCACTATCAGAAGTTTTCCTGTTATCATCCAACTGTTTAACGCAAAATTGACGACCATTGCACTACATAGCCTTGTGGTGTTTCAACTGCAATATGCCAAACATGAAAAAGATGCATTCTCAATTAATAATTAAACATATAATTTACACAACATGAAAATTAACTGAAAAATCAAACTTCTTGTCACATTATAAATAGGTGAATTAATTTCTTACCTTTCTATCTTTCAAACCATATGCTAAATCGATTTCCCTGTCCGTAACATTCCCATCTCCACTACGATACGCTTCTCTAATCAATTCAGACAGTAGTTTCCATGATAACCTACCGTCATTACATGCTTTACATGTTTCAATCCATTCACTCATCCACTCAAGATTGTTTGCAATGTATAAAAGTAGCGCCTCATAATCTTGAGCACCTGAATAAAAAAACAATAATTCACCAATATTAATAAATATTAATTATAACCATGGTAAATTATATTAATTAATAAACTATGAAAGAATAAAACCTGAATGAATATAATGATCATATACATGATGTAAAAAAATGAAACATTATATGTATTATACATAATACATCTTTTACCTCTCACTTTCTTCATTCTACCTTTTCCCAACAGGTGTTCCTCTTCAAATTTTTTGATGGAGTTCACATCCCAAATGCAATCCACCGCCTTCATGACTGGCGCAGCTAATTTAGGAATATAATGACTAATATACACAATGGATTGATATACCACATATCCCTCCACCATAGAACCCTCAGGTCGTGCTCTTTGTTTAACCAAAGCCTTCAAGGATTTCAGGTGCCTCTCAACCATCCACATTGACCTTGTGTGTACTGGTCCACACATTTCAATCTCCTCAACTTGGTGTATCAAGTAGTGTTCTTGTGCATTGAAAAATCTTGGAGGTAGATACTTTTGCATTTCACACATTAGCCGAGGAATTTCTCTCTTCCAATACTTTATTTCATCTTGATGGATTTCTTTCAATGACAACCATTTGAAAATCATTACGCAAGGTTATTTCAATGAAACATAATATATATTTCATTACAAGTAAATTAATACATCATTTCATCAAGTACAAAAATAAATTGTAGCAATTAGATTTTTCGTATAAATCAAAACTACTTACCTCATGTATTTACTAAGACCATATATAACTTGTTTGACATTGTTGTCGAAGTCGTTTGGGAGAGATACAGGTAGAACATACTATAACAATAAAAAATGAATCGTTATTGGTTTCCAAATTAAACAGAAAAAAGGAAAATTTAAAATATGTATTCAAGAAATAACAAACAAAAACGTATACCAAAAAAATTACCTTAATAAATGTATTCCAATCATGTGTTTTCACCCCACTGAAGTCACCTTTCTTCGTTAAGATATTATTTATGTTTGAAGCAAAACCTGTTGGAAATTTAATTCTTCTAACGACCTCTTTTACATCATTGCTTTGTTGTTCTATTAATAACCATGGAATATTATTATAATTTCGACCTCCATTGTTATTTGATCCGTCAATCACACTTTTCATTGCATGATTTGATTTCTCAATGTCAGCACAAATTTTTTCAATTTTATCTCTCTCATGTGCACCATCTATGGTTCGCCATAACATTTCTGTCACATTCTTCCCAACATGCATTGTATCAAACAAATGAGCTATTTTTAGGTCCTCAAAGTAGGGCAACCTCGTGAATTGAGAAGGATAACATTTCATTCCAGGTGGAAGTACAATATTAGTACCTTCATGGCGACGATGACCTTGATATCAAAGAATAAAATAAATCAGAACAATATTAATTATAAAATACAATAAAATAAATTCATTAGTTAAAACAAAAATTCCAAACATCACATAAACAAATAATATAGATATATATATATATACACGCACACATTACATACCAGCTGCTCGACGATTATTAATTCTGTTATATTCCAACATCCACAACTGAGGTGTCATTCTTCGTGGTTTTAATCTAGTTTCTTCTTTATCATTGAAAAGATTTTTTTCAGTAGTACGATACTTATGGTTCCTAGGGAGGAAGTGCCTAAACTCATCAAACACCATCTTTTTTAAGTCTGATGAATGACGATACTTCATCTTAGGGCCACAAACTGGACATGCAAATCTACCCTTTGCTTGAAGACCTGCAATAGATGGATCAATAACAATTAATATACTATGAGATCATTTTTAAAACATGCAATATGGTATATCTAATTTAGATAATTATGTATCATATTAAAGTGAAATGAAATATTACATACCACAAACATGTGTTAGTCCTGGGGCATCATGAATTGTCCATACAAGCATTCCATGACATTGAAATCTCTTCTGCTTGATTGGCTTAGTGATGTCATACATAGTGATGCAATGCCATAACTGTATTAGCTCATCGATAAGAGGCTCAATATATACATTCATATCTTTGACCTGGTACTTACCTAATTGTTCAAAATTACGAAACATAATAATTACTCCCATGATATATGTATATATAAGTAAGTAAATAAATAAAATATATATTTATTCAAACAACGAAAGAAATGAAAATGTTACATTCAAAGAAATAATGTATCAAATACCTGGAATAATCATAGTCAACTTTATGTGCTCCCTCTTTATTGACATCCAAGGAGGAATGTTATTGTTGATAACGAAAATAGGCCACACTGAGTAAGTAGATCTAAGCTCTCCGAATGGATTAACACCATTGGCTGCCAATGAAAGCCTGACATTACGAGGTTCATTTTTAAAATCTAAATATTTTTCCTTGATTTCTCTAAATGTAGAACCATCTGCAGGAATTCGAAGAACACCATCTCCACTTCTATTCTTTGCATGGAAATACATAAACTGTGTTATGATGTTACACCTGAACATTCGCTGCAAACGTGGAATTATGGGAATATGACGAAGAACCTTTTGAGGCACCTTTTTGGTTAGTTCATTTGTTCGATATCTACTGGTACCACATTTCGGACATTCTGTTTTCAACGCATGTTCTCCATAATATATAATATGATCTTTAGGACATGCATCTATAGTGTTATATTCCATTCCAAAGTGTTTCATAATAGCACGTAGATCTCGATATGTTCGAGGTAAATCATTTGGCGATGGTAACAAATATTCACCCAACAATCTACAACAGAAACAAAAAGTAGTGTCTTGTAAAGATTATTAATCATATATATATATATATATATAATAGTTATTAAAACCGGAACCGGTGACCGGATCGGTGGAGCTAATGAATCGGGTTTCGAACCGGAACCGGTCTAACTGGTAGCGATCAGATCTCAATGAACCGGTTTTAAAAAAAATACATTAAATAATCATTTTTTAATAAAATGAAAAATAAATAAATAAATAAAAACTATTTTTAAGATTTGCAACCATGATTCCAAGCCAATAGAGACAAAATATGAAAATTTTGCTCATTTATATACCATCCAAAGGTGAATATATCAAAATGGCAGCAAATGCAATACATATCATCGAAAAATACATAAGCAAACTTGTTGAAGTAATGTATCATGTTTCTCTTATATTATTCACTGTGTTTTATTGCTGAGTTAATATTATAATATACAATCTGTCCCTACTCAGATCTGTTGTCAATTCATTGTATCAGCCTTAAAGACAATTCTGGGTTTAGTATATATATATATATATATATATATATATATATCAGAGCAGCATTTTGAAGATCTTGTATTCTTCATTATCTATGTTTGCTTGCCAATAAATTTCTAGAAAAACATCTACAACACTTAGAGGTATTGAATTGGTTTATGAAACCCACTATTAGTGCTATTTGTAACAAGTTGAGAGAGCATTACAAATTCAGCAGTCTGCTCACAATGTGTTTGACAAAATTTATCACTGAAAAGATTCATTAAAAACCAGAAAAGTCAGTAGCTAGTTTAGTGCATTTCCAAGCGGGAATTTTCTAGTGGTCAATTTATTATTTCCAGTCACATTTTCATTAGGTTGTATGTTGTTGTCCCTTGAGTGGCGTTAGACCATTTTCATTAGTCTTGATGCCATGATCGAATTGCTTGTATGCTGTGTGAAAAGTTTTGTATTTATGCTGCTGCTATGTGTGAGCAGAGAGAGAGGGTCTGACAGTTCCTAGCTGAGTGTGAAATAAGGTTGTTGCTGATTGTTTTGAGAATAGAAATTGTCATCAAGTACACTTGATGAGTTGCATGCTGCCAGGGATTTTATGCTAGCCAGCCTTGTATTTATCAGTCATCATGTGTATTGTTGCTACTATAAGGTGTTGAGTATGAGTTATTAGAGAAGTTTGTTGCTACATGGAGGAGACACTGAGGAATTTGCAACTCATGGAGGAGCACCTAACCGGCCGGTTAAGTACGGAACTGACCGATTTATGCATAAACTGGCTGGTTCCTTACTTAAACGACCGGTTAGGTCCGGTTAACCGGCCAAAACAGGTGAGAATAGGCTATTGACCGGGTTGCAAGGCCGGTTCCAACTGGAAGCTGTCCTGACTGGCCAGTTTTGATAACTATGATATATATATATAACTTATTATTTTACACATTTATTACAATTAAAAAAAAGGGAAAATAATCAAAATTTACATATATATGATCATATATACATATTTCATATCTTAGGAGTTGTGTCATACATCTGTTCGACAAATTATTCATAACCTTTAAGTTCACCAACAACAATAGCAGAGAGCTGGTGAACTTAAAGGTTATGAATAATTTGTCGAACATATGTATGACACAACTCCTAAATTATACAATATGTATATATGATCCACATATATGTAAATGTTAGGTGTTTCCCTTTTAATTGTAATAAATAAAATAATATATATAAGTTGTGAAAAAAATCTTTCATTAAAAATCACATCCAAATAAATTTGATCGACGCGTTTGACGCGTTCCGAACCAGCGAGTGTGGTTCTCATCATAGTGTGGTTCTCATATCTATTTAATTGGGTCTCCTAATCAGATTTTTCATCAAGTCCTGATGATGAACCACACTGGCTGGTTCGAAACGCGTCGACCAAATTTATTTGGATGTGATTTTTACCGAAATATTTTTTCACAATTTATGGATCACAGAAGCAATATTCCTAAAATATATATAAGTTATTATTTTACACATTTATTACAACTAAAAAAAGGGAAAATAATCAACATTTACATATATGTGATCATATATACATATTGCATACCTTAGGAGTTGTCTCATACATCTGTTCGACAAATTATTCATAACCTTTAAGTTCACCAGCAACAATGTAGAAGAGAGAAGAGTTGCATTTGAGTGTTCAAAAAGTCGTTCACTTGACCTTTCAATCAGAGGTACATCATAAATACCGCCACTGCTATCTCCACCATCATCATATGACTCACCATACAAGTCTT
The DNA here is from genome assembly GCA_034641835.2 of Pinus albicaulis. Lineage (NCBI taxonomy): Eukaryota > Viridiplantae > Streptophyta > Pinopsida > Pinales > Pinaceae > Pinus > Pinus albicaulis. The sequence goes on along the minus strand of CM076578.1, from coordinate 988,763,836 downwards.
GGAGCATTTTATTTGTCCCATCATTAATGTGAACTGTCTCATTACTGTCATCATGATCTACCTCCATGGGATCATTAAAATTACCTTCATCATTCGCTTCATGTTCTTCACCTTGTACAACATCATTTCCAATACTAATATTTGCTACAATATTCTCTTGTACTGGTGCAACATCATCTAATATACTACTATTTTGTTGTGGAAGCTGGTTGATCATCTGCAAAAAGTTGGGGGGCAACTGTGCCTTTATGAAAATTACAAACATTAATAATTAAACATTAGTGCACATATAAAAAATATTAAAAATTTAAAATAATATAAAATTTTACGATATAATCAAAATGAAGATACATAATTAATTACCATGGGACGATAGTCATTCGATCCACCATCAATGTGCCCATATTTCCTACAATGCACTGTTGTTGTTGCTATTAAAACTCTAACATTATTTCTCATACAACATTTTTTACAAGGGCAATAAACTCTGCCATCACCCCTTTCACCCTTTTGAATTGTTTTTCCAGCTCCAATGTTTTCTTCCATTGATGCAAATTATCCTACAAAGAAAACAATAAATCTCTCTCAATGGTGTAGAAAAACCAAGACTTTTTGAACTCAATTGGAGCTCAATATATAAGCAAAAAGAAAATAAAAGTGGGCATTTTACAAATTGTGAGATTTTTACAAAATGTGGGCTTTTTACAAAATTGTGGGCTTTTTACAAATTGTGGGCTTTTTTTATTCTTAATGCATTTTCTGTAGAATACTAAACAGATTTGTCTAAAATTTCAGATGCAAACTGTAGTCTCTACTACGTTTGGAAAATTGGAGGTTTATAAAAGATAAACTGCGAACAGAATTGTACCACTATGATAAGAAGCTGTCAGAAGCATTCCTTCTTCTTCACAAACATGGAACTACCTTAAGAATGCTTATGGTTGATATAAATATTAGAGCATGGCAGTTAAATGTAGTATTTATGCTAAAATACTGAATAACAGCTTGAGAGTGCTCTTCAGATACTGTACGAATGCACCAAATTAAGGATGTACCATTACTAAAGATAAATGGCCAAAAATAGTCAATTTTGATATCATGAAGTTATGTCTTTCTTGGTAGAAAACTGGGGATAGGATGGAAAATATGAGAGAACTAAGTTCCAAGGACTAAAAAAACAAGGCCAACATAGTTCTGCCTTGAATCAGAGACAAAACAAAGCTGCCCAAAAAAGTGTTTGAGAGCACCCATTGAAGCTCCTATATATAGCAGAGTCAACATTTTCCTATTGAACAAGTTTGTATAGTCAAAGCCACGGCAAGATCAGATAGCCACGATCCTAAATGAGAACCAGAGCCAAAGCTAAGACAGATCCACGTTTAGCAGAACAAGACAGCCATAGCAAAGGATTTGACCACAAAACCAGATCATGAGAGATAGCAAGATTCTTGCTTCCACTTCAGCCAAATGTAGAAAGCTGGCCACAAAGAGTTGCTTCAATGATTTCATTGTGGCGATGGTGCTTGGTGTTGTAGCGCTCATTAGTAGAATCTGCAAAAGCCATTCTGGAATTCTTTTAACATGGAGAGGGTTTTCTGTGGTTATAAATCCTCATGTTCAAATTCCATTGTGGATTGGTTGTGTTTGATATTATGTTTTTAATATCCGCAGTTGAATTTTCGCACAGAAAATTATCAGTCTAAAGTGGAGAAATTTTGTGATGTTTCTTTTGCTTCCTATTCTGAAATATTTCGCTCAAAACTCTACTCGTTGTAATAGAGGTCTTGGGCATAGAACAGGGGACTTGGGTTTTTTGGAATCAAACTTCAGGTTAAGATGCTCATCTGAAGAATGGCACAGTGAGCCTTAGCATGGAGTTGGGAGTACCAATTTGAAGTGCAAGTAGGGCATTGTACAATAGACCAGTTAGATTTCTGGACCCTAATACAAAAGTTTCTTCTTCTTTCAAAACGTGTTTCTCTTTTTCTGTAACCAATGTGGGTCCTGTTCTTGTTTCAATTGGGGATGGATGAGCATTTGTTATTGCTCTAGATGATCACACTCTGGGTAGCCCTGGAGGCTATTTAGGGGTGATGAGTCCAATAGGTCTCAATGAACTGTTGCCCTCGCTGGGGAATACTATTGCAGTGGAATTTGATACTATTTTGGATGTTGAATTCCACGATCCTAATGGAAACCAGTACCTTCAGCTCCAGTACCTGTTCACAAAAGAGGGTGACATAGTCATTCATGCGTGCAGAGAGGGTGAATTGCAGGCATTGCAACAGGAGGTGTTGTTGTTGTTGCATTGGCCACTAGATTGTTTGTCTGGTTCTGTTACAAGCAGAGTATTGAAAAGGACAGACAAATTTAGTTCAGATATTGTGAAATTGCCTTGGAAATTCACCTACAAAGAGCTCAGCAATGCTACGAAAGACTTTTTTTGAATGTGATTAATAATCGATAATTGCAAGCAAGGGTAATCCCCTTGTGAAACCCAAATTTCTGAGCATTTTCTAAAACCTGATGACGGAGACATTGTAATGAACAAGCGCCTAGGTCCATATTACGTCCAAATCTACCACGCACCAAGATCTATAAAAAAAAATCCACAGTATCTGCGAACTAAGAAGAAGAGGCAGAAAATGTGTTCTGCTTACCTGTTCGAATAGTCGTTGGGGTTTACCATGGCAAAAATTTGATAGAGCCCATGTACAATTTCGTATCATTGAAATTCTGGCAGTATCATTCAACTGGGCAAGCACCTGCCTCAGAGCTCCATGACTGAGGGCAAGATCCCTAAGTGATGCAGAGTCTCCAGCAATATTTCCCAAAGCCCAAACAGCCTTACACGAACACCAGTTGAACTCAAAGTTTCCCAAACAGCCTTACACGAACACCAGTTGAACTCAAAGTTGGGTAGTAGTTTTTTTAATCAAATTCCAAAATTACAGACGTATAAAGATAGTTGGGAAGAATAATTTTATGCCTCTAAAATGAACGTGCTACCTGTTCTCGAACATTATCATTCCCAGAGGCAAGAAGTTCCACAAATATAGGCAGTGCCCCGTAATCAATCACAACCTTTTTATTCTCAGAGGCTCCAAAAAAACCCAAATAGGGTCAACCCTACTACAGGAGGAAGGGCCTGCAGTAAGAACTTACCATTTTGCAAGAACTGAGGGCGAATGCTGCTCTGCAAGAGCTGAGGGCGAATGATGAGAGCGAATGCTGTTCTGCAAGAGCTGAGGGCGAATGCGTGCGTGATATCAGACATTAATGTAGTTTTTTAAAAAATCATTTTTATGTAGCCCGCATTTGAATTTTCTGTTTTCCTTATTTTATTGGGCTGAACTGGATAAAATTGAATATGAATAGTGAGTTAATTGTAAGATCAATGGGCCAAGGCCATACATCAACATTGACCATAGTGGGGAAGTATAAAAGCATGGATATTCATGCAAGTATAGTTATTAATGTAAGATCTAGCATCAACTGAAATTCACGTGAAAAAGTAGATGAAAATTGTACAATCATCCATTGGAGAGGTAATCTATAATTATCCAATAAGACTCTTGGCTATGCATTGAGATTAAACTAATTCTCAATATTTTTGAATAATCATTCATTCGAATTTAGTAGGAAAACCATAGTAAATCATTGTCCAATGGCCATGCAAAAATATAAAAAAAATAATATCAATGGTACATCAACTTTCATACATGAGAACCCGGATGTGGGTGAAGTTGGTGGCGAGCCTTATTTCAGCTGCTATCCACCCATTAATGTCAATTAATGTCGACTGATCAGCGTTTAATGCCATTTACTCGCTCGAATAAACTGTAGTCCCGATCCTCGATACACATTCGCATGCCGCGACATGACTCAGCCTCCAATTCATACTTATGGTGGTTTATTGCAGTCGATTCACAGTTGCACGGTAGACTGGGTTGTTATTATGGAACGTCCCTCTGGTCTGAACAGAATTCCCCCGCCTGTGAATCTGTGGTGCGCTCCAGGAGCAGGGCTTTCTAATGTTCGCACTATAACTGGTAAGAGGAGTTGTCTCAATTGTTGTTTGGATTTTGGAGAAAATATCCACTTCTGCCACGCTGGTTCCTGCAAGCTTGCTTCTATCGCCCTGTTGCCCCTCTCGCCTCAGTCTTCTGTCCATCTTTTGCCTCCCTGCCCTGCTGTCTCGAGTGCGACTATGTCGCGCCTCAGGCAGAGAATGCGCTGCCGAAGAGGCTCCACGAGGCGCCAAATTCGACGCTCTCCCTCCACCTCTGGCACCTCCTCTGCATCTATCTCCCACTCTGGCAGTCAACCTAGAGGGCGCCTTCTCTGCTCGGGCCGTCGCCTTGCTTCCCCCACTCCTTCCGCTCCTCCTGCTCAAACCCACACCGCGCATTTTTCCTTTAACAGCACTCTCAATCAACCCAGGGTGACTGCCTCAATTACGGTCGTCTTTCGTGAAGAGCCTCGGGAAATTGTTCCCAGTTCTCGCCCGGCGGAATGTAGCCTCTCAGCGGCTCAGGATTCGGCGCAGTTTGTTGGGCTGAAGCAACCTGATAGTGCGAACGTGCAGGGTCAGATGGGCAAGGCCACGCAGGACCAGGCGAACAAGGAAGCGGTGGGTCAACCTACTGAGAGGCAGGACGCAGTGCAAGCGAGCGAGGCACAGATTACTCCTCCTCCTCCCGGGAAGGTGATCCATTCTGTTGCTGACCTGTATAATTCTGACGGGGAACCAGATGAACTCTGGTGCAGAGTTGTCTACGAACCTGATCCTGATGAATAGTTCCTCCTCTTCACTCTGGTTTTTTTCTTTATTTCTGCCCATTCTTACGGGCCTGTTCATGTGTTTCCTACTGTCTCTGAAAATGCATCTATTTTTTTTGCTTCGATATGGTCTCCAGTACTACAATTCTCTGGTTCCCCTGCGCGGGATTTTTCAAATGAACTGTTTCAGACTGGTTTCCCTCTTGCAGGGCAGTCTTCAAACTATGGTTTTTTTTTTCAAATGCCACAACACTCGGCAATGATCAGGCTTCGGCCCGCTGTACTGTACTCCTTTTGTTAATATAATTACTTTTACTTATAAAAAAAAAAAATTCATACATGAGAAAATAGATACTGACAAATGGTACATCATGGCCTGATTAATTTCGCTGGCCAGATTAATTTCGCTCAGCAATTTCAAATGGTATAACATTTAGTCAACAGTAATCATCAATTTCTGCACACAGAGACTAATTTCTCTGGAAGCCTCGGATTTCTTTGGCTTGTTATTCTTATAACTACATAGACATAATTAATAGAGAGATTGAGGACAGAAAAAAATCTAGCGCTTAGTCTCCACTACTCAACATGTTTTGTGAGAAATAATACATAGATTGATTTCTCTGAGTGCCTTAGCATTCTTTGGCTCATTTTTTTAATCACAACAACAATAAAAAATGCATTGAGGATTTGTTCTTAGTCTGATTATGCAATTTTTATAAGACAAATTATGCAATATTAATAATAAACATAAATTTATTGCAATTTAGGGAAAGCTCGTTCATGTTTTTTTCTTTATATAGGAAGGTTTACTTGATTTTTGAAGTAATTTTTAGTAGATCATAGTGTTGGAATATTTAAAATTCCAGAACAACAATGGAGAATAAAACTCCCCTCTTCAACACAGAGAAAATATATAAAAAAAAATTCTTCACTGGAAACAAAGTTTTCACTGTAAAAACTATTTCATTAAACTTCAAAACTTTGGTTACAAAATCTCCTCTGACTGAGGGAATAAAAAAACTTTGACTGCTTCAAAACACAGTTCAACACAAAACTCACACTCTAAAATTTCACTCTATCTATGCATTTACAACTCACTGCTTTGAATTGTGCATATGATGTATATATGTAAAACATATATATATATGGACCTGTACGCACGACATTTTTAAAATAAACATTAAAGAACTTTGACCACCGAACGCCAACCAAAAATTAAACTCTCCTTCAATCAATTTCGGGTGCCAAAAAAATTTGCTGATGTCATAAAAAATGTGACGCGAAATTTCTATTCAATCTGCTTTATGAATTTTTCGCGTCCGATTTTGGGCACTCGTACGGACGGCTGAGTATGATGAGAAATTTCTATTAAATCCGCCTCAGTGAGATTTCAAATCTGGAAATTTCAATTTCGGGTGCCGATAAAATTTGCTGACGTCATAAAAAATGTGACACGAAATTTCTATTCAATCTGCTTTATGAATTTTTCGCGTCCAATTTTGGGCACTCGTACGGATGGCTGAGTGTGATGCGAAATTTCTATTAAATCCACCTCAGTGAGATTTCAAATCCAGAAATTTCAGTTCTGGGACCACTGTCCTTCAATTTTTTAAACTCTGATCAATAAAAAATGGCAAGCAGCTCTCTGCAACGTCTTTGTTATACTGCGATCTTGACTGATCGCTGGAAATGGAAGGCGGCTGCCTGTACATCAGCTGTAAGTAATTTCAACACATAGCATATATTGAGGAAATATTAGTTTGACGAGAATCAGTTATTTCTCTTGAAACTTTAGGTATTAAAAGTCCATGACACAGATATATCACACTCTAAAATCCAAAGAAAATGGAAGAGTGTTCAATTTTTTTAATCAAACTTTTATTGGTGAAGGGTTAATTTATTACGAGAATGTCATTAATGAAGTGAAAAATTTTAAACGTAACGTTTATTGACTAGAAAAATAATGACCAAAACGTCAAAAACATTTGTGTGACGGGTAAAGAGAAATCCAAATTCCAACCCTGCCTGCCACTTGTTGGTGAGTGGAGGTTATTCACTTTTGGTGAGTGGAGGTTATTCACTTTTCATTTACAGCTTACCAGGTTACTCATGTTACCAATATTTTCACATGGCTCACTTTTAGGTGTCTACTTATCGTACTTCTTCTTTATAAAGAAAAATTGGTAGATAATTGTATATATTATTTGAAATCTATAACAAATCCAGGCAACAAAATTACAACAAATAGAAAATTATGCAAAAAATTCACCAGGGCACTACTAATGTGTAGATACCCTATCATTTCTTAGATCCTCATAACTTACCAACACCTACTATATTGGTATACACATAATATGGCATTTACCTGAAGTCTTTCATATGTATCTAGAAGTAAATAAGTTGTATGACAATTGTTATGGCGGATATAAGATGTGTATTATAGTTTATATTTCAATTTTTCTAGCATGCATGTGCGGTCCATATAGTGACTACAATTACCAATATATTTCAGTGAAGATGTGAAGATGATCTCTCATTAAGTCCTAATTACTTAAAACATCATTAATTAGCTTTCCAAATGAATAAAATATGTTAACAAATTAGTAAAAACTAGGAAAACAAATCATGCTTTAAAAAAATATGGCACAATGAGTCACACTCTTAGATTTATTTAATTACTCATCAAGTGTCGCTACAACATATATATATGATCACCATTACCATAGAAATGGGACATGTGACCATCATTTTGGTTTCGCCAATGACATTCCACATCATGAGCATTTTTTAGGGTTGATTGTGTTGATTTTTTTAAAACAAATCATTTATACATTTTATGGAAATTATAGACACAATTTATAATCACATTACAAGATCATGATGTATGGATATTTCTTATCATTTCTTAGATACTCAAAACTTACCAACACCTAATAGATTGATATACACATCATATAGAATTTACCCTAGAATGCCACATGTATCCTAAAACAAATTAGTTGTATGGCAATTGTTATGGTGCATATATAATGTGTATTACAGTTTATCTTATAATTTTGTTGAAGTAGCATACAACAATTTACATAGTGATATGAGAACCACTCTCTAGAGTATACATCGATTTTGTACACATGGATTTTCAGTTGATTTTTGAGATATATCATTGGTGATGCTCACATGATTATATAATGAACCATTAAGTTGAACTATGAAATTATTCCTCACAACACGCACATATTGATGAATTAATAATTTTTCTCATATAATTTTTTTAATCTATTTTGAAAAAAAAATAAAAATTATATATAATTATTTCTAAGAAGAACAAGAGAGAGTTACTTACCATATCTTCGTAAAACATATAATATCAACGTTTGGAGGAATCTGTCTAACGACGCTTTGGGGCATAGTGTCGCAATTGCGACACTTTTTCTACGTGTCGGTATTGCGACACATTTCTCTAAATGTCAGCATAGCGACGGTTTCCCAAGATCAATGCCCCAAAGTGAACCCGATAACTTACCTTTTACCTTTTTGGTAAGCGTCGCTCTTCTGACGTTTTGAACGATTTCCATTTTCGTTGGTCTTGTGACACTTTTGCAATAGTATCGCACTGAACCCGATAACTTACCTTTTCCCCGCACCTTTCCTTTTCATTGGGGCCATTCACTTGTTGAATCCGGATCCAATGGCGCTAATACATTTCCGCGCTCATAAAGTAATCGTTTGATGTTTTGGCAAAGCCGCGCGAAATGGGTGGTTTTTCCAAACCACCCGCGCTTATGTGTCGCCACCACGTTGTATTGCGTTCGAAAAGCTAGTTTCCGCTTACCACCATTTACCCTCACGAATACCACTAGCGGTATTCCCTAAACCTCACTCGTTTAACCCGAGTTTAATGTCATTTAACTATGGTTATACCATCGAAGGATAACATTAAAATTATTATTTGCATTCAAATTTTCAACTTTTCGCTTTAAACCTGTAAAAACATTGCAGAACCGTTTTCCTCAAAATCACACCGTTTGAACCTGAGAAACTTTGCAGAGCCATTTTCAACCTACCAGTACCATTTTTCGACACCCATTGCCCTGAATTTCCATTACAAAGTACTACATTGTCCTCTGCGAAGCCATTTTCAAAAATTGAAGACTGAGCACCTCTGCAACGTCTTCAACTGAATTCCGCTGGTTCTCCAGGTACTTTTATTCGAATTTTCCCTCTGAGATTTCAAAATTCCTCTCAATTTCAAATAATTACCAAAGTTACTGCAAAAAAGTGTCCATTTTTCACGGAAAACTCTGTCAAAATTTCCCTGGAATCCTAATTTCCCTTTCTCGCAGTTTTTTCCATACCCTGGTCTATTTTGCTGTTGAAATTGATTTTAAATACACTTCTTGAGCTTTAAATTCCTTGCATTTCCTAAAAACCCTTCTCAGAAACCCCATTTTCGGTAGAAATTCGCCAAGAAACCCCTCTTTCTCGTAAAGGAACTTAGCAAACCGTTTAAGCTTGCTTCGTTCATTATTAAAAATGACCAAGAAATAGGTAACCCCCAAGAATGGAGGCCCAAAATCTAAAAATAAGTCTTCTGCAAAGATTCCTCAGCTTATGTCCTTCAAAATCGACAAACCAACTCCTGCACTCACGGCTGATTCTACAGATGTGGTCAGACCAGTCCAGCCTCCAGTAATTTCTCCAGAGAAGAGCACTTTAGTTGATCTGGACTGTCTAATACTAGACCCTAATGTAGAATTTAACCCGCTTGATGTCTATAATTGGTGCTATGGAAAATCAGTGGAAAAGGGTGACAAAGATATTCCAATTTGGGAATCCAATCTACCTAGATATATTGCCCCTCTCACTCATTCTGTTCCTGACTTTATCAGATTATGCGAAGCCTATTATATGCCAGAAAAAAGATCTATTGTAAACAAAGAAAAAGAAACCCTGTTTTACATCACTGAAGAGTCGATAAATTCCATGCTGCAAATGAATCATGACCCCAATTCTATTTCCCTAACAAGAGAAGATTTAACCCAACTATATCTTGCTTGGATTTCAATTCTAGATTCAAAATATACCAGACTTTTTGTCCAAATCAAGTTGATATTCATAAGTTAGATCCTCCTTTCGACACCGTTGATTTCCCAGATGAAACTAGACAGCTTGTCTCAATGCTCTCCTTCATACTAGGATATGCCAGTGATGAATTCACTGATGTGGCTATCCTAGGTTTTCTGTCAACTCTAAACCTTGGTCAATCACCATCCATTCAGTTCAATTTTGCTAGATGTATTGCTGATAATATGCATTATCAGTTATCCAAATTATCAGAAGAAGGAGTTTTCAGATACTCCTCTTATCTACTACCCCTCTTCCTATATTATCAAACAGATAAGTTTCCAATTGAATGTCAGAAAGTGGATGCAGAAGGAAAAGTTCTATCAGTAGTATTTTGGTCATCTATTCTAAGGAAATGGAACAAAGAGTATATTTTTACAGATTTCAATGACTCATTTATAGCCCCTGCTATGTATCTCTTGGAAAAAGAGGAGATCCCTAGGATCAATGATGAGACAAGAATAATTCTGCAGTTATTAGAGAGCTACAAAACTGGAGATTGGTATTTATATAAATACTATGTATCCCTTGGAAAAAGAGGAGATCCCTAGGATCAATGATGAGACAAGAAGAATTCTGCAGTTATCAGAGAGCTACAAAACTGGAGATTGGTATTTATATAAAAATCATACAGAAATCAGAGTGTATGGCTCATCCCTGGCCCCATATAAGTTACCCAGATTTGTTACTACAAGAATATTTGCTTTAGAATATCTGATACAACTATTGAATGTAGATGAAATCCACTTCATAGATTTCAAGAAAAAGACCCAATTTAAGCTGAAAAATCAAATTGGGCCATTCATTGTGAATAATAGAGAAGCTGCCAATGAGATAAATGTCAAACTTAAAGAGTATAAGTTCCCATGTAGTTTTACATGGAAGTATGACCCACAAGGTATTTTGAGTGCAATAAGGGTAAAATGTAAGTTGCCTGTTTACTTGCATGATCTTAAGCCCCATATTGAAAGATATGTAAATAAAATTGAATGGGTGCCAAACACCCTATCTGATGATGATTCATAGGCAGTACAGGTAATACAGGTAGACAGTGGCAAAGGCAAACAGATTGAACAGACAGTACAAGTGGCTTCTACAAGCAAAGATACTTATAATGTACATAAAAGAGACAGAGAAGGAGATAGTTTCATAGCTGAGACTATTGAGGACATAAAATTCAGAACTCCTTATAGTAAAAGAAGCAAGTCAACAAAAGAAGAAAAGGATAAGGCTGTAAATATTGATATAAATGATGAAGCAACAAGAATAGTCACTCAAACATTAGAAGAGCTTCAAAATGTAAAAATTGGAACACAACAAAAAGATACAGTCATGAAGGAAAAGCAGGCTACTGTTGATTTGCCTCCTTCTTATCAGGAAACTGACAATACAGAGTCAGAGATTCGGATCAGATTCAGACAAATTAAAGAGAATAATGAAGAGCTCAAGAATCAAGCTCATTCTAGATTTCTTAAGGAAAAGCCTGGAAACAAAGACAGGATTCTTTCAGCATTTGATTATTCATCCAATAAATTGGTAATTTCATTCTTGAAGCCTACAGTGGCTGAGCCAAAATCAGTGGCAGATTATTCCAAAACAGATCTTGAACTGGATGCATATGCCATTCATGAATTAGATCAAATTGAATTTCATAGGAGAAATACTGAAATGCTATATTCCAAAATTGTCAGTAAAACTATGAAATCAATTAGGCTTGAGAAAACAATGCTCAACCTCCAAAATCAAATGAGGTTGGACAAAGCCTCACTGTATGCTAATAATTTAAGAATAAAAGCACTAGAAGATATAGTGATTGAAGCAGGGGGTGACCCAGCCAACATTGAAGGGGCAAAAGTCTTAATTAAAAAGAAAAATGAGGATATAGCTGCTCTTAGAAAACAGTTGAAGTTTCCTCAGAGTGAAAACTCTCAAGCAAAAGAAATTCTACAACAAAAAATAGAGAATGATGATTTAAAGCAGCTTGTACATCAAATGTCAGGTCAGATAAAAACAATGGAAAGTCAAATAGAAGCTCTAATGAAAGAGAATGAAGAAGTAAGAAAAGCACAACCAATGGTCATTCCTATAGTGATCCCCACTGTAAACACTGCTATACCATCTACTTTGGCAGAACACTTGGCACCGAACGGAGTACTGCCAACTGCAGTGCCAATTACTTCTCTAATCTCTACCTCTTCTTCTTCATCCTCACAGAGGACCACACCACAAGACCAAGAAAAAGAGATTCTTAGTTTGAGAGGCACTATTAAAAATTTGGAAAAATCCAAAAATGATGCCTTGATTACTTCTAGAGGACATGAGCAAAGGGCTGATCGACTACAAGAATAGGTAAAGATTCTGCAAGCACAAGTAAATCTTACAGATCAAGTGGCCTTTATAAAAAGTCATTTATGGACCAAAATTATTGATGGCATTCATTCTCAATGGCCTTCAATTCGGATAATTTATGAACAGAGGGAGTTACTTCAAGTTGCTAGTGCAGAGATTGACAAGACTAAGAGGGAAATTGACAAAAAACTAGCCCAAGCAATCCAAATCATAGCTTTTTTAAACAGTAAAACCAGGGAAGAGTTGGAAGAATTGAAAATTGTTGATAGAATAGAAACCATTCTTCAAATCAAAAAGGTCCTGAACAAAAGAAACATAATGAGTACTCTAGAGGACTGGTGTAAAGACATGAATTTATCCATCTCAAGATTTTTAGCCAAATACAAAACATTGTCAGAAGCAGGTTTTCCTGATATTCATGCATTGAATGACAAGTTAATGCCTCAGAAAGATTATGATCTAAAAATCAAAAATCATGCAAAAGAGCAAGCCACACAACAACTGCCTCAAGGATCACCAACAGGCAGAATACTTCTTCAATATTTTGAAAATCTGTTCTTTTTAGATAATGAGATCAGGCATATGTTCACTATGAAGCCTAACTTTTCCAAGTATACAGAGGCAGATGAAAGTTACAGAAAATTGAAGACTATGAAGATCCCCTCTGCAGAAAAGTGGCAAGAATTCACAGATCTATTGTGAATTTAATGGATAAAAAACAGGAAATTCACTTGCAAATTCATTTTTTACTGTTACCTCAAATGGTAAAAATACAGGGTTAAAGTGCAGTACAACAACAATCAGTTCAAATTAGAATAATCAGTTCTATTTTTGCTTGTAAAAAGGTAACAACTTGCAAACTGTTTTGCAGCTGTCCCTCTTTTTAAGTTTTCTTTCCTATTTTTGATTAAAACATCATCTCAATTCCTGAGATATTTTGCAAACATTTTTTTGTATAAATACTTCACAATTCAAAGTATTCAGTGTGAATAAAATTTCTCAAGACAACTATAGTTCGTGCTCTCTACTTGGCATTTTAATGTTTTCTACTTTGTTTGTGCTCTCTACTTGGCCATTGGCATGTGGGTGATATGAAGTTGTAATCTTGTGCTAAATGTGGTAGTTTTGCAATGTTTCAGCTAATTTATTGCCTACAAATTGTGGTCCTCCATCTGTGATTATGTCCCTTGGAAGACCATAGCGCACAAAGATTTGGAAAAGAAACTGTACTAGGGTTGCAACTAGGATGTATGTTTTTTGGTTTGAGGGAGGACTAATAGGGCCAACAAAATCAAGTGCCCAGCGTTCAAATGGTTCAATCACTAGTTGAGGGTTGAAAGGCATTTCATCAGACTGCCCAGGGCGTCCTGCCCTTTGGTAGCTATCACAGGCCTGCACGAATTTTTTGGCATCCTTAAAGATGGTAGGCCAGTAATAGCCTGTTCGTAAAACCTTATGGGTAGTTCTACGGTTCCCAGTTAGATCCCCTTCTTCAATCTTCTTATCTGTAGCTTAAGGATTCTTAAGTTCCCTTTTGCTCATATTCCATCCACTCCATCAAATCAAGCCTATACATAGCCTTAGAAGGTCACCTATCTTGCCCTTAGCACATTTGCATCTCTGAGCCTTATTTCTTAGTTCTGCTTGCCTAGAGATTTGACTCCATTGCCCAATATTCTGGTAGATCCTTCTCGTTTACCTTGAAATCTCTTTATTCCCACCAATATTTTAAAATCAAACCCAAATACACAATCATATCTAGCCTAATATATGTTACTAAAACAAAGCTAAATCATACGGAGAGATCCCTCTCTAGAGTTCAAGAAGGCTAGATCTTGAATTCCCAAAGTGGTTCTTGGTTACCCTTGGTGTTCTTAACTACAAAAATCCCTATCCCACAACTTGAGAATTACTAGGGTGATAACAGGCCTTGGGGGTATTATGATCCTTGAAGGAAACTCCCACAGCTAGAAGAGTTGACAGAGAAAATTGGATCGAGTACAAAGGTGTGGCAGGTGGGTTTTACCCTGCACCAATTGTTATGGTGCATATATGATGTGTATTACAGTTTATCTTATAATTTTTTTGAAGTAGCATACAACAATTTACATAGTGATATGAGAACCACTCTCTAGAGTATACATCGATTTTGTACACATGGCTTTTTAGTTGCTTTTTAAGATATATCATTGCTGATGATCACATGATTATATAATGAACCATTAAGTTGAACTATATAATTATTCCTCACAACACATACACACAAAGCGTTGCTATTGTGCCGGATGCCTCCAAACATCGCAATTGCAATTACTTAGACATTGTGTTACAATTGCGACGTTTGGACGCATCTGTCGCAATAGCGACGCCTTGGAGAATAGGGTCGCCATTGCGACATCTTCCTTTAGACGTCGCCACTGCGACACTTTGTCTAAGTGTCGGTATTACGACCCATTTCTCTAAACATCGGTATAGCGACGGCTTCGGGCGGGATTGAAAAAATTTGCGGAAATTTCCGACATTTGGTCAAAAGCGTCGGAAGCAAGTGTCGGAATTTCTGCCAAATGTAGTAGTTTGGCGACGCTTTGGGCCATGGTGTCGCAATTGCGATGTATTCCTCCAAATGTTGCAATTGCGACAGGGTTTAGGTGTCGGTATTGCGACAGGTTTCTATAGACGTCAGTATAGTGACGGTTGCAGGCGGGATGGAAAAAATTTGGGAAAATTTTCGACATTTGGTCAAAAGCATCGGAAGCAAGTGTCAGAATTTCCGCCAAATGTAGTAGTTTAGTGACGCTTTGGGCCATGGTGTCGCAATTGCGATGTCTTCCTCCAAAATTCGCAATTGTGACATGTTTTAGGTGTCGGTATTGCGACAACTTTCTATAGACGTCGTTATAGCGACGGTTGCGGGTGGGATGGAAAAATTTTGGGAAAATTTCCGACATTTGGTCAAAAGCGTCGGAACCAAGTGTCAGAATTTCCGCCAAATGTACTAGTGTCTGTAGGGTTTGGATTAGGGTTGGATCTAGTATAATATAATTTCTTGGGAGCCAGAATGATTATTGTATAAATACCCACAACCTTTAAACTTAATCTTAAAGTAGAAAAGATATGTTTTTAAAAAATATTCCTTCAAGATTAAACTTAAGACTGGAGAGTGGTTAATTCCCCAGTATGGTCACCAGTATGTTATCACCCTCGTAATTCTTAGGTTGTGGGATGAGGATTTATAGTTAAAGAAAACCAGGGGTAGCCAAGAACCTCTTTTGAAATTCAGGATCTAGCCTTCCTAAATTCTGGAGAGGTATCTCTCCTCAAGTTTCAGCTTGATTTTGTTATAAGATTTTAGGCTAGGTATGATTGGAAAATTGGTTTTTTATGAATTTTTGGTGGGAATAAAAATGAAACCAACTTCAAGAAGATTTTTCTGATTTCAAGCTTGTGTAAAAATGAAACCATTCCCATTTTACCTCTCGTGATTTCCATTTTATCAGCCTGTTTTGTCAGATGAGCCTTGGTTTTCTCATTCCACCGTCACTATCTGCTTGGCCGATCATATGCCTTCACTTGTTTGTTTTACCCATTCCTGAGGAACTGCTGTGATGAGTGGTCTTGTTAGCCAGCCTCTTGACCTTTATCTTGTTCTGAGTAGTTCCCCCATCACCGAAAATAGTTGCTACCCTTTATACCACTCGTTCCTCTAGGAGGAGTCACCTTTCATCTCTTTTATGACTCTCTAAAACTGAAAATATTGTCGAGTCACTTATCGTTTTGAACTTGTTAAATTGGCTGCGAAACGACATCTACCCAGTATGCATTTACCCCCTTTTTAGGATAGGATAGATTATTTATGAAAAAGGAATACCCTAGCCTATCATGACTAGGAGGCTCTCTTAGACACATTTTTCTACCTTTTCGGATCTGAGGGACTATCTATGAAAAGGGACTGCTGGAGTTTTCTTTTCCACTATCTTTTCAAACTCTCTAAACATGAAAAGACACCGAGTTCTTCCTTTGTCAGACTCATTAAAAACTGATGACATTGGCCTCCGTCATAATGACGTTACTTGAGTTCCTCCTTCCTAGGGCTCATTAAATGTACTAGGTTGGATTTGTTCGAAGGACGAACTAATATCGCAAGAATATGCTATCCCCTTCAAGCTTGTTTTCAAAAATAATTGGGGTACTCACCAGACATGGTGGGGGAAAATGGAAACAGTATCATAGTCGTGTTGGAAGTATGTCACTCTTGAACATGGCACTTGTCTGCATTCGTGTCGGGTTGAGGACATTTAATCTCATTATATTCTTGCCTCCATGGATTTGGGTAATCTCTTTTGACCGCTCATCTGCTCTTTTCCACGTCACCATGACCTCAGATCCTTTGATGTCAAATACTGCCAAATCTAGTGTCGTTCCATCGATATGTTCAATAGAAGTTGGCCTCTGCAATTTTCAACCACCCTCTGATTCTCTGTTGGTCTTGATTCACAAACATTATGTTCCTCTGTCTCCTATCGATGATGTGGGAAACACTATGGCCCACCTTCGATCAAGGTCACTTACTGTCGACTTCAGCTCATTATCCAGGAAGCTGATCTAGAGACTCCCTTCAGGTACCTTGGAGCTTGCATGCCTCAATGGCAGGTTCTTTGCATTCGATGCAAGGTTTTCATTATTGGACTTTGATCGGATGATTCTGCGGGTGTTCGACGCCAACTTACTTTTCACATTCCGTGGATTGTACCTTTGTAACATGAGATCCATTGTCATTATTGGTGGTTTCTCTCGTGTCTGTTAATGGCCTTCATTATTGGTGGTTTCTCTCGTGTCTGTTAATGGCCTTCATTATTGGCTGGTAATCAGATGATGTTCTTGCATGTTCGACTTCAGCTCACATATTTGCATGCTTGAATTTGTACATTGTTCAGGTCGAGATGGAGCGAAAGACCCTAGATTTTTTCTGATGAACATCCAGGCTGTAGAATCTTTGTGGATTATCATGATTGATTACATGACTCATTTTATTGGATGGCTGCGACCATACCTGATTCTACTTGTTGATCCTTCTTTTTTGGATGGCTACATCCATACCTTGGATATCGGTTATTGTACACTCTATTATGGATGGCTGCGCCCATACCACATATCATGTATCATAGATATCCATGGTATTTGTATTTTTAGGTCTTTTGACGACATTGTTTTCAGTTGGACGTGTTCTCATAAAGCATTTTGCCCCTCCCTCTCTCTCGGACCTCATGCTTTAGGGGGCATCTGTTACACAACATTTTGTCACCATCCCTGTAATCCCTCGTCCTGTACATTGGAGGGCTATTCCTGTGAACAGTAAAATGTCCTGAAAACACCTTCATGGCATCCTCCTGCATAAGCACAATCATTCTCTTGAATAACGTTTCCTCTGAAAAACCCTAAAAACATATGTTTTTTCCTTGGAGCGACTAGCGAGTTCATCCCTCATGCCAATGGGGGGAATCCACACTAGAGGGCACACCAACTGGCACTTTTTCCTTGTGTTTCACTCATGCCAAGCTTATTAAGGGATTTAAAAAAAAAAAAAAATGGCGGAAGTTTGATTCTAACAAAATCTAGAATGAATCATCAAAAGAAGTTGAGTGGTTTGGCTCCGAATCTCCATGTATAGGAAGTGGTTTTCCACCTCTCATGAAACCTTCCTAAGAGATAGGACCTATCCCATGATTAGAGGGATCCCAACTTCCCTTCCCCCATCTATAAAAACCTGCCCTCTTCATTAAACAAGCTAGTTGAATGCTTGGAAGCTGAACATTGAGAAGGAAACTATAGCCAAGGAGAACCTCATAAGGGAGAGAGCTTTGTCCAAATCCCTGACAAGATTTGTTGAGACACGCTCCACTGCAAGCCCCTGTTTGGCTCTAATTAATGATGTCAATCAAAGTTCATTTAATTTCAACCCAGGAAGGTAAACTTAGAAGTGCCACCTGTAGGTCTAGAAAGATTCCTAATTTGTCCGAGATCTTTTGGTTCTCTTACAAGAACACATTCATCAATATCTCTTCCAATAGCTAAGATTCCTAATTTTTCCAAGGTTTTCAAGTTCCCTTACAAGAACACATTCGTCAAGATCTCTTCCAACAATTAAACAAACATAAATCTAACATTCGTCAAGATCCTAAGGTTCTCTTACAAGAACACATAAATTTTAGGATCTCCTCCAATATTAGAAAATCTAACAAAAACTTAGAAGCTGAAATGAAAAAAACCTAAATCTAATAATTGTATGAGGTCTTATGGTTCTCTTACAAGAACACTTTCAAATAAGACTATTTTCAATATTAGAACATCTAACAAAACTTAAAAGCTAAAATCAAACAAAAACATAAATTAAATTATACCTAAAATAAGCATGCAAGTGAGGCCATGGGGGCCCTCCATAACTCCACAAGAACACCTCTTCAAAGGAGACTCAGATGTAGAGGCAAAATCAAATTATGATTCTTTATTTCAAAATATCCATTACAAACCAACTCTAAGATTACAACTCTAAGCTTGTAAGATTACATACTCCAAAATTCTAAGATTATAAAAACTTACAAATGGAGGATATTGTACTCCTATTTATACAATGGGATGAGTAAAAAACTCATAATGATGATCCACTAATCTCTCTTTGGTTCCATACATCTCTCAACCATCTAGACACATAACCCTCTTTTGTCCTTGATCTTCTCCATGAGGTTTATATTATCAAATTCGAATTTGATCATTCAAGGCCACATAAAGGTGTCTTGGAAGCTTCCTTGGCACCTACACATGTCACAAAAGAAATCCACTTTCCATATATAAAGTAAAATATATTATTTTCTAATATTTAATCAATAAATTTTCTTAAAAATGCTTAAAAATAAATAATATTTGGAAGATATAAATGAGACCCATTAATGTTGAACAATAGGGAAAATTAAGTGACATGGTGGTGAATAATGAGTGATATAATGGAAGCATAGGTGAAAACTGTATGGTAATGAGTGATATTTGTATGACATTTTGAAGCCCAAACAGCCCCACTGAAGGAAGATCATAACATCAGAGCACTTGGTTGTAATCTTCCTTTTGTCATCTATAGTATAAGTGACTCTAATTTTGGTTCCATTCGTGTGTTCACTCTTTTATGTAATGCAATGAATTATATCTTCTCTGATTGATATATAGTTATATTCTTTGAATATTACGTTGTATGTTGTCGTTGTATGTTGTTATATGCTTTGAATTACGTTGTATGTTATTGTCTTCTCAACTAAGTGTTCCTAAATTGATGTCATAAATTGTCAACTAGGGTTGGTAAACTGTTGAAGTGAAGTGCACTATATGTGCCTAGGTATCTGATTCCTACTTCATTGTGTTTAGTGTTTTTGGTTTTGTGTTTTTATGCTAAGAGGAATAGAAATAAGTTTTTGTCAAAGGGAAGTTATTGGTCACACTAAAACAGAGCAAAATTTATTCTAAACTATGTATAGCACCTAAGAACAGAAAATGCTAATTCACAGATTGCAAAACTTGACAAGAAAAATAGCTCATAACATGAACTCAGTCCAATTAATTTCATTAGAAGTATGTTGGAACAACTTGAGAAAAGGAGAATTTTAATGCAATGAGGTTCTTCTAAGTAACCAACAACTTACAATATCACAGAGAAAATCTCATCCATGGTTAGAAATTTGTTGGAACACATTTGGAAAATATTATCTGCAACATAGTAAGGAACCCTACTCTAAATTAACTTATGACACTAAAATTAATCCATTCTGCAACTCAAAATGTCAATATTAAGCCTCATTCAAGGGTTAGACATCTTTTGGAATAGTTTTGGAAAAAGGCAAGTTTGTAAAATTATGAGAAATTGCAGAACAGTCAAGACTTCAAAATGACATTACCAATTCTTGTTCCTATGATAATGATGTATTAGTATAGATTAAGAACAAGAGAAGTTTGTAAATAATGAAGGCCTTTAAGTCTAATGTAATAGAACTATAATACAACTAGCTAATAAAACTTAAAATACATTAAACAAAACCGAACTAATATGCAATTAACCTCCGAAATACTACAGCTGAACTAAAATGAAATTAATCTATGAAATACTACAGTTCTATCTCATTCAGTGTTAGTGATATTTTGGAACAATTCATAAGAACAAGACTGGTTGTAACATTCGATTTAAGTGAGCATAAAACATAAAGTTCAGAAAACTGCCTAAATTAGGAACAAAACAGAGCTAAAGTTACTTATCTAAACAATATGCACAGAGCCTCTCAGGCAGTAGGGGCCCTCTACCACCATATTAGCACACGAATCTCTTCAATATTGCTTCAGATTAGTATTAAAGTTGATCTTCTTTCATTAAAGGAAAACACTTCAAAAACAGAGTATTACGGTCTTGGATAACTTAACAATAAAACATCAACTAACTAAATGTCTCTCGGTTTCCCAAGTTATTCTTATAAGAGAAATACATAACTGCCTTGGAGAAGAAATAGGGATAAGTGTACTTTTCAATTAAAATCAAATTAGAACTCTTGTGGAGGCCTCGTCCTTTGCTGAAGACATCTGTAGAGTCCTTGTCCTGGTAGGAATCTATTTCTTAGTTTGGGTTTCCTCCACGTGCATAACCACTTGCAGATTTTTGCTAAGACTTCGTACAGGGCAAGGAATGATGTAGGTGAGTTTTGGAATTCAACCATATGCGTTTTTCCTTTAAGTGACACATGTAACCTGTGTGAACATGAAGATAGCTGCGGAATAGGTGACTAGCTATAGAATGGCTACATTCTGTAGCTAAGTCTAGTAAAATATTACTACAACAACAAGACCACAGAATTTTAGTAAGTCAGTTATTGTATGCATTCTTAAAGTGACTTTAATAAATCCTTTTGATATTTTAAGGCTATAATTGATAAAGGACAAAGGAAATGAAGTGAAATTTGGTGAAAGAAAAGGACATCTTTGGGGCTCAACAGTTATTATAGTTATATGCTTTGAATATTATGAAAATGATTGTCCTATTGAAGAAAATATGCTTGATAAAGAAGAAAAGTCTCCAGAGATTGATAATATAAATCTGTTAGCTAATGAACTTGAACATGTCACAGAAATTAGTGCAGATTTAGAAGAAGAAAATTTAGAAATGCTGCAATCTAACACTCAAAGCTTGCCAAAAGGATTGGTCCCATTATAAGAATTTTTTGATTTCAATGATGTTTCCAAAAAAAAAAACTAGAGCTTGTTGAAAACAAAGTAGAAGAGTGTAACATAGGCAATAAACAAGAACCAAAAATGATCAAGCTGTCTAAAACATTGCCAACTCACATCAAACTAAAATATATTGACTTGTTTAAGAAATTTTCTAATGTATTTTCATGGAGTTATGAGGATCTAAAATCTTTTGACACAAAGATAATTCAGCATAAGATACCCCTCAAGGAAAATCAGAAGCCCTATAAACAAAAATTGCAAAGGATAAACCCTGTTCAATTACCCTTGGTAGAAAAAGAAATTAAGAAGATGTATGATGCTGGAATTATAGTCCCTGTTAGATATTCAAATTGGGTGTCTAATATTGTGTCAGTCAAAACAAATAAAGGAGAAATTAGGCTTTGTATTGATTTTATAGATTTAAACAAAGCCTCATTGAAGGAAAACTACCCTTTACCCATGATCGATCACATTTTACAAAAGGTAGTTGGTTCTAAAAGGATTTATTTTTTAGATGGCTTCTAAGGTTACAATCAAGTTCTAGTACATCCTGATGATCGAATCAAAACAACCTTCACTACACCATGGGGTACTTTCATGTATGTGAAAATTCCCTTTGGTTTAATGAATTCTAGTGCCACTTTCCAAAGAGCCATGGATATTGCATTCTAAAAATAACTAGGCTTTTTCATCATTATTTACATTGATGATATCACTATTTTTTCCAAAACAGATGAAGAACACCTAGAGCATTTGATAAAAGTCTTTGAGAAATGCAGAAAATTTGGGTTATATTTAAATCCAAAGAAAAAATGTTTGGTCTCCAAGAAGAACTTCTTGGACACATCATATCAGAAGAAGGGATAAAGATAGACCCAAAAAGGATTGATGGTATATTGCAAATCAACCATCCTAGAAACATCAAGGAACTTCAATCTTTCATTGGGAAGATTAATTTCTTGAGAAGGTTCATACCCAATCTAGTTGAACTCCTCAGACACATAACAAACATGTTCAAAAAGGAAGAATGAGTTAAATGGACCTTAGAAGCAAAGAAATCATTTGATCTGGTAAAACAAGCATTAACCAAAACACCAGTTCTCATTAGTCTTGATTTTACAAAATACTTTTTCATTTTTTCATTTGCATTCGAACACACAGTGGCTGCTGTCCTATTACAGAGAAACTTGAAGGGACAAGAGCAGCCAATTGCATTCCTTAGTAAGGCATTAAGAGATGCACCTTTGAATTATAATATCATGGAAAAACAAGCCTTTTCCTTAATCAAAGCCTTAAAATACTTTAGAGTTTACATTTTACATTCCCATATAGTTGCATTTGTGCCAAGTTCAGTTGTAAAAGACATTTTAACCCAGGACCTAGATGGAAAACGAGGAAAGTGGATTGATGTGATACCTAAATATGATTTAGAAATCAAACCCACTAAGCTCATAAAAGGCCAAGGACTAGAAAGCTTGATGGCTGAGTCTAATTTTGAAGTTCTTGATATAAACATGATAGATGCATTAGATGAACATGAGGAGTTTTCAACTCCCATTATTGAAGATCATTTTCTATTTTCATCTTGGTATGCTGATATTTTATATGTTTTCCTAAATTTGAATACACCTCCGGGTTTGTCTAAAACCAAGGCAAGTTTTTTAACGTTGAAAGTTGTTAACTACTGCATTTTGGATAAATTTATATATTGGAAAAATGCTAGTGGATTATTGCTTAAATGTTTGCCTGAGAATGATGCAGATAAGATCAAGCAGGAATTGCATGAAGGAGAATGTGGAGGCCACCTCTATTGGAAAACAATTTCCAATAAAATACTAGGAGCTGGTTACTATTGGCCCACCCTCTCTCAAGATGTCCATAAAATGATTATTGCCTATCACAAATGCCAACTCTTTGAAGGCAAAAGAAAATTGCTTCCCTTACCTTTGCATCCAATCACTGTTGAAGCCCCTTTTCAACAGTGGGGTCTAGACTTCATTGGGGAAATACATCCAACCTCTTTTGACCAACATATATGGATCCTCACTGCAAATTTTTTTTTTACCAAATGGATAAAAGCCATCCCTTCTAGGCAAGCCACTTACACTGTTAACATAAAATTATTTTAAAATCATATCCTATCTAGATTTGGCTGCACTAAGAATATTATCACTGACGATGATGTTGTACTTGGATCCAAAAATATGGTTGAATTCTATCACAAATATCAGATTACATTGGGTCATTCTACTGCTTATTACCCTCAAGGTAATGGGTTAGTAGAATCCTCAAATAAAATTTTGTTTAATATGATCAAAAATTTGTTGGAAGACAATAAGAAATCATAGCACACAAAGCTAGTTCATGCATTTTGGGCTGACATATTAACACTTAAGAAATCAATTGGAATGTCACCCTACCAACAAGTTTATGGAGCAGATGCAATTTTTCTAACCAGTGTAGGAGTGCCAGTCATGAAGCTAATCCAAGAAGTCCAGTCTAAGGAAAATGATATGACAAGAAAAATAGATCAGACTATACATCTTCAACAAACCAGAGAGGAAGTCTATAATATAGCACTACTCAAGCAAGAAACTATCAAGAAATTGTTTGATAAGAGGACAAAGGCGATTGATTTTAGCATTGGTGACAAAGTTTTGAAGTGGGATTCCAGGAGAGAAGATAAGGGAAAACATGGAAAATTTGATAACTTATGGCTAGGACCTTATCTCATTCAATCTACTGTTGGTAACAATGCTTATTTCTTGCAAAAGCTGAATGGAACTAAACTTTTTGGAGGTCATGTCAATGGCAGGATGCTCAAACATTATTTTTCTTAACTATACCAGTTTGAAGCTTTTTATTTTTTCCTCATTATAAATATCATATCCATCATTGCATTCAAAGTTAGAAAAATAAAAATACAAAAACAACAGAAAATAAAAGAGGGCAGAAATAAAATAAGAAAGGTACAACCCCATACCAAAAAGAGAAACAAAATCTGACAGTGTGCAAGCTTAAATGCCACTCCTAAAAAAACACTTCTAGTTATTCATATAGCCTATTCATGAATAATTATTTTTCAATTTATTGCTGATAGGTTAGTGAATTAGATCAACCAAACAGCTTAATCTTGGCTTATCAGTAAGGTAGATTAGAATAGAAAAACAAAGTTTCAAACAAGCTCAAAATTGAACCTATGAATCTCAAAAGAAGGATGGCTCTAATTGGATCAAATCTTGAGCGAAAGATAGAAAAAAAATTGGTTCTGATATGCCCAAAACTTGAACCAGGAAAGAAAGAAAGACAGATCAAACAAATGCAAAACAGAGCTAAAGAAATAATGAAGGATGTTTTAGATTTCAAATCTTAAGCCCTCACCATTTTGATTTAATTTTCTACAAATAAAAGTCTATGTGCAGCTTGTTTTTATGCCATAGATCAGAAGCAAGTTAGACTTCTTAATCCTGACTTGACTGCTTTTCAATTTCTGTTTTAGAAAATAGAGAATAAAAATCTGTTAGACAGTCTAATCCTAACATATAGTAGTTAGGTAGAGAAACTTATGAGGTCAGCTACTTAATCTGAACTCATGGAGGAATAAGAGTAGACTTATATTAGTTTCTTTTTTTCAATAAAAGAATAAGATATTCATGAAAATGTTTTCAATTCTAAATGCACCTTCTGAAGAAAATTTTTTAGGAAGTAGGTTGTGTAGGTAGTTGTTTGGGGAAGAATCATTCTACTGATATCAAATTTTCCAATCATCTTTTAAGTAGCTGATCAAAGAAGATAACAAGGTTTTCAAGGTACAAATCCATTGATCTATATCCAAATAATGTTTTTTTTAGGTTCTTGACACCTCCAAGGAGCTGCCATCCCAAGTTGGAGCCGTTGTTAGCCACCTATAAAAATTTGTCATATCAAACGGTGGCTATATCTCTTTTAAAGCGTTCAAAAGATATTTTCCTTTGAAAATATATCATCTTTTGAAGTCTGATGATGTTCTTTTCTCTTTAAGTTAATCTTCACTACTGTTCCATTATTACTCCCAAAGACCTTGCTGTTTAACAAGAGAAAGACTGCTCAAAAACTCCCCCTTTCACTCATTTTTATCCTTTTTTCGTAAAACTTTCTTTTCACCCCATTCCCCTTTAAAAACCTCCAAAATCCCTTTAAACCTGTGAAAATTCCTTTTGTAGGTTTAAAAACCTCTTTTTCCCCTTCTACCAAAAGCCAAAAAAGCCTTGAAAAACCTTCATTTTGGCCTAAAAGACCCATTTTTCTATTAACGGCTTAAGCCCCTTTGGCCTTAGCCCTAGCTCCTTTTCTCTGGATAAGACCAGAAGCTGTAACCTAGAGTTAAACCCCCATCACACAATTGCAATCAAGTTTTTCTATTTTCCTTGTTACCTTTTACTTTCAAAAACTCCAATGTGATTAAGCCCTTTCCTTTTAAAAACCCCCAATCCCCTCGCCTTCTTCACAAAACCATAGCCTTGCAATCAAGCTCTAAAACACTATAAAACACCTTTCCTGAACCTTTTTCCTTTGTTTCTTTTTATAAAACCTGAAGAAAGGTTTAAATAAATCTGGGCCATCGATATCTGCAGATCAACGACCATCGGCTCGTCTCATCGCAAAACTAAATCGCATCGCAAGTTTAAAATTGCATCACAAACGTTCATTTGACCCTTTTCTTGGTTCATTTCCTTTTCTCCAATGCGATCCCGCGATCGTTTCTCCACCGTTGATCTAATCTACTCCGCCTAGATCCAATGATCCATATCGCTCCATTCTCCAAACCCGTCGTTCCGCTTTTTTCCTTCATGATTAAATCTCCACCGTAGATCTAGTTTTTAGATCAACGTCTCTCACTCCATAGCAAAATCGGCAATCACAAAACCCTTATCCTGTTCCTTTGACCTCTGCCGATTGCGATGCCCTGATGAGATCTCAGCCATTGAATCCACAAGAACCAGCGGCTCAGATTAAATCGCGCTCCTTCATAAGTCCTTCGCCTTCGCACCCGCCAATTAAATCTCCACCATTGATCTCTGAAACTAATCCAACGGTCAACGCTTAATCTCGCATCACAAAATCCAAAGCCTTGGTATTTTGGCCCCTTCCCTTTTCTCTGATGCGATTAAATCCTAATCGTTGATCTCTCCTAGATCTAACAGCCCACGCATAATTGCATCGGCGCATTACATTGTCACTTTGCCTTCTCCTCCCGCTGATTGCGATCCTGTGATCAGATCTCCACCATTGATCTTCTCCGATCAGAAGGTCCACATTGCTTTTTCTTTTCAAACCCCTCCCTTTTCATTTCTCCCCCATCGATAGATCTCGACCGTCTATTCCCATGATCCGATGGTTAAGATCTAAACCACCACTGACCCTACCCACCTTTTCCGCTCTTGCGTCTTGCTCTCCATCGCGTGTGATCCACACCGTTGGATCTGCTACCCCTCATCCGCGGCTGAAACTCCATATCGCGTAATTTTGCGCCTAAATGTTAATGAAAAAAATGACGTGAAATGGGCAGTATTAAAAAGACAAGTGTCAAGCAACGAATGATATCGCGTTTTTTTTGGAGAAATTTGAAAACCGCCTCAGATCTATGCGAAAACCACTCTGGTTTTCCGCCAAACCACCCTTCCCTATAGCATTGGATTTTCATTTTTTAATCTTGGTCGTTGATTATCAGAATTAGATGGCTCTTATACAATTTCCCCACCAAGCCATCACCTATCTCCTCTTCTCCTAAACACCCTGTTCAAAGAATCCTGACCATTGATCATTCTAGATCAACGATTCCCATTCATCATGTGTCCAAATTTCATTTCAACCCCATTTCGCTTCTGCCAAATGTCTTTCCCCTTTTTTAATTATATTTTCTTCCATTTAATTATAATGTTACCCCATCCACATTATAAACTCCTTGATTGATCTCCGCCGTTGATCAACCTAGATCAACGGCCCAGACTTAATCAGACCCTCATCCATCCGATCGCCTCCCCATTGAAGTTCATCAAGAAATCTCGATCGTCGATTGATTTGGATCGATGACCATGATTTATTCTCACTTCAAAAACAACCTCTGACCTATTTTCACCGGGTTTTCTTAATTTTGTTTGTTTTTTGCAGGTTTTAAAGCCTTTCCATAGTTTTTAAAATGAAATCAAGGGCCAAGGATGACGATCCCTCAGGCCAATATCAATGAAGAAATAAAATTTGCAGGGCTCGACCTATGATTTATCCGTGCCTCATGAGCACTGATAACATTATAAAACCATCTACGAACCTGCAAAAACAACAAAAACATAGTGAACCTTAATTATACAGAGAGTATCAGTGTCAAAGGGTGAGATCAAAGCATAAATCAATGTTTAAATGTTTTAAACACATTTTAGAGATATTCAGGCATAAATTTGACTATCAAAGGCCTAATCCACATAGTTAAAGACATTATGAAGACCAGAAGACAGAAATTAGGCCTAATTAAGCCTAAAACACATGATCAAAGAAAATTAACAATGTTTTAGGGGGAAAAAAGTAGATCTATCAGCCCAAGAAGCCTCCACTGCCACATCAGAGGGAAATTGAATCCTCTCCAACTACCAAAAGCCACCTGCAGCCTCAAAGCAATCAAAAAAGGCATATTTATTGCCTTATCAGTGATATTTTGTTTAAAAGCAGCCAGAGTTATTGCAAACCTTGCCTAAAAGAGTTTAAAGTCAATAAAATCTGCTAAATAGCCAAATACTTAATAAAAACCAATTAATACAGAGTAAATATTAGAAAAATTCTCTACTGAGCCCCTTAAAGGCCAAGAAGCATTAAATTGTATTAATTGGACCTAGATATATTTTCTTTCATTCCACCTCCTCTTTCTTCTTTAAGTACTTCCTTAGAAGATGAGAGATTGTTGGTTGTTGGACTGTTGATGTAATACTTGTTGTATCGAATTATTGTTGAATGTAAATAAATTCTAAAGCTCTGTAACTGTGATGAAATAATGGACTTGAAGTATGTAACTGGATTGACATCAATATACAAGATGATTCTTGGGATCCTGGTCTATATCATTGGTGAAGTACCTCTCAATGTTATTTGTTTTCCTTTCATGTATGCCATTTTTTTCACTTTTCTCTGATAAAGAACAACAATTATAGAGCTAGGATTTACTGTCAAAAGTATCCTACTCTCATTGATAAGATTTGTCTCTATGTTTCCTGCTAATTGTTATATTTAGGAATGACTTAAATTAAGTGAAAACATTATCAAGGAATGTTGGTTAGTCCAAGTCTTGATGTGAAAAACTTGAAAGGAAGTTCTTGAATGATATTTTTAGTACATGTTAAGTAGAGTTAAACTAGAAAATTTTATGGTTTTCCTTGCCTTCTAGTTCTTTCTCCAAAGGTTGTTCGAAAGTTTCCCAAAGAGTATGTGAAAGTAGATCATGATTGTAATACATCTAACCTAGTCTTAGCTGCACTTTGTTTTCTTATCTATTTTCATCCCTTATGAAAGTATTCAGGTGAGATTACTGGATTTTTGTATGATAAGTTATCTTTAATACAAGCTTGTCCAAATAATTTTTATGGTTAGCCTTGTCTTTGGTTGGTTTCAAATAGTTTCTTAAAAAGGCTTTTCTTTTATGGAAAGTTGATAAATTCCTTATTGAAATTATTGGATTTTTCCACTTTCTCAACACTTTTAATGTTCTGCTCCATCATTTAATCTAAAGGATATTTTGATATAGATGACTTTCCCCTTGGATCTCTCTTGAAATTTTTGTACAAATAAACCCTTTTATGACTCCATAGCCCAACAGATTAAAGCTGCTTCACACTAATCCTATCTGCTGAAAGCTTCTCAATATACTTGCATCCTCACCCTTTGAAACTATTTAATTTTGTGATATTCCATCCAATTAAAGATCATAACCGACCATCCAAGGCAAACAAAAAACCCTTGTTCTTAATAACTAGCCTAATATCATACCAAAAGCCTTAAATATAAATCCATATTTGCACTTATAAAGAGATCCCTCTCGAGATTCAGGAGGGCTAGATCCTAGAATCCCAAAGTGTTTTTTGATGTTGTCTCTGCAACGTTTAGTCTTGTCACTCTGCTAAATTACAGATACCTAACATTTCTGGCAACCATACTGGGCACGCTCTGAAGTAATAGATAACTTCACAACTCAGATAATCCCATTTTCAACAATGAACCAAGTGTCTTCCTAGAGTGATTTTGATTTTTGATGGTGAAAAACTTTCAAAACCCTGATGCCAAGTAAAAACTCTTCACCTGGTGACTCCACTGAAGGTCAGTAGACCTGCTGATGCTCTTTAGTATTCGAACCTATTAATGGTGGTGGACCATAAAATATTTTACCTTCTAAAGCTAAAAATTTCCACCTGGTGACTCCACAATCCTAAAAATACCTAAAGACTCCACTGGGAAACCCTTTATCATAAAAATCATTCAAACTCAGCTAAGAAGGCTTTAAGGAGTAAAGTTTTCTTGCTAAAAGATCAGTTAGCCTCTTAAAAATTGTCATATTTGGCTAAACTTGTCTTGTTGTTGGGTCTGAAAACATAACATAGTGGCTTATAGAAGAGTTCATACTAGGAACCATCCTAACCCAAATCCTCCTAAGATATTTGATAATCCTAAAAGCATACTTAGGAATTCTCCTAAGGCTCAAGCTTCAACTGTTGTCAGACCAGTCCAAAGAGCCAATTCTGTTCCTGAAAATCTTGCAGCTCTATAAGATTCACAAGGTGAGTTAAGAAACTCATTCAGAACTAGGTAATTTGGTGATATAGATCAGATATATTTTGAGCTTTCATATTCATCCCAATATAAAGGTGAACATCCTGGTAGTAGAGAAACTACACCACCTGATTTGGATTTCCTTCATAATTTCGGTTTCTCTCATCCTAGATCTGCTCAAAAATACCTTTCTGGCCCATCCACTTCTGTAATCCATACCACCACTATCCAAAACACTCCATGCCAGCCCACTTTCCCTCTTGTTAATCCACCCCTTGTAAATCCACCTTTCCTTCCAGCCATGGCAGCATGGTATGCTCCACTAGTGTTACCACAACCCATGGTTCCCTTACAAAATGATTACCAATCAAAAATCCCTCATTTCACTGAAATTGAACCTACTAATTCCCAACAACACGTAACTAAAATAAATTATGCCTTTGAGTACATGGAGATAGAAGAAGAGACTATTAGAATGAGAATGTTTGCTCACAGTTTAGGAGGAGAAGTAAAAAAATGGTTTAAGAGCTTAACTCCTAACAGCATCCATGATCTTCCTTATTTATATCAAACATTCATAAACAGAGGGGAAATAAAAAATAACCCTCTCCAAATATTAGCAGAGTATGATAAACTAAAAAAAAATCAAGGGGAGAGTGTTCATGACTACTCCACTAGGTTTAACAGTGTTTACAATGCTCTTCCACCTAACATGAAACCTCCCCTAGGCATGGCCTTAGTGAAATATCCTGAAGGCATGGATGCTAAGATGGCCTATCAACTGAGAGAAAGAGACCCCTTAAACTTGGAAGACATGCAAAAGGGAGCTCTTGCCGTGGAGGTAAATATAATAGAGAAAAGAGCGAGGATGAAGAATGAAAGGAAAGTATCATTTAGGGAGGAATCTGCTCCCTCTGCTTCTAACTCGAAAATGGAAAATATGATGGCGGGATGATGAAGGAGATGAGAATAATTAAGAGAGAAAAATATAGATAAAACCAATCAGCGCCTCAAAACAGAAATCAAAATCAAAATTGGAATTTTAGGTGAAACCAACCTCAAAACAGACAAAGATAGGATGGTCAACAAATTATTCCTCCTTTTCATCAAAAATATGTAAGTGAGGTTGAAGAAACAAATAAAGATGATATAAACATGTTGGGAGTAGATAATGATAACTTTGATATTCCTCACAATAAGAAACAAGGCTTATATACACCCTATGATGATGGAAGAGCAGAGGATGAAATTTATTATCAAGAGCTAGAAAATGTCATCATAGAGACTCCAAAAGAATATGACCTTAGGAGTAAAAAGACTCAGGAAAATCCCAAGACTAACACATATGTAAACTCTATAAGAACATCCCTCAATAAACCCAAAACTATTAAACAAAAGGACAAAACAGTGCTTGTAAATTCTGATCAAAACAAAGAGAAATGCACTCAAATCAATAAAAAATAGAGTGCAGACCTTAGCAGCACTAGTACTTCAGCTAGTGCTCCTATTAAAACAATTTTGACCAATGTAAATAGAGGAAATTAGTAAAATGATGTTGCTGATAAAGTAGGGACTAACAAGGCTGAAACAAACATTGTAAAAAGTTAGCTTCCTTTTAGTTTGGAACAAGAAATTGCCAAAATCAAAATCTCTGTCCCCCTTACTGAATTAGTCACCCAAGATGTATATAGATCACAAATTTTTGAGGCTTTCAACATAGCAGAAAATAATGACACTATTAACCTCAATTATGACCAACTACAGCTTTTATTTGGTCCTAAGATTGAGAGAAGATACCAGGAAGGGACAGTTCCTCCTTTTTATGTTAGTTTGAAAATCCATGACAAAATTTTACATAATGCTATGCATGACTCAGGGGCCTCTCATAATTTAATGCCCAAAGTAGTAATGGAGAGTATGGGCCTTGAAATCACCAGACCATATAAAGATCCATACTCCTTTGACTCTAGTAGAGTGAAATGTTTAGGTTTGATAAAAGACCTCTGTGTTAACTTAGCACAGATACCAGCCAAGTGTTTAGTGATGGATATTGTAGTGGCTGATCTACCCCCCAAATATGGTATGCTTTTATCAAGATATTGGAGAGCTAAGTTACAAGGAACCATGCAAATGGATATGACATATGCTACCATCCCTATTTTTAACCAAACGAGAAGACTTTATAGGGAATATCATATGCAGTACATGGTCAGTAGCCAAGAGAGGCCAGAAAAATCTCCTCTTTATTCTGTGCATACAAACCTTGACTCATTTATTCTCTTCAATCATGAAACATTTGATAAGCAAGAAACATTAACTAACTTAGTAGCCATCCCTCACTGTAACATGGTGGAAAACACAGAATAGGAGGAAAACAAAACAGAAAATCACTGCAAACGAATCACAGTTCTAGGACTACAGAATAGTCATCTATTAGCTGTCAAATTTGAGAGTAAAGAGAAAAGTCCTCAAAATAATGAAGAACACGAGGAACTAAACCAAATTCAACATAGTGATGGTTTACAAGAACAATCTAAAAGGACAATAAATAAAGAGGATAGTGGTCAAACTAGTCAATCCGAAACTAGTCCTCTTTGGAGTATGAATGATGGGTCTTGCACTAAGAATAATGACAGGGCACGCGTATGCATACACAATACTGGAAAAAATGATACTGAAGGGCACTCCTACATTTTAATTTTTCCATGTTCAAATAACATAGCTGAGTACGAAGCCCTCCTTTTAGGCCTACACTTATTGAAAAAATTAGGGGCCAAAAGGATAAAGGTTTCAGGGGGATTCAAAATTGATTGTTAAGTAAGTAAATGGGGAATATAGGCCCAAACACCCCAGGCTTGAAGCCTATAGAGATAATGTCCTATACTTATTGAAAATATTTGATGAATTCCAACTTGTATTTGTCCCAAGAAACCAAAATTTCCTTCCCAATGGTTTAGCCTTTGCTGCTATAACATGTTTAACACCTTATGGAACCAAACAATGCACCACCCAAATCAAATTTAGACAAGATGTCCCAGACAATGAAAAATACTGGCAAGTGTTTGAAGGAGATAAACAAATAGAAGACTTCCTGCAGTCCAGAAATGAATTTGAGCTACCAAGTTCAGATTCAGAGTATGAAAATGATTGTCCTATTGAGGAAAATCTGCTTGATGAAGAGGAAAAGTCTCCAGAGATTGCTGATATAAATCTGTTAGCTAATGAACTTGAACATGTCACAGAAATTAGTGCAGATTTAGAATAAGAAAACTTAGAAATGCTGCAATCTAACACTCAATGCTTTCTAAAAGGATTGGTCCCATTACAATAATTTTTTGATTTCAACGATGTTTCCACAAAACCAAAACTGGAGCCTATTGAAACTGAAGTAGAAGAGTGTAACATAGGCAATAAACAAGAACCAAAAATGATCAAGCTTGTCTAAAAAATTGCCAGCTCACATCAAAATGAAATATATTGAGCTATTTAAATAATTTTCTGATGTATTTGCATGCATTTATGAGGATCTAAAATCTTTTAACACAGATATAATTCAGCATAAGATACTCCTCAAGGAAAATCAGAAGCCCTATAAACAAAAATTGTGCAGGATAAACCCTATTAAATTACCCTTGGTAGAAAAATAAATTAAGAAGATGAATGGTGCTGGAATTATAGTCCCTGTTAGATATTCATATTGGGTGTCTAATCTTGTGTCAGTCAGAAAAACGACAAGAGAAATTAGGCTTTGTATTGATTTTAGAGATTTAAACAAAGTCTCATTAAAGGACAACTACCCTTTACCCAAGATGGATCACATTTTAAAAAAGGTAGTTGGTTCTAAAAGGATTTCCTTGTTAGATGGTTTCTTAGGTTACAATCAAGTTCTGGTACATCTTGATGATCAAATCAAAACAACCTTCACTACACCATGGGGTACTTTCATGTATGTGAAAATTCCCTTTGGTTTAATGAACGTTGGTGCCACTTTCCATAGAGCCATGGATATTGCATTCTCAAAATAACTAGGCTTCTTCATCATTATTTACCTTGATGATATCACTATTTTTTCCAAAACAGATGAAGAACACCTAGAGCATTTGAGAAAAGTCTTTGAGAAATGCAGAAAATCTGGGTTATCTTTAAATCCAAAGAAAAAATGTTTGGTCTCCAAGAAGAACTTCTTGGACACATCATATCAGAAGAAGGGATAAAGATAGACCCAAAAAGGATTGATGGTATATTTCAAATCAACCACCCTAGAAACATCAAGGAACTTCAATCTTTCATTGGGAAGATTAATTTCTTGAGAAGGTTCATACCCAATCTAGCTGAACTCCTCAAACACATAACAAACATGCTAAAAAGGAATAAGGAGTTAAATGGACCTTAGAAGCAAATAAATCATTTGAGCTAGTAAAACAAGCATTAACCAAAACACCAGTTCTCATTAGCGTTGATTTTACAAAAGATTTTTTCATTTTTTCATTTGCATCCGAACACACAGTGGCTGCTTTCCTATTACAGAAAAATTTGAAGGGACAAGAGTAGCCAATTGCATTCCTTAGTAAGGCATTAAGAGATGCACCTCTGAAGTACAATATCATGTAAAAAAAAGCCTTTTCCTTAGTGAAAGCCTTAAAATACTTCAAAGTTTACATTTTATATTCCCATATAATTGCATTTGTGCCAAGTTTAGTTGTAAAAGAAATTTTAACACAGGACCCAGATGGAAAAAGAGGAAAGTGGATTGATGTGATACTTGAATATGATTTAGAAATCAAGCCCACTAAGCTCGTAAAAGGCCAAGGACTGGCAAGATTGATGGTTGCGTATAATTTTTAAGTTCTTGATATAAACATTATAGATGCATTAGATGTAGAGGAGGAGTTGTCAACTCCCATTATTGAAGATCATTTTCTATTTTCATCTTGGTATGCTGATATTTTATATGTTTTTCTCAATTTGAATACACCTCCTGGTTTGTCTAAAACCATGGAAAGGTTTTTAAAGTTGAAAGTTGTTAACTACTGCATTTTGGATAAATGTCTATATTGGAAAAATGCTAGTGGATTATTGTTTAAATATTTGCCTGAGAATGACGCAGATAAGATCAAGCAGGAATTGAATGAAGGAGAACATGCCACCTCTATTGGAAAAAAATTGCCAATAAAATACTTAGAGCTGGTTACTATTGGCCCACCCTCTTTCAAGATGTCCATAAAATGATTATTGCCTGTCACAAATGCCAACTCTTTGAAGGCAAAAGAAAACTGCTTCCCTTACCCTTGCATCCAATCACTGTTGAAGGCCCTTTTCAACAGTGGGGTCTAGAATTCATTGGGGAAATCCATCCAGCCTCTTCTAACCAACATAGATGGATCCTCACTGCAACAGGATTTTTTACCAAATGGATAGAAGCCATCTCTTCTAGGCAAGCCACTGACATTGTTATCATAAAATTCCTTGAAAATCATATCCTATCTAGATTTGGCTGCCCTAAGAAGATTATCACTGAAAATGCTGTTGTATTTGTATCAAAAAAGATGGTTGAATTCTGTCACAAATATCAGATTACATTGGGTCATTCTACTGCTTATTACCCTCAAGGTAATGGGTTAGAAGAATCCTCAAATAAAATTTTGGTGAATATGATCAAAAAGTTGCTGAAAGACAATAAGCAATAATGGCACACAAAGCTAGTACATGCACTTTGGGCTGACAGATTAACACTTAAGAAATCAATGGAATGCCACCCTACCAACTAGTTTATGGAGCAGATGCAATTTTTCCAACCAGTCTAGGAGTGCCAGTCATGAAGCTGATCCAAGAAGTACAGTCTGAGGAAAATGATATGACAAGAAGAATTAGTCAGACTATACATCTTCAACAAGCCAAAGAGGAAGTCTATAACAGAGCACTACTCAAGCAAGAAAATATCAAGAAACTGCTTGTTAAGAGGACAAAGGCCAGTGATTTTAGCATTGGTGACAAAGTTTTGAAGTGGGATTCCAGGAGAGAAGATAAGGGAAAACATGGAAAATTTGATAACTTATGGCTAGGCCCTTATCTCATTCATTCTACTGCTGGTAACAATGCTTATTTCTTGCAGGAGCTGAATGGAACTAAACTTTTTGGAGGTCCTGTCAATGGCAGGATGCTCAAACATTATTTTTCTTAACTATACTAGTTTGAAGCTTTTTATTTTTTCCTCATTATAAATATCATATCCATCATTGCATTCAAAGTTAGAAAAATAAAAATACAAAAACAATAGAAAATAAAAAAGGGTAGAAATAAAACAAGAAAGGTACAACCCCATACCGAAAAGAGAAACAAGATCTGAAAGTGTATAAGATTAAATGCCACTCCTAAAAACACATTTCTAGTTAGTCATACTACTGATAGGTTAGTGAGTTAGTTCAGCCAAACAACTTAATCTTGGCTTATCAATAAGGTAGATTAGGATAGAAAAATAAAGGTTCAAACAAGCTGAAAGATGAACCTATGAATCTCAAAAGAAGAATGGCTCTAATTGGATTGCACACTTCTCCTTTAGGAGGACACTTAGGATTTTTAAAAACTTATCATGGGGTGAAGAAATATTTTTTTTGGGATGGCCTTAAATCTGATATTCAAAAGTTTGTGGTGGAATTTTTGGTTTTCCAGCAGAATAAAGTGGAAACAATTAAGACCCCAGGACTTCTACAACCTTTATCCTTTCCAAGTCAACGTTGGGAGGAGATTTCAATGGATTTTATCACAGTTTTACCTAAGTCCGAAGGAAAGAGTGTCATCATGGTGGTAGTTGATAGAATTACTAAGTATGCACACTTTTGTGCATTATCTCATCCATTTAAAGCAAGTACAGTTGCTACTACATTTATGGACAGAATTCAAAAGCTACATGGAAGCCCAAGGGTTATTGTGAGCGACGAAGATCCCATTTTTACTGGAAATTTTTGGACGGAGTTATTTTCTTGTTTGGGTACTCAATTAGCTCATAGCTCATCTTATCATCCTCAATCTGATGGTCAAACTGAGATAGTAAATAAATTTTTGGAAGGATATCTTCTTTGTTTTGTATCTGATAAACAAACACAATGGGTCAAGTGGTTACCTCTCGCTGAATGGTGGTATAACACTTCCTTCCATACTGTAGCAAAAATGACCCCATTTATGGCATTTTATGGATATCATCCACCATCGATCACATCATCTTTAAGGGAAATTTCAAAGGTTCAAGCAGTGGAAGATCACATCGAGCATCAGCAAGAAGTTCTCCAACTCTTAAAGGATAACCTGAATTTGGCACAAAATCGAATGAAACAACAGGCAGATCAACATCGCGGCGAGAGAAGTTTTGATGTAGGAGATTGGGTATTTTTACGGCTACAACCATATAAACAAATGTCCCTCAAGCAAGCTAAGAAGGATAATAAATTATCGCCAAGTACTATGGTCCTTACAAGGTGTTGCAAAAGATTGGTACTATGGCATACAAATTGGAGCTTCCTGCTTCTTCGCGAGTACATCCAGTTTTCCATGTTTCATGCTTAAAGAAGGTTATAGGTCAAAATCTTCCAGTTCAAACAGTATTGCCAGAACTTGATGAGGAAGGGAAAATCATATTGGAACCTGAAGTAGTCATGGAAACAAGAACTCAACAACTACGGAGTCGATCAATTTCAGAGTATCTCATCATGTGGAAGAACTTACCCACTGAAGATTCTACATGGGAGGATGAGAATTTTATACAAAAGCACCCAGAGCTACTCAAGCGTTGAGGACAACACATTTTTTGAAGCAGAGGGGCATGTTAGGTCCCTATATCACTAGTATAGTCCCTTATTATTGTTAGTGTAAACCCCTTATTGTTATTATTGTACCCTTGTAACCCCCATTTTATTATTATTGTGCCCTTAAATTATTATTTTTAGGTCGGCTAGGGTTACATTGTGGCCCACTAGGATTACATTATGGCCCCATGGACTCCTATATATAGAAAGAAGGTTTTGTAAATTGTATCATCCAAGAATTGTTCATTTATGTAATGTATTGGAGGTTGCCCCCTTGAAGTGGCTCATTTCTAAGGCGTTTATATCTATTTTCTTCTCTTTTTGGAGCTTGTTACACAACACAAATCTTGAGCCAAATATAGAAAACAAACTAGTTCTGATATGCCCAAAACTTGAACTAGGAAATAAATAAAGACAGCTCGAGCAAATGCAAAACAAAGCTGAAGAAATAATGAAGGATGTTTTAGTTCTAAGATCTTAAGCCTTCACGATTTTTCTTTAATTTTCTGCAAATAAAAATCTATGTGCAGCTTTTTTTTATGCCATATATCAGCAACAAGTTAGATTGATTAATCCTGACTTGACTGCTTTTCAATTTCTATTTTATAAAATAGAGAATAAAAATCGGTTAGACAGTCTAATCCTAACAGATAGTAGTTAGGTAGAGAAACTTATGAGTTCAACTGCTTAATCTGAACTCATGGAGGAATAAGAGTATACTTAGATTAGTTTCTTGTTTTCAATAAAAGAATAAGATATTGATGAAAAGGTTTTCAAGTCCAAATGCACCTTCTGAAGAAATTTTTTTAGGAAGTAGGTTGTGTAGGCAGTTGTTTGGGGAAGAATCATTCTACTGATATAAAATGTTCCAATCATCTTTTAAGCAGCTGATCAAAGAAGATAAAAAGGTTGTCAAGTTATAAATCCACTGATCTATATCCATATAATGTTGTTATGAGGTTCTTGACACCTCCAAGGAGCTGCCATCCCAAGTTGGAGCCGTTGTTAGCCACCTATAAAAATTTGTCATATCAAACGGTGGCTATATCTCTTTTAAAGCCTTCAAAATATAGTTTCCTTTGAAAATATATCATCTTTTGAAGTCTGATGATGTTCTTTTCTCTTTAATTTAATCTTCACTGCTGTTCCATTATTACTCCCAAAGACCCTACTGTTTACCAAGAGAAAGACTGCTTAAAAACTCCCCCTTTCACTCATTTTTATCCTTTTTTCATAAAACTTTATTTTCACCTTTTAAACCCCCATTCTCATTTAAAAATCTCCAAAATCCATTTAAACCTATGAAAATCCCTTTTTTAGATTTAAAAATCCCTTTTTTCCCCTTCTATCGAAAGCCAAAAAAGCCTTGAAAAACCTTCATTTTGGCCTAAAAAACCCATTTTTCTATTAGGGCCTTAAGCCCCTTTGGCCTTAGCCCCAGCTCCTTTTCTTCGCATAAGACCCGGAGCTGTAACCCGTAGTTAAACCCCCATCGTGCAATCGCAATCGAGTTTTTATATTTTCCTTGTTACCTTTTACTTTCAAAAACTCCGATGCGGCTAAGCCATTTTCTTTTAAAAACCCCCAATCCCCTCGCCTTCTTCACAAAACCATAGCCCCGCAATCGGACACTAAAACACTATAAAAAACCTTTCCTAAACCTTTTTCCTTTGTTTTTTTTTTTATAAAACCCGACGAAAGGTTTAAATAAATCTGGACCGTCGATCTCTGCAGATCAACGGCCATCGGCTCGTCGCATTGCAAAACTAAATCGCATCGCAAGTTTAAAATCGCATCAAAAATGTTCATTTGACCCTTTTCTTGGTTCATTTCCTTTTCTTCGATGCGATCTCGTGATCATTTCTCTGTCGTTGATCTGATCTACTCTGCCCAGATCCAACGTTCCATATCGCTCCATTGCCCAAACCCGTCATTTCGCCTTTTTCCTTCATGATTAAGTCTCCACCGTAGATCTACTTTTTAGATCGACGGCTCTCACTCCATCGCAAAATCAGAAATCAAAAAACCCTTATCCTATTCCTTTTACCTCTGCTGATTGTGATGCCCCGATGAGATCTCAGCCTTTAAATCCACAAGAACCAACAGCTCAGATTAAATCGCGCTCCGTCATAAGTCCTTCACCTTTGCACTCGCCGATTAAATCTCCATCGTTGATCTCCGAAACCAATCCAATGGTCAACGCTTAATCGTGCACCAAAAAATCAAAAGCCTTGGTATTTTGGCCCCTTTCCTTTTCTCCGATGCGATTAAATCCTAATCATCAATCTCTCCTAGATCTAACGGCCCACGCTCAATCACATCGACGCATTACATTGTCACTTTGCCTTCTCCTCTCACCGATTGCGATCCTGCGATCAGATCTCCATCGTTGATATTATCCGATTGGACGGCTCACATTGCTTCTGCTTTTCAAACCTCGTTGCTTTCATTTCTCCCCCATCGATAGATCTCGACTGTCTATTTCCATGATCCGACGGTCAGGATCAAAACGGCCACTGACCCTACCCACCTTTTCCACCTGTGCATCTTGCTCTCCATTGCATGCGATCCACACCATTGGATCTGTTTCCCCTCATTCGACGGTTGAAATTCCATATCGCGTAGTTTTGCGCCTAAATGTTAATGCCAAAAAATTACTCGAAATGGGAAGTATTAAAAAGAGAGGTGTCAAGCAACGAATGATATCACGTTTTTTTTGGAGAAATTTCAAAACCATCTCAAAGCTGTGTGAAAACCACTCTGTTTTTTCACCAAACCACCCTTCCCCATAGCATTGGATTTTCAGTTTTTTATCCAGGCCGTTGATTATCAGAATCAGATGGCTCTTCTGCAATTTACCCACCAAGCCATCGCCTATCTCCTCTGCTCCCAAACACCCTATTCAAATAATCCTGGTCGTTGATCATTCTAGATCAACGACTCTCATTCATCCTGCATCCAAACTTCATTTCAACCCCATTTTTCTTCCGCCAAAGATTTTTCCCCTTTTTTTATTATATTTTCTTCCATTTAATTATAATGTTACCCCCTCTGCATTATAAAACCCCTGATTGGTCTTAGCCGTTGGTCAACCTAGATCAACAGCCTGGACTTAATCTGACCCTAATCCATCCAACCGCCTCCGCATTGAAGTTCATCGAGCAATCTTGATCGTCTATTGATCTGGATCGACGGCCACGATTTATTCTCACCTCCAAAACAACCTCTGACCTATTTTCACCAGGTTTTCTTAATTTTGTTCGTTTTTTGCAGGTTTTAAAGCTTTTCCATAGTTTTTAAAATGAAATCAAGGGCCGAGGATGACGATCCCTCAGGCCAATATCAATTAAGAAAGAAAATTTTCAGGGTTTGACCTACGACACTGATAACATTATAAAACCCTTTGCGCACCTGCAAAAACAACAAAAACACAATGAACCTTAATTATACAGAGAGTATCAGTGTAAAAGGGTGAGATCAAAGAAAAAATAAATGTTTAAAGGTTTTAAACACAGTTTTGAGGGATTAAGGCATAAATTTGACTATCAAAGGCCTAATCCACACAATTAAAGATAATATGAAGACCAGAAGACAGATATTAGGCCTAATTAAGCTAAAACACAGGATGAAAGAAAATTAACAGTGTTTTAGGGAAAAACAAGAATATCGATCAGTCCGAGAAGCCTCCACTACCACATCACAGGGAAATTGAATCCTCTCCAGCTACCAAAAGCCACCTGCAGCCTCAAAGCAATAAAAAAAGGCATAGTTATTGCCTTATCAGTGATGTTTTGTTTAAAAGCGGCCAGAGTTATTTCAAACCCTGACTAAAAGAGTTTAAAGTCAATAAAATATGCTAAACAACCAAATACTTAATGAAAACCAATTAATATAGAGTAAATATCAGAAAACTTCTTTGTTAAGCCCCTCAAAGGTCGAGAAGCATTAAATTGTATTAATTTGACCTAGAGATATTTTCTTTCATTCTACCTCCTCTTTATTCTATAAATACTTCCTTAGAAGATGAGATATCGTTGGTTGTTGGACTGTTGATGTAATACTTGCTGTATCAAATTATTTTTGAATGTAAATAAGTTCTGAAGCATTGAAGATTTGTTAAGTTATTGAAGAAGATAGGCTAAGAAGAGATGTATGTAGCTGTGATGAAACATTGGACTTGAAGTATGTAACTGGATTGACATCAATATACAAGCTGATTCTTGGGATCCTGGTCTATATCATTGGTGAAGTACCTTTCAATGTTATTTGTTTTCCCTTCATGTATGACATTTTGTTCACTTTTTTTCTGATAAAGAACAACAATTATAGATCTAGGATTTATTGTCAAAAGTACCCTACTCTCACTAATAAGCTTTGTCTCTATGTTTTCTACTAATTGTTATATTTAGGAATGACTTAAATTAAGTGTAAAAATTATCAAGGAATGTTGGTTAGTCCACGTCTTGATGTGAAAAACTTGAAAGGAAGTTCTTGAATGATATTTTCAGTATATGCTAAGTAGAGTTAATCTGGAAAATTTTATGGTTTGCCTTGCCTTCTAGTTATTTCTCCAAAGGTTGTTTGAAATTTTCCCAAAGAGTATGTGAATGTAGATCATGATTGTAATACATCTGACCTAGTCTTAGCTGTACTTTTTTTTCATATCCATTTTCATCCCTTCTGAAAGTAGTCTAGTGAGATTACTGGATTGTTGTATGATAAGTTAGCTTTAATACAAGCTTATCCAAAGAAGTTTTATAGTTAGCCCTGTCTTTGGTTGGTTTCAAAAAGTTGCTTAAAAAGGCTTTTCTTGTATGGAAAGTTGATAAATTCCTTGTTGAAATTATTGGATTTTTCCACTTTCTCAACACTTTTAATGTTCCACTCCATCATTTAATCTAAAGGATATTTTGATATAGATGACTTCCCCCTTGGACCACTCTTGAAATTTTTGTAAAAATAAACCCTTTTATGACTCCATAGCCCAATGGATTAAAGTTGCTTCACACTAATCCTATCTGTTGAAAGCTTCTCAATATACTTGCATCCTCACCCTTTGAAACTCTTTCATTTTGTGATATTCCATCCAATTAAATATCATACCCAACCAACCAAAACAAACAAAAAACCCTTGTTCTTAATAACTAGCCTAATATCATACCAAAAGCCTTAAAGATAAATCCATCTTTGCACTTATAGAGAGATCCCTCTCTGTATTCAGGAGGGCTATATCCTAGAATCCCAAAGTGGTTTTTGATGTTGTCTCTACAGTGTTTAGTCTTGTCACTCTGCTAAATTACAAAGACCTAACATTTCTGGCGACCATACTTGGGACTTTCTGAAGTAATAGATAACTTCACAACTCAGATAATCCCATTTTCAATAATGAACCAAGTGTCTTCCTAGAGTGATTTTGATTGTTGATGGTGAAAAACTTTCAAAACCCTGATACCAAGTAAAAACTCTTCACCTGGTGACTCCACTGAAGGTCAGTAGACATGCTGATGTTCTTTAGTATTCGAACCTATTAATGGTGGTGGACCATAAAATATTTTACCATATAAAGCTAAAAATTTCCACCTGGTGACTCCACAATCCTAAAAATACCTAAAGACTCCACTGGGAAACTCTTTATCATAAAAAT
Source organism: Pinus albicaulis (assembly GCA_034641835.2). Taxonomy (NCBI): domain Eukaryota; kingdom Viridiplantae; phylum Streptophyta; class Pinopsida; order Pinales; family Pinaceae; genus Pinus; species Pinus albicaulis. Next base: position 988,720,093 of record CM076578.1, on the reverse strand, counting down.
CATTCAAATTCAGTTAAGAAGGCTTTAAGGAGTAAATTTTTCTTGCTAAAATATCAATTAGCCTCTTAAAAATTGTCATATTTGGCTAAAATTGTCTTGTTGTTGGGTCTAAAAACATATCATAGTGGCTTATAGAAGAGTTCATACTAGGAACCATCCTGACCCAAATCCTCCTGAGATAGTTGATAATCCCGAAATCATACTTAGGAAGTCTCCTAAGGCTCAAGCTTCAACTGTTGTCAGACCAGTCCAAAGAGCCAATTCTGTTCCTAAAAATATTGTAGCTCTCCAAGATTCACAAGGTGACTTAAGAAACCCATTCAGAACTAGGTCATTTGGTGATATATATGGGATATATTTTGATATTTCATCTTCATCCCAATATAAAGGTGAACATCCTGGTAGTAGAGAAACTGCACCACCTAATTTGGATTTCCTTCATAATTTTGGTTTCTCTCATCTTAGATCTGCTTAACAATCTCTTGCTATTACATCCACTTATGTAATCCATACCACCACTATCCAAAACACTCCATTCCAGCCCACTTTCCTTCTTTTCAATCCACCCCTTGTAAATCCACCTTTCTTTCCAGCCATGGCAGCATGGTATGCTCCACTAGTGTTACCACAACCCATGGTTCCCTTAACAAATGATTACCAATCCAAAATCCCTCATTTCAGTGAAAGTGAACCTACTACTGCCCAACAACACGTAAATAAAATAAATGATTCCTTTGAGTATATGGAGATAGAATAAGGGACTATTAGAATGAGAATGTTTTCTCAAAGGTTAGGAGGAGAAGTAAAAAAATGGTTTAAGAGCTTAACTCCTAACAACATCCATGATCTCCCTTCTTTGTATCAAACATTCATAAATAGATGGGAAATAAAAAATAACCCTCTCCAAATATTATCAGAGTATGTGAAATTCAAAATAAATCAAGGGTAGAGTGTTCATGACTACTCCACTAGATTTAACAATGTTTACAATGCTCTTCCACCTCACATGAAACCTCCCCTAGGCATGGCCTTAGTGAAATATCCTAAAGGCCTGGATGCTGAGATGGCTTATCAGCTGAGAGAAAGAGATCCCTTATCCTTGGAAGACATGCAAAATGGAGCTCTTGCTGTGGAGGTAAATCTAATAGAGAAAATAGCAAGGATGAAGAATGAAAGGAAAGTATCATTTAGGGAGGAATCTTCTCCCTCTGCATCTAACTCAAAAATGGAAAAGATGATGGAGGAGAAGATGAAGGAGATGAGCATAATTAAGAGATAAAAATCTAGATAAAACCAATCAGCTCCTCAAAATAGAAATCAAAATCAAAATCATAATTTTAGGAGAAACCAACCTCAAAACAGACGAAGAGAGGATGATCGACAGATTATTCCTCCTTTTCATCAAAACTATGTAAGTGAGGTTGAAGAAAAAAATGAATAAACAGAGGAAGATGATATAAACATGTTGGGAGTAGATAATGATAACTTTGATATTCCTCACAATAGGAAACAAGGCTTATATACACCCTATGATGATGGAAGAGAAGAGGATGAAAGTTATTATCAAGAGCTAGAAAATTTCATCATAGAGACTCCAAAATAATATGACCTTAGGAGTAAAAAGACTCAGGAAAATCCCAAGACTAACACCTCTGTAAACTCTGTAAAGAATGGCCCTGTGAATAAACCCAAAAATTTTAAACAAAAGGACAAAACAACGGCTGTAAATTCTGATCAAAACAAAGAGAAAGGCACTCAAATCAATAGAAAACAGAGTGCAGACCTTAGCAGCGTTAGTACTTCATCTAGGGCTCCTATTAAAACAATTTTGACCAATATAAATAGAGGAAATCAACAAACTGATGTTGCTGATAAAGTAGTGACTAACAAGGCTGAAACAAACATTGTAAAAATTCAGCTTCCTTTTAGTTTGGAACAAGAAACTGCCAAAATCAAAATCTCTATTCCCCTTACTGAATTAGTCACCCACGATGTATATAGATCACAAATTTTGAAGGCTTTCAACATAGCATAAAATAATGACACTATTAACCTCAATGATGACCAACCAGAGCTCTTATTTGGTCCTACGATTGAGGGAAGATACCAAGAAGGGCCAGTTCCTCATTTTTTATGTTAGTTTGAAAATCCATGAAAATTTTTTACATAATGCTATGCATGACTCGGAGGCCTCTCATAATATAATGCCCAAAGCAGTAATGGAGAGTTTGGGCCTTGAAATCACCAGACCATACAAAGATCTATACTCCTTTGACTCTAGTAGAGTGAAATTTTTAGTTTTAATCAAAGACCTTTGTGTTAACTTAGCATAGATACCAGCCACGTGTTTAGTGATGGATATTGTAGTGGCTGATGTACCCCCCAAATATGGTATGTTTTTATCAAGATATTGGGGAGCTAAGTTACAAGGAACCATGCAAATGGATATGACATATGCTACCATCCCTGTTTTTAACCAAACCAGAAGACTTTATAGGGAATCTCATATGCAGTACATGGTAAGTAGCCAAGAGAGACCAGAAAAATCTCCTCTTTATTCTGTGCATACAAACCTTGACTCATTTATTCTCTTCAACCATGAAACATTTGATAAGCAAGAAACCTTAACTAACTTAGTAGCCATCCCTCACTGTAACATGGTGGCAGACACAGAACAGGAGGAAAACAAAACAGAAAATCACTGCAAACAAATCATAGTTTTATGACTACAGAAGATTCATCCATTGGTTGTCAACTTTGAGAGTCAAGAGAAGAGTCCTAAACATAATAAAGAACACGAGGAACTAAACCAAATTCAACATGGTGATACTTTACAGGAGCAATCTAAAAGCACAAGAAATAAAGAGGATAGTGGTCAAACTAGTCAATCCGAAACTAGTCCTCTTTGGAGTATGAATTTTGATGGGTCTTGCAATAAGAATAATGCGGGGGAGGCATATGGATACACAACACTGGAAAAAATAATATTGAAGGGCACTCCTACAGGTTAAGTTTTCCATGTTCAAATAACATAGCTGAGTACGAAGCCCTCCTTTTAGGCCTACACTTATTGAAAAAATTAGGGGCCAAAAGGATAAAGGTTCAGGGGGATTCATAATTGATTGTTAAGCAAGTGAATGGGGAATATAGGACCAAACACGCTAGGCTTGAAGCCTATAGAGATAATGCCCTAGACTTATTGAAAATATTTGATGAATGCCAACTTGCCTATATCCCAAGAAACCAAAATTTCCTTGCCAACGGTTTAGCCTTTGCTGCTAGAACCTGTCTAACACCTTATGGAACCAAATGATGCACCACCTAAATCAAATTTAGACCAGCTATCCTAGAAAATGAAAATACTGGCAACTGTTTGAAGGAGATAAACAAATAGAAGACTTTCTGCGGTCCAGAAATGAATTTGAGCTACCAAGTTCAGATTTAAAGTATGAAAATGATTGTCCTATTGAAGAAAATTTGCTTAATAAAGAAGAAAAGTCTCCAGATATTGCTAATATAAATCTGTTAGCTAATGAACTTGAACATGTCACAGAAATCAGTGCAGATTTAGAAGAAGAAAACTTAGAAATGCTGCAATCTAACACTCAAAGCTTGCCAAAAGGATTGGTCCCATTAGAAGAATTTTTTTATTTCAATGATGTTGCCACAAAACCAAAACTGGAGCCTATTGAAACTAAAGTAGAAGAGTGTAACATAGGAAGTAAACAAGAACCAAAAATTATCAAGTTGTCTAAAACATTGCCAACTCACATCAAACTGAAATATATTGAGCTATTTAAATAATTTTCTGATGTATTTGCATGGATTTATGAAAATCTTTTGACACAGAGATAATTCAGCATAAGATACCCCTCAAGGAAAATCAAAAGCCCTATAAACAAAAATTGCGCAAGATAAACCCTGTTCAATTAACCTTGGTAGAAAACAAAATTAAGAAGATGTATGATGTTGGAATTATAGTCCCTATTAGATATTTAGATTGGGTGTCTAATCTTATGTTAGTCAGAAAAAAGACAGGAGAAATTAGGCTTTGTATTGATTTTAGAGATTTAAACAAAGCCTCATTGAAGGACAACTACCCTTTACCCAAGATGGATAACATTTTACGAAAGGTAGTTGGTTATAAAAGGATTTCTTTGTTATATGGCTTCTCAGGTTACAATTAAGTTCTGGTACATCCTGATGATCAAATCAAAACAACCTTCACTACACCATGGGGTACTTTCATGTATGTGAAAATTCCCTTTGGTTTAATGAACGCTGGTGCCACTTTCCAGAGAGCCATAGATATTACATTCTCAGAAGAACTAGGCTTTTTCATCATTATTTACCTTGATGATATCACTATTTTTTCCAAAATAGATGAAGAACACCCAGATAATTTGAGAAAAGTCTTTGAGAAATGCAGAAAATTTAGGTTATCTTTAAATCCAAAGAAAACAATGTTTCGTCTCCAAGAAGAACTTCTTGGACACATCATATCAGAAGAAGGGATAAATATAGAACCAAAAATAATTGATGGTATATTGAAAATCAACCATCCTAGAAACATCAAGGAACTTCAATCTTTCATTGGGAAGATTAATTTCTTGAGAAGGTTCATACCCAATCTAGCTGAACTCCTCAGACACATAATAAACATGCTGAAAAAGGAAGAAGGAGTTAAATGGACCTTAGAAGCAAAGAAATCATTTGAGCTGGTAAAACAAGCATGGACCAAAACACCAATTCTCAGTAGTCCTGATTTTACAAAAGATTTTTTTAATTTTTTCATTTGCATCTGAACACACAGTGGCTACTGTCCTATTACAGAAAACTTGAAGGGACAAGAGCAACCAATTTAATTCTTTAGTAAGGCATTAATAGATGAACCTCTAAAGTACAATATCATGAAAAAACAAGCCTTTGCCTTAGTCAAAGCCTTAAAAGACTTCAAAGTTTACATTTTACATTCTCATATAATTGCATTTGTGCCAAGTTCAGTTGTAAAATAAATTTTAACCCAGGACCCAGATGGCAAAAGAGGAAAGTGGATTGCTGTGATACTTGAATATGATTTAGAAATCAAGCCCACTAAGCTCATAAAAAGCCAAGGACTAGCAAGAATTATGGCTGAGTCTAATTTTAAAGTTCTTGATATAAGAATGATACATGCATTAGATGAACATGAAGAGTTGTCAACTCCCATTATTGAAGATCATTTTCTATTTTCATCTTGGTATGCTGATATTTTATATGTTTTGCTCAATTTGAATACACCTCCTAGTTTGTCTAAAACCAAGGCAAGGTTTTTAATGTTGAAAGTTGTTAACTACTGCATTTTGGATAAATTTCTATATTGGAAAAATTCTAGTGGATTATTGCTTAAGTGTTTGCGTGAGAACGATGCAGATAAGATCAAGCAGGAATTGCATGAAGGAGAATGTGGAGGCCACCTCTATTGGAAAAAAACTGCCAATAAAATACTTAGAGTTGGTTACTATTGGCCCACCCTCTTTCAAGATGTCCATAAAATGATTATTGCCTGTAACAAATGCCAACTCTTTGACGGAAAAAGAAAATTGTTTGCCTTGCCCTTGCATCCAATCACTGTTAAAGCCCATTTTCAACAGTGGGGTCTAGAATTCATTTGGGAAATCCATCCACACTCTTCTAACCAACATAGATGGATCCTCACTGCAATATATTTTTTTACCAAATGGATAGAAGTCATCCCTTATAGGAAATCCACAGGCACTTTTATCATAAAATTCCTTGAAAATCATATCCTATCTAGATTTGGCTTCCCTAAGAAGATTATCACTGACAATTTTGCTGCATTTGGATCCAAAAATATGGTTGAATTCTGTCACAAATATCCAATTACATTGGGTCATTCTACTGCTTATTACCCTCAAGGTAATGGATTAGCAGAATCCTCAAATAAAATTTTGGTTAATACGATCAAAAAGTTGCTAGAAGACAATAAGAAATCATGGCACACAAAGCTAGTACATGAACTTTGGGCTGACAGATTAACACTTAAGAAATCAATTGGAATGTCACCCTACCAACTAGTTTATGGAGCAGGTGCAATTTTTCCAACCAGTTTAGGAGTGCTAGTCATGAAGTTGATCCAAGAAGTATAGTCTGAGGAAAATGATATGACAAGAAGAATCAATCAGACTATACATCTTCAACAAACTAGAGAGGAAATCTATAACAGAGCACTACTCAAGAAAGAAAATATCAAGAAACTATTTGATAAGAGGACAAAGGCCATTGATTTCAGCATTGGTCACAAAGTTTTGAAGTGGGATTACAGGAGAGAAGATAAGGGAAAACATGGAAAATTTGATAACTTATGGCTAGGCCCTTATCTCATTTAGTCTATTGTTAGTAAAAATGCTTATTTCTTGCAGGAGCTGAATGGAACTGAACTTTTTGGAGGTCCTGTCAATGGTAGGATGCTCAAAAATTATTTTTCTTAACTATACCAGTTTGAAGCTTTTTATTTTTTCCTCATTATAAATATCATATCCATCATTGCATTCAAAGTTAGAAAAATAAAAATACAAAAACAATAGAAAAGAAAACAGGGCAGAAATAAAACAAGAAAGGTACAACCCCATACCAAAAAGAGAAACAAAATCTGAAAGTGTGCAAGCTTAAATGCCACTCCTAAAAACACACTTCTAGTTAGTCATATAGCACATTCATGACTAATTAGTTTTTAATTTGCTACTGATAGGTTAGTGAATTATATCAGCCAAACAACTTAATCTTGGCTTATCAATAAGGTAGATTAGGATAGAAAAATAAAGGTTCAAACAAGCTCAAAATTGAACCTATGAATCTCAAAATAATAATGGCTCTAATTGGATTAAATATTGAGCCAAATATAGAACACAAACTGGTTTTGATATGCCAAAAACTTGAAGCAGTAAAGAAAGAAAGATAGCTCAAACAAATGCAGAATAGAGCTGAATAAATAATGAAGGATGTTTTAGTTCTCAGATCTTAAGCCTTCACCATTTTTCTTTAATTTTCTGCAAATAAAACTCTATCTGCAGCTTTCTTTTATGCCATAGATCAGCAGCAAGTTAGACTGCTTAATCCTGACTTGACTACTTTTCAATTTCTATTTTAGAAAATAGAGAATAAAAATCTGTTAGACAGTCTAATCCTAACATATAGTAGTTAGGTAGAGAAACTTATGAGTTCAACTGCTTAATCTAAACTCATGGAGGAATAAGAGTAGACTTAGATTAGTTTCTTGTTTTCAATAAAAGAATAAGATATCGATGAAAAGGTTTGCAATTCCAAATGCACCTTCTGAAGAAAAAATCTTAGGAAGTAGGTTGTGTAGGTAGTTGTTTGGGGAAGAATCATTCTACTGATATCAAATGTTCCAATCATCTTTTAAGCAGTTGATCAAAGAAGATAACAAGGTTTTAAAGGTACAAAGCCACTGATATATATCCAGAGAATGTTGTTCTAAGGTTCTTGACACCTCCAAGGAGCTGCCATCCCAAGTTGGAGCTGCTGTTAGCCACCTATAAAAATTTGTCATATCAAACTGTGGCTATATCTCTTTTAAAGCCTTCAAAAGATAGTTTCCTTTGAAAATATATCATCTTTTGAAGTCTGATGATGTTCTTTTCTCTTTAATTTAATATTCACTACTGTTCCATTATTACTCCCAAAGACCCTGTTGGTTACCAAGAGAAAGACTGCTTAAAAACTCCCCCTTTCACTCATTTTTATCATTTTTTCATAAAACATTATTTTCACCTTTTAAACCCCCATTCCCCTTTAAAAACCTACAAAATCTCTTTACACCTGTGAAAATTCCTTTTTTAGGTTTAAAAACCCCTTTTTTCCCTTCTACCGAAAGCCAAAAAAGCCTTGAAAAACCTTCATTTTGGCCTAAGAAACCCATTTTTCTATTAAGGCCTTAAGCCCCTTTGGCCTCAGCCCCAACTCCTTTTCTCTGCATAAGACCCAGAGCTGTAACTCGAATTTAAACCCCCATCGCACAATCGCAATCTGGTTTTTCTATTTTCCTTGTTACCTTTTACTTTCAAAAACTCCGATGTGATTAATCCCTTTTCTTTTAAAAACCCTCGATCCCCTCACCTTCTTCACAAAACCACAGCCCCGCAATCGGGCAGTAGAACACTATAAAAATCCTTTCCCGAACCTTTTTCCTTTGTTTTTTTTTATAAAACCCGACGAAAGGTTTAAATAAATCTGTCCCGTGAATCTCTGCAGATCAACGGCCATCGGCTTGTTGCATCGCAAAACTAAATTGCCTCGCAAGTTTAAAATCACATCGCAAATGTTCATTTGACCCTTTTCTTGGTTCTTTTCCTTTTCTCCAATGCAATCTCACGATCATTTCTCCACCGTTGATCTGATCTACTCCACCCAGATCCAATGCTCCATATCGCTCCATTCTCCAAACCCTTCATTTTGCCTTTTGCCTTCATGATTAAATCTCCACCGTAGATCTAGTTTTTAGATCGACGACTCTCACTCCATCGCAAAATCAGCAATTGTAAAACCATTATCATGTTCCTTTGACCTCTGTTGATTGCGATGCCTCGATGAGATTTAAGCCGTTGAATACACAAGAACCAATAGCTCAGATTAAATCATGCTCCATCATAAGTCCTTCGCCTTCGCGCCCGCCGATTAAATCTCCACCGTTGATCTCCAAAACCAATCCAATGGTCAGCGCTTAATTGCGCATCGCAAAATCAAAAGCCTTGGTATTTTGTCCCCTTTCCTTTTCTCCGATGCGATTAAATCCTAACCATCTATCTCTCCTATATCTAACGGCCCGCACTCAATCGCATCGGCACATTATATTGTCACTTTGCCTTCTCCTCCCGCCGATTGCGATCCTGCGATCAGATCTCCACCATTGGTCTTCTCTGATTAGACGATCCACATTGCTTCCACTTTTCAAACCCTGCCCTTTTCATTTCTCCCCCATCGATAGGTCTTGACCATCTATTCCCATGATCTGACGGTCAGGATCTAAACTTCCACTGACCCTACACACCTTTTTCGCCCGTGCATCTTGCTCTCCATCGCATGCGATCCACACCATTGGATCTACTGCCCCTCATCGAATGGCTGAAACTCCATATCACATAATTTTTCACCTGAATGTTAATGCCACAAAATTACGTGAAATTGGAATTATTAAAAATATAGGTGTCAAGCAATGAATGATATCACGTTTCTTTTGGAGAAATTTCAAAACCACCTCAGAGCTGTGCGAAAACCACTCTAGTTTTCCACCAAACCACCCTTCCCCGTAGCATTGGATTTTCAGTTTGTAATCCTGGCCATTGATTATCAGAATCAGACGTCTCTTCTGCAATTTCCCCACCAAGCCATCGTCTATCTCCTCTGCTCCCAAACACCTCGTTCAAAGAATCCCGGCCGTTGATCATTCTAGATCAACGGCTCTCATTCATCCTACGTCCAAACTTCATTTCAACCCCATTTCGCTTCTGCCAAAGGTTTTTCCCCTTTTTTATTATATTTTCTTCCATTTCATTATAATGTTACCCACTCCGCATTATAAACTCCCTGATTGATCTCAGTCGTTGATCTACCTAGATCAATGGCCCAGACTTAATCTGACCCTCATCCATCCGAACGCCTCCCCATTGAAGTTCATCGAGAAATCTCGATCTTCGATTGATCTGGATCGAAGACCACGATTTATTCTCACCTCCAAACAACCTCTGACCTATTTTCTCTGGGTTTTCTTAATTTTGTTCCTTTTTTGCAGGTTTTAAAACTTTTCCACAGTTTTTTAAATGAAATCAAGGGTCAAGGATGACGATCCCTCAAGCCAATATCAATGAAGAAAGAAAATTTGTAGGGTTCGACCTACAATTTATCCGTGCCTCATGAGCATTGATAAAATTATAAAACCCTCTGTGCGCTTGCAAAAACAACAAAAACACAGTGAACCTTAATTATACAGAGAATATCAGTGTCAAAGGGTGAGATCAAAGAAGAAATCAATGTTTAAAGGTTTTAAACAGAGTTTTGAGGGATTAAGGCATAAATTTGACTATCAAAGGCCTAATCCACACAGTTAAAGATAGTATGAAGACCAGAAGATAAAAATTAGGCCTAATTAAGCCTAAAACACGGGATCAAAGAAAATTAACAGTGTTTTAGGGAAAAACAAGCAGATCTATCAGTCTGAGAAGCCTCCACTGCCACATCAAAGGAAAATTGAATCCTCTCCAACTACCAAAAGCCACCTGTAGCCTCAAAGAAATCAAAAAAGGTATAGTTATTGCCTTATCAGTGATATTTTGTTTAAAAGTGGCCAGAGTTATTGCAAACCTTGCCTAAAAGAGTTTAAAGTCAATAAAATCTGCTAAACAGCCAAATACTTAATGAAAACCAATTAATACAGAGTAAATATCATAAAAATTCTCTGTTGAGCCCCTCAAAGGTTGAGAAGCATTAACTTGTATTAATTGGACCTAGAGATCTTTTCTTTCATTCCACCTCCTCTTTCTTCTATAAATAATTAGAATATGAGAGATTATTGGTTGTTGGACTGTTGATGTAATACTTGTTGTATCGAATTATTGTTGAATGTAAATAAGTTCTGAAGCTCTGAAGCTCTGTTAAGTTATTGAATAAGATAGGCTAGGAAGAGATGTCTATAGCTATGATGAAACATTGGACTTGAAGTATGTAACTAGATTGACATCAATATACAAGCTGATTCTTGGGATCCTTCTCTATATCATTGGTGAAGTACCTCTCACTGTTATTTGTTTTCCTTTCATGTGTGTCATTCTTTTCACTTTTCTCTAATAAAGAACAACAATTATAGAGCTAGGATTTACTGTCAAAAGTACCCTACTCTCACTGATAAGCTTTATCTCTATGTTTTCTACTAATTTTTATATTTAGGAATGACTTAAATTAAGTGTAAACATTATCAAGGAATGTTCGTTAGTCCAAGTCTTGATGTGCAAATGTTAGGTCCCTATATTACTAGTATAGTCCCTTATTGTTGTTAGTGTAACCCCCTTATTGTTATTATTGTACCCTTGTAACCCCCATTTTGTTATTATTGTGCCCTTAAATTATTATTGTTAGGTCGGCTAGGATTACATTGTGGCCCACTATGATTACATTATGGCCACATGGACTCCTATATATAGAAAGGAGGTTTTGTAAATTGTATCATCAAAGAATTGTTCATTTATGTAATGTATTGGAGGTTTCCCCCTTGAAGTGGCTTATTTCTAAGGCGTTCATATCTCTTTTCTTCTATTTTTGGAGCTGGTTACACAACATTTGGTATCAGAGGTTGGGATTCTAGGGTTTCGCTGCTCCAAACAGGTCATCATGGAATTTTCGCTATAACTTTGTTTCTACGAAGTTTCAAAAGCTGAAATTTTTAGGGTGCGAAGCTGAAATCCTGAGGAATATTTTCTAAAAATTTCAGAGCTTGGTTCACAATATTTTCAAAGATATCATCTGTGGAAGTTAGGTCTTTTTTCAAGCTCCTAAACAGGTCATCGTGGCATTTTCGCTATAAAAAATTTTCTACGAAGGTTCGGAATATGAAATTTGTATGGTAAGAAGCTGAAATCCTGAGGTAATTCGTCAAAAAATTTCAGAGCTTGGTTCGCAACATTTTTGGAGATATGATATGTGGAAGGTAGTGATTTTTTAGGCTCCTGAATTTCATCTCAAAGAGGTGATCGTGGGAAAAGTTTAACAACTCTCTCTTTGGGTAGTGGATTTGAGTGCCGTAAAAAGTGGTCGCAAGTACACAGACTGTAGTTTCTTGGCTATCAATTTCAGATACAAAGGACAAAACAGTGACATGTGCAATTCCTACAAGTGTGCACTACTGAACCAGTCCAGAATTAGGTCATTGTGGGAGATTGGACACAACTTTGTCTCGGGGAATCCAAATTAGATCAGACCTGTGGAATTTGAAAGAAGCTTTAGAGGGATACTACAGAGCTGAATTTTAGATATTTAAGATTTTCAATTACAAAGATAATTCAATTTCAATATCAAGCTCCTCAAAGCAAGTAAAAGGTATCAATATTGGATTCTAAAATGGCACCTAAAAAGAATTCAACACCCATTAAGCCTTCAGAAGGCTCTACCATGACTCATGAAGATGAAGAATTGCAACATGATCTATCAAAATTACAAGAGCAAGTGCAACAAATTTCACTCTCGCAAAAAGCAACAAAAAATGAAATGGAAATTTTGAAGAAAGGCGTGGAAGTGAAGATGGACGGTTTGAAGAAAGGCATGGAAGCTAAGATGGATGGCGTGGAAGTGAAGATGGATGGTTTGAAGAAAGGTGTGGAAGCTAAGATAGATGGCATGGAGGCTGGCATGGAATCTAAAATGGATGAGATGGAAGCTAAGATCGATGAGAAAATGGAAAACATGAAGAATTTTCTAAAAGCGGACATGGAAGGTTTGACAAAGTTTATACAAGAAAGGTTTCCTAATGGTGAAAAGATAGTAGAAGAACCTCATGATGAGAAAAAAATAAATGTTAATTTTGATTTCATAAACTCTAATGTTGGCGGGAAGAACCACCATATTCCAAAGATGGATATGAGGAAGTTTGATGGAAAGGATCCTGTAACATGGATACTACAGATGGAGCAATATTTTGATCTCCATAACGTGAAAAACACACAAAAGGTACGCATTGCAACTTTAAATTTAGAACAAAATACATTTTTATGGTATCAATGGCTTTGCTCCCGTAAAAAAATTGTCACTTGGTCAATTTTTACGGAGGAAATGATAGCACATTATGAGGATACAAAGAGCAACACCTTCTTTAGCCAATTGATAAATCTCAAACAAAAGGGTTTAGTGGGGCAGCACATTGAGGACTTCCAAAAATTGAATATAAGGGTAACTAATATTCCAGAGGAACACATGATTGATCTCTTATTAGGTACTCTAAAGGATAACATCCAACATGAAGTTCGTGTTTTGGAACCTGATTCATTAGAGAAGACATTCAGGTTGGCAAGAAAAGTTGAATGTAAAATTATGGCGACAAGGAAGCCTACCACTCAATTCTATAAAGAAGGAAGTGTTTCTACACCTAGATTTCCACAACCTACAAGGTTGACACCACAACAATTGGAAGAAAAAAGAGCAAAAGGGCTTTGCTACAGTTGTGATAGAAAATACACTAAAGGTCATAAGTGTGTTGAAAAGAAATTATTTTACATAGATTGTGAAGAAGAAGAAGAAAATGAAAAAGAAGAGGATATACACCAGGAACCAGCCATAGAAGAGGAAGAAATGAATCCAACCATATCATGTAATGCACTGGCAGGAATTACCACTCCTCAAACTCTCAAGATAGTAGGACGGATCAAGAAGAAAAGGGTAATAGTGTTGATTGATTCAGGTAGCACCCATAATTTTATTCATTGTAAGGTAGCCAAGGAATTAAATTGTTTCCTATACCCAGCACCAGAATGTCAAGTGATGGTTGCAAATGGAGGAACTATAAATTGCTCTAGAAAATGCCATAATATCAAGCTAACCATGGGGGAATATGTGTTGACAAGTCCAATGCTTTCCATTCCTATGGGAGGTGCTGATGTTGTACTAGGAGTACAATGGTTACAATCTTTGGGGACGGTAGCTTTTAATTTTCAAAAACTTTTCTTGAAATTTTTTTCAGAAGGAAAGGAAGTCGAATTACGGGGTATTGAAGGGAAGCCGGGAAGGATAATAAGCTCTAATGTCATGACAAAGCTTCTAAAGAAATAACAACTAGGCGTAATTGCACAATTATGCTCACTAGAAGTTCCGACATCAAAATCATCTATTTCTGCAGATCTCCAACAAGTCTTGGACAATCATTCCAAGGTGTTTGAAACTCCCAAAGGACTCCCACCTATTCGGGATCATGATCATGCTATTCATTTGATTCCAGGAAGTGTTCCTCCAAACATCAGGCCTTATAGATATCCTTACTTCCAAAAGAGCGAAGTTGAACGTATGATTGCAGAAATGTTAGAGGCGGGTATAATTCAACCCAGTCAAAGTTCTTTCTCTGCTCCTGTAGTGTTGGTACACAAGAAGGATGGATCATGGCGAATGTTTCCGGATTATAGGGAGCTCAATAAGCTCACCATTAAAGACAAATTTCCCATTCCTGTGATTGATGAATTATTGGATGAATTACATGGAGCAATTTATTTTACCAAGTTGGATCTTCGTTGAGGATATCATCAAATTAGAATGAAGACTGAAGATATTCCAAAAACAACATTTCGAACTCATGAGGGTCATTATGAATTTTTGGTCATGCCTTTTGGCCTTACCAATGCACCTTCTACATTTCAAGGGTTGATGAATTCCCTTTTCAAACCCTTCCTTAGAAAATTTGTGCTAGTATTTTTTGATGATATACTAATCTACAACAGGTCTTGGAAGGATCATGTTCAACATGTTGACAGGGTGCTCAAACTATTGCAGGAGAAACAATTATATACAAAAACATCCAAATGTTTCTTTGGAGTACAAGAGGTGGAATATTTGGGTCATATTGTATCTCACGAGGGTGTTAAGGTAGACCCTAACAAAATTAAAGCCATTAAGGAATGGAAAGTCCCCACAACAATAAAGCAGTTGTGAGGATTTCTCGGGTTAACAGGGTATTATCGCAAGTTTGTTAAGAATTATGGGAGAATAGCAGCACCTCTAACAACATTATTGAAGAAAGATGCATTTTCATGGACTCCTGAAGCAACTAAGGCATTTGAACATCTTAAAGAGGCAATGTGCCTAGCACCGGTCTTAGCTACGCCAGACTTCACAAAAACCTTTATTGTGGAATGTGATGCCTCAGGAAATGGAATTGGTGCTGTTTTAATGCGGGAAGGAAGACCCATTGCTTTTGAAAGTCGTCCAATCAAAGGAAAGTATTTACAAAAACCTATTTATGAGAAGGAAATGTTAGCAATACTGCATGCACTAAAGAAATGGTGAACTTACCTAATGGGAAGACACTTCAAGGTAAAAGCTGATCATGATAGTCTTAAACACTTTTTGGAACAAAGAATATCTTCAGAAGAGCAGCAAAAATGGGTCACAAAGATGTTGGGTTATGACTTTTAAATAATCTACAAAAAAGGGAAGCTAAATGTTGTTGCAAATGCACTCTCAAGAAAGAATGAAGAGGTGGAAGCATTGCTTTGTGCCATTTCTATTATCCAGCCAGATTGGATAACCGAAGCAAGAGATGAATGGAAGAAGGACGAAGAAGTGTGGACACTCATTCAAAAGTTGCAGCAAGATCCTAGTACATCTGATACATTTAGTTGGAAAAATGATTCCTTATGGTACAAAGATCGCTTATATCTTTATAAGAATTCCCAACTGAAACAAAAGATTCTTCTGGAATTGCACACTTCTCCTTTAGGAGGACACTCAGGATTTTTAAAAACTTACCACAGGGTGAAGAAATATTTTTTTGGGATGGCCTTAAATCTGATATTCAAAAGTTTGTGGCGGAATGTTTGGTTTGCCAGCAGAATAAAGTGGAGAAAATTAAGACCCCGGGACTTCTACAACCTTTATCCATTCCAAGTCAACGTTGGGAGGAGATTTCAATGGATTTTATCATAGGTTTACCGAAGTCCGAAGGAAAGAATGTCATCATGGTGGTAGTTGATAGACTTACCAAGTATGCACACTTTTGTGCATTATCTCATCCATTTAAAGCAAGTACGGTTGCTACTACATTTATGGACAGAATTCAAAAGCTACATGGAAGCCCAAGGGTTATTGTGAGCGATAGAGATCCCATTTTTACTGGAAATTTTTGGACGGAGTTATTTTCTTGTTTGGGTACTCAATTAGCTCATAGCTCATCTTATCATCCTCAAACTGATGGTCAAACTGAGATAGTAAATAAATGTTTGGAAGGATATCTTCGTTGTTTTGTATCTGATAAACAAACACAATGGGTCAAGTGGTTACCTCTCGCTGAATGGTGGTATAACACTTCCTTCCATACTGCAGCAAAAATGACCCCAATTATGGCACTTTATGGATATCATCCACCATCGATCACATCATCTTTAAGGGAAAATTCGAAGGTTCAAGCAGTGGAAGATCACATCGAGCATCAGCAAGAAGTTCTCCAACTCTTAAAGGATAACCTGAATTTGGCACAAAATCAAATGAAACAACAGGCGGATCAACATCGCAGCGAGAGAAGTTTTGATGTAGGAGATTGGGTATTTTTACGGCTACAACCATATAAACAAATTTCCCTCAAGAAAGCTAAGAAGGATAATAGATTATCTCCAAAATACTATGGTCCTTACAAGGTGTTGCAAAATATTGGTACTATGGTATACAAATTGGACCTAGAGATCTTTTCTTTCATTCCACCTCCTCTTTCTTCTATAAATACTTAGAATATGAGAGATTATTGGTTGTTGGACTGTTGATGTAATACTTGCTATATCGAATTATTGTTGAATGTAAATAATTTCTGAAGCTCTGAAGCTTTGCTAAGTTATTGAAGAAGATAGGCTAGGAAGAGATGTCTATAGCTATGATGAAACATTGGACTTGAAGTATGTAACTAGATTGACATCAATATACAAGCTAATTCTTGGGATCCTTCTCTATATCATTGGTGAAGTACCTCTCACTTTTATTTGTTTTCCTTTCATGTATGCCATTCTTTTCACTTTTCTCTAATAAAGAACAACAATTATAGAGCTAGGATTTACTGTCAAAAGTACCCTACTCTCACTGATAAGCTTTATCTCTATGTTTTCTTCTAATTTTTATATTTAGGAATGACTTAAATTAAGTGTAAACATTATCAAGGAATGTTGGTTAGTCCAAGTCTTGATGTGCAAAACTTGAAAGGAAGTTCTTGAATGATATTTTCAGTACATGCTAAGTAGAGTTAAACTAGAGAATTTTATGGTTTGCCTTGCTTTCTAGTTCTTTCTCCAAAGGTTGTTTGAAATTTTCCCAAAGAGTATACGAAAGTAGATCATGATTGTAATACATCTGACCTAGTCTTAGCTGCACTTTGTTTTCTTATCTATTTTCATCTCTTCTGAAAGTAGTCTAGTGAGATTACTAGATTATTGTCTGATAAGTTAGCTTTAATACAAGCTTGTCCAAAGAAGTTTTATGGTTAGCCCCGTCTTTGGTTGGTTTCAAACAATTTCTTAAAAAGGCTTTTCTTGTATGGAAATTTGATAAATTCCTTGTTGAAATTATTGGCTTTTTCCACTTTCTCAACACTTTTAATGTTCCACTCCATCATTTAATCTAAAGGATCTTTTGATATAGATGGCTTGCCCCTTGGACCACTCTTGAAATTTTTGTACAAATAAACCTTTCTATGACTCCATAGCCCAATGGATTAAAGCTGCTTCACACTAATCTTATCTGTTGAAAGCTTCTCAATATACTTTCATCCTCACCGTTTGAAACTCTTTCATTTTGTGATATTCCATCTAATTAAATATCATACCCGACCAACCAAAACAAAACAAAAAAACCCTTGTTCTTAATAAATAGCCTAACATCATACCAAAAGAATTAAAGATAAATCCATCTTTGCACTTATAGAGAGATCCCTCTCTGGATTCAGGAGGGCTAGATCCTAGAATCCCAAAGTGGTTTTTGATGTTGTCTCTGCAGCATTTAGTCTTGTCACTCTGTTAAATTATAGAGACTTAAAAAATCTAACCCTAACCTTGACCTTAACTTTACCCTTAACCTTGACCTTAACCTTAACCTTGACTTTGACCTTAACCTAGCCTTAACCCTAACCTTAACCTTAACCCTTAACCTAACCTTAACCTTAACAATAACCTAACCTTAACCTTAATTATAACCTGACCTTAACCCTTAACCTAACCTTAACCTTAACTATAACCTAACCCTCACCTTAACCTAACCTTAACCTTAACCTTAACCTAACCTAACCTTAACCTTCCCCTAACCTTAACCTTAACTTTACCCTTAACCTTACCTTAACCTTAACTTTAACCTTAACTTAACCTAACCTTAACCTTAACCAAACCCTTAAACTTGACTTTAACCTTAACCGTAACCTTAACCTTAACCTAACTAAACCCATAACCTTAACCTTAACCTAACCTTAACCTTGACCTTAACTATAACCTAACCCTAAGCTTGACCAAACCTTAACCTTAACCTTAACTTAACCTTAAACTATCTTAATATTAACTATAACCTAACCCTAATATTTACCAAACCTTAACCTTAACCTTAACTATACCCTTAACCTAAGCTTAACCTTAACCTTAACCTTGACTTTACCCTTAACCTTAACCTTAACTTTACCCTTAACCTAAGCTTAACCTTAACGTTAACCTTAACTATAACCTAACCCTAACCTTAACCTTAACCTTAACCTTAAATTTATCTTAACCTTAACCTAACCTTAACCTTAATGTTAACCTAACTATAACCTTACTATTAACCTTAACCTTGAACTTAACTATAACCTAACTCTAACCTTGACCAAACCCTTAACATTAAACTTAACCCTAACCTTGACCTTGACCTTAACCTTAACCGCAACATTAACCTAAACTAACCTTAAACTTAACCTTACCCTTTACCTTAAACTTAACCTTGACCTTAAATATAACCTAACCCTAACAATGACCAAACCCTTAACCTTAACCTTAACCTTCTCCTAACCTGAACCCTAACCTGAACCTTAACCTAAAATTAACTATAACCTTAACATTAACTTTACCCTTAACCTAACCTTAACCTTACCCTAATGATACTAAACCCATAACCTTAACTTTAACCTTAACTTTACCTTAACCTTGACTTTACCCTTAACCTACCCTTAACCTTAACCTAACCCTTAACCTTAACAATAACCTAGTCGTAACCTTAACCTTCCCATAACCATAACCTTAACCTTGACTTTACCCTTAACCTAACCTTAGCCTTAATTTTAACCTAACCCTAACCTTGACCAAACCCTTAAACTTAACTATAATCTAACCTTAACCTTAACCAAACCCTAACCTTACCTTAATAACCATAACCTTAACCTTGACCTTAACTATAACCTAACCCTAACCTTGACCAAACCCTTAACCTTACCCTTAACCTTAACGCTTAACCTTAACCTTGACCTTAACTATAACCTTAACCTGACTAAACCCATAACCTTAACCTGAACATTACCTTGACCTTAACTATAACCTAACCCTAACCTTGACCAAACCCTTAACCTTAACCTTACCCTTAAATTTAACCTGACTAAACCCTTAACCTAACCTTAACCTTAACCTTAACCTTAACCTTAACTTTACCCTTATCCTTGAATTTAACCTTAACCTTCCCCCTTAACCCTAACCTTGACCAAATTAACCTGACTAAACCCGTAACCTTAACCTAACTTAACCTTGACCTTGACCTTGAACTTAACCTTAACCTTACCCTTAACCTTCACCTTAACCTGACCTTAACCCTAATATTAACCTTTACCTAACCTTAACCTTCCCTTAACCTTAACCCTAACCTTAACGTTGACTTTACCCTTAAACAAACCTTAATCTTAACTTTAACCTTAACTTAACATAACTTTAACCTTAACCTTATCTTAACCTTAACCTAACCTTACCCTTAACCTTAACCTTAACCGAACCTTAACCTTAACCTTAGGCTTAACCTTCCCATAACCTTAACCTTGACCTAATCATAACCTTAACCTTACCTTAACCTAAGTTAACCTTAACCTTCACATTCACCTTCACCTTAACCTTGCCCTAACCTTACCCTTAACCTTAACCTTACCTTAACCTTAACTTTACCCTTAACCTTGACTTTAACCTTAACCTTCCCCTAACCTTAACCTTAACCTTCCCCTAACCTTAACCTTAAACTTAACTATAACCTAACCCTAACCATGACCAAACCTTAACCTTAAGGTTAAGGGTTAAGGTTAAATTTAAGGTTAAGGTTAGGTAATAGTGAAGGTTAAGGGTAAAGTTAAGGTTAAGGTCAAGGTTATGGTTTGGTCAGGTTAAGGTATGGTTAAGATAAGGTTAAGGGTACATGTTTAGTAATATTAAATTCAAGCTGAAGGTTATGTTAAGGGTAAAGTCAAGGTTAAGGTTAGGTTAAGGTAAGTTAAAGTTAAGATTACGGTTATGGTTATGGTTAAGCTTAAGGTTAGGTTAAGTTAACGTTAAGGTTAAGGTTTGGTCAAGGTTAGGGTTAGGTTATAGTTAAAGTTAAGGTTAAGGTCAAGGTCAAGGGTAAGGTTATAGTTAAAGTTAAGGTTAAGGTTAGGTTATGGTTTAAGTTAAGGTTAAGGTTAAGGTTAAGGTTAAGGTTAAGGTTAGTTCAAGGTTAGGGTTAGGTTATAGTTAAGGTCATGGTTAGGTTAAGGTTAAGATTAGGTGAAGGTTAAAATTAGGTTAAGGTTAACGTCAAGGTAATGGTGAAGGTTAAGGGTAAGTGTTGTGCTCAACTTAGTGTTCCTAAATTGAGGTCATTAATTGTCAACCAGGGCTAGTAAACTACTGAAGTGTGGTGCACTGTATGTGCTTAGGTATCTGTTTCTCACTACGTTTTGTTTAGTGTTTTTATGATGTTTTTGGTTTTATGGTTTTTATGTTGAAAAAGAGCTAAGAATGTTTACACTAAAACAGAGTGAAACTATTCTAAACTAGGTGTGCACTAAAGGACAGAAAATGCAAAGCTTGATAAGGATTCATAGCAAAGAAACAAATCACAACATGAACTCAGTAACCCATATCATGAACTCATCCAATTCATTCATTTAGAGATATGTTGGAATATCTTGAGAAAAAGGATAAGTTTTTAGTGCAGGTGAGGTTTAAGTGAAGTCAACAATCAACTTACAATGTTACAACATCTCATCCATGGTTAAAGGTTTATTGGAACATAATTGGAAAATAACATTTGTAGCACAATAATATTTCTACTCTAAACTAACTTCTAATTCTATTCTGCAACTCAATTTAGCACTACTAGGCCTCATTCAAAATTTATAGATTTCTTTTTAGAATAGTCTTTGAGAAAAGGCTTGTTTGTGAAATTGTAAAAAGGTTGCAAAATACTCAAGGCCTTAAACTGATATTACTAGCTTCTGTCCAGATGATGATGTATTAATATGAAGTTAGAACAAAAGAAGTTTTGTAGATAATGAAGACCGTGGTATCTAAATTTAACAACTAATACAATTTAAATGCAATGGATAACAACTAAACTAGAATGCTAATACAGTGAACTAAGACTAAACTAGAGTCCTATTATCTAACTTGAAATGAGTTGGAGCTGAACTAGAATGATACTAATACAGTGAAAAAAGTTAAACTAGAGTACCATTATCCAGCTTGAAATATAGTGACAGAATTAAAATATAATGACATCTACCTCCGGAGTATTGACTGAGCTAAAATGCAACTAATTCTATGAAATGCTACAGCCCTGTCTTGTTCAAGATGAGTGATATTTTGGAATAGTTTGTACAAACAAGTCTAGCTGTATCATTCAGTGCAAATGGGCATAAAAAACATAACAATACGCAGGTAAACTAAAACACCACAGCTAAGTCTTATCCAGAGTTATTGATATTTTGGAAGAGATTGATGAGAATAGGACTAGCTGTAACAACTAATTATCATTGAACACAAAAACGTAAAGTTCTAAATTGCTACAATTATGCCTCATTCCGGATTAGTGATCTTTTGGAATACTTCATGAGAACAAAGCTAAACTGTAGTATCCAATGTAAGCAAAGTTTAGAAAACTATTTAAATTGAGAATGAAACAAAGCTACGGCTACTTATCTAAACCAAATGCATAACGCTTCATGGGCAGTAGGGGCCCTCTACCACCGGATCAGCACGTGGATCTACTCAATATTGACTCAGCTTGTGCAATAAAATGATTTCTCTTTCATTAAAGGAGAAATTCTTCAAAACAGAGTATTTACGGCCTTCCAAAATCTAGCAACAAAAACAAAATCTAACCAACAGTTTCTCGGTCTCCCGAGTCATACTTATAATGAAATTACATAACTACTTCTTGAGAAAAATAGGGATAAGTGTCTTTCCCATTCCTAATCAAATTAA
Source organism: Pinus albicaulis (assembly GCA_034641835.2). Classification (NCBI taxonomy): domain Eukaryota; kingdom Viridiplantae; phylum Streptophyta; class Pinopsida; order Pinales; family Pinaceae; genus Pinus; species Pinus albicaulis. The sequence continues at coordinate 988,697,894 of CM076578.1, read as the reverse complement.
AACTCTTATTAACAGTCTTGTGCTTTACTGTGGACATCTGTAGAGTCTGTGTTTTGATAGGAAACTGCCTCTCTTCTTCGTGCATAACCGCTTTGATACTTTAACTCAGACTTCGTGGGGAGCAAAAAATGATGAGGGAATGATGTGGAATACAACCATATGTGTTTTTTCCTGAGATGACACCTGGAACCTGCGTAGACATGAAGACAGCTACAGAATCAGAAACTAGCTACATAATGTCTGCATTCTGTAGCTAGGTGTAATAAAAAAGTACTACAACAACGAAATCATGAAAACATAGCAAGTTAGACATTATATACAATCTCAAAGCAATTTTAACTAATCTTATTGATCATTTAAGCCTGAAATTAATAATGGACAAAGGAAATGAAGTGGAATGTGGTGGAAGAGAAGAACATCTTTGAAGCTCAACATACCCCCACTGCTAGGTTCTTGCATGTCCTCATGCAACTATTCCATGAAATCTGAGACTTCTGCAAGGGCATCCAACCCTCTTCTTCTACTTTTTCTGGCAGCCAATGGCCTTCTGGGCTTCCTTATGACTAAATTGAATCTCAAATTTATGAGTACCCTGGTTAACCTTTTATTTTTCTTTTTCAATTTTTCACTGGCCTTGTACAACTTTTGCATTTGTAGAGACAGATTTGAGTTCATATCAGTTTTCAGCTTAATCTACTCCCTTAGAATTTCATTCTCATTCTTGATATTCCTATTGAGTACTTCTAACTCATATTTATCTCTTCTTAGGATATCAATTACAGATTTTGGTGGACTAGGAGTTCTGTATTTACTTTCTGAAGCTCTCTTCTCTAGTGTCTCAACATAATTGTAAATTTCTTGCTATGCTAGGCCTATTTCAGGATCTTCTTCATCAAAATCTTCCTCATACTGATGCTCGGGTGTTTCTTCATCCTCAATGTTTATAATTCCAGTTTGTCTAATCTTTGTTTTCTTTAGTATCCTTCTAAGTCTGTGGCTCTGTCTTGGTTGAGATGGCCCTTCTCCTTTTTCTCTGGTAGATTTCCTTATTATCCTCTCTTTCTTAAGCTGCTTCTTAATTTGGGCCAATTTCTCAGAAATCATTTCTTCACTATCCTCTTGTATTGTTTTACTAGTTTCAGTTTCAGTTTTGGAGGTTTTCCATCTTCTGCTTCTTTTTGTAGATTTGTCTTTAGGTGGAGGTTCTTTGGGTTCTTAAAAGTGATTCCTCACTAAGAACTCATCCCAATTATCTCCCATTTTCTCAAATGATATTAAATCAAGATTTTTACTAAACCATGGTGGTATAAGGTTGTTTCCAGAAATTGAACTCTATTTTGAACACTTGAGTAAATTTTTGCAAAATGAGTAACATGTTCCTCCAATTATTCTTTAATGTCGAGCTAGGAATACCCTTTTTAAAAATGGAAACATCCATACCTAGTGACTTGAGTATTTTCTTCCATGTCTCGTTATGAAATTATTTATTTTTGAACCACTTTTCTCCTTGTCTAGGTAGTTTCATTGCCTATGCAATGAAAGCCTCTGTAACAGTGAATTTAATGTCTCCTATTTTGACCTCAGCTCCATTGAAGGACCTTGCAAATGTTTTAGTCACCTTTTTGTGAAAACCACTAAATTCTCCAAAAATTGCAACCACCCGGCTTGCTGTAACATTTCTCTGATTTGTGGATAACACTCCAAGTACTTAGTTCCAACCAGTTTAGTCCTCACTATGAGACCCATAGTTTTTCTTTCCAACCTTCAAATTACTGCTCCTCTGCTCACAGTGAAAATGACTATTAAAGAGATGTTTTTGCCCCACAGATGCTTCCTCTGTTTTACAGACCGAAATGGTTAAGAGTTGGCTATGGGAAAGAATGATATGGAGTGGTTACGAAATGAGTATAATGAAGTGAGGGTGATGTAAACGAATTAATGAGTTGGGAAACATCTTGGAAGAAAATACCACGGAGATATTTCGTAGGAAATTCAAAATCATCATTAAATGCTTAAGCCTAGTGACGTGACTAATCCAATCACCTCAGTACTTTAACCATTAAGTTTTTAAATGATGATTAGATATGGTATTTGGAATGGCGGAATAGAAGGAATTTTATCCAAAGTTTTTATGAGAGGTTTGTTAGGCATGATCAACACAATTAATTAAAACAACTTTTTGAATTATACATAACTTAACTATACTAAAAATTTTCATGATCTGTCATTATAATAATTTCATAACTTTTACCTTTGCCTTTCCTCCGATTTTTGTGATCTTCATATGATTTGTTCTCCCCTGAAAATCATTAATCCTTGATTTTGCTTGTTGTCATGGATATGCAGGATAATTTTGTTGCAGATCAAATAATTACTGGACAGTGCCTTCAGGATCTCTGGCTGCAGAATGTCTGTATGGCTGCAGAATGTCTGATTAGCTGCAGAATGTCTGACTGATTGCATAATGTACCTGTAGAAGACTTGAAACATGAAATGGAATGGTTTGGAGCATGAATGGAATGTTGTATGGAATGAGTGAAAATGGATAATGAAATATGGTGTAATGAAATATGAATGAAGTGAATAATGGAGTAAAATGGATCATAACTTATGAAGTGGAGTGGAGTATGAAAAGTAGCCTGCAATTCATGATGTGTATTATTCAATTGCAGAAAAACATCAAACTTAAAAATCTAGGATGGAAATGAGGTGGACCATGGAGTGAAATGAATGAAGTGTGGATGAATGAGTGAAATGGAGTATGGATGAATGGAGTGAGAGGATCATAAGTGAAATGGATCTGCAGTTATGATTTTGTAATAACTGCTTGCAGAAAGAATAGATTTGAAAAGCTAGAGTGTCAGAAAGATTCTGATTTTCACTCCACCTTTTTTGTATAAACATGCCAATCAGTGATTGGTTTTCATTTTTACACTTTATTTTTTATTTTTATTTATTTATTTTTTCAATCATCTGACTTCAGAAAATTTAATTAAGTTGATGAAGAAGAAAAATTCTTCTTCATTAACTTCACATCATTGTTTTCCTGGAATCTCTTGACAATTTTTTCTCTTGAGAGTGGTTTGTGATACAGCTTCAATCTATGACCATTCACAAGAAAAGTGACCTCTTCTTCATATATTGTCCTGATTTTTATTGCTCCATTGTCAAAAATTCTTATAATTTCATATGTACCAAGCCAATGTGTTTGGAATTTACCTTGGAAATCCTTGAACTTTGAATCAAACAAGAGAGCTCAGTCACCTTCTTTGAATTTCTTTTCCTTGATGTAATTATCATGCCATCTAGTCCCTTGATGTTGGAATATACTTGTTTTCTGAACTTCATCTTGTCTAATCTCATCCAATTCATTAATCTGCTCCAATATGTTCTTTTGTGCCTCTGATAGATCAAGTCCTAGCTGAACTGCCATTTTGAAAGTTTGAATCTGGAACTCTATGGGAAACAAAACTTGCTTTCCATAAAAAAGTTCATAAGGAGTATGGCCTGCTGTGCTTCTCCATGTAGTTCTATAGGCCCACAAGGCTTCAGGAAGCCTATCTACCCAATATCTTCTATGTAAATGGACAGTCTTCATTAGGATCCCTTCAATGACCTTATTAGTAGATTCCACTTGACCATTTGCTTGTGGATGATAGGGAGTAGATTTTCTGTGTCTGATTTTGTACCTCTCCATAATTTGTTCCACTAGCCTTGATGTAAATTGAGCTCCTTGATCTGTAGCAATTTCCCTTAGGACACCAAAACGAGTAAAAATATCCTCAAAAAGAAAATTAACTACAGATGCTTTAGTAGCAGAAAGTAATGGTTTGGCCTCTACCCATTTAGTAACATAATTAGTGAAAACTAATATATATTTATTTTGTCTTGATGGAGGACCAATAGGTCCTAAAAAATCCAAAGCCCATTTTTCAAAAGGTTCAATATGTACCTGAGGCTGTAATGGCATCTCACCTGAAGGAGAAGGTTTCGCTACCCTTTGGCAACTGTCACACCTTTTAACATACTCTTTAGCATCTTTGAAAAGGGATGGCCAATAATATTCCAAATGAAGGATCTTATAGGCTATCCTTTTATCAGAAAATTTTCCACCACAAGGTTCATCATGACATGCCTTGAGAATCTCAGGCATCTCATCTTCCTGAACACATCTCCTAATGATAAAATATGGACCTGTCTTGTATAACTCATTAGCAACCCATGAATATTTTGCACTGTCATAAATGCTTTTTCTTTTGTCTCTTGCATTCATTATTGAAGGAAATTTCCCTGAAACTAAATAATTAGCAATGTCAGCAAACTAAGGAGTTTGAGTAGAAATTGCAAAAATATATTCATCAGGAAATTGATCTTCAACTGAGGTATTGTCTTGGATGTTTTGGAGTCTAGATAGGAAATCAACTACTGTGTTTTATTTTCCAGGCCTATCTAGAATGGTAATGTTGAATTCTTGTAAAATTAATAACCATCTTATGACTCTTCCATTAGTAATTGATTTGTTCATTAAATATCTAATTGCAGAGTGATCTGTGTGAACAAAAGTTTCATAGCCTGTTATATAGTGTTTGAATTTGTTTATGGCATGAACAACAGCTAAAAACTCTTTTTCAATTACAGTATAATTTAACTCTGAAGGAGTCAAATTTTTATTGGTATAGTAGATGGCATAAGGAATCAGGTCTTTTTGTCCCAATACTACTTCTAGAGCTGTATCTGAGGCATCTGTTGAAATATGAAAAGGTAGCTTCCAGTTAGGTCCCCTTAAAATAGGTGCTTCAGAGATTTTTGTTTTCAGGGTCTCAAAGGCTAACTTGCAATTGGGATTCCGCTTAAATTCACAGTCTTTGGTAAGTAATTTGAAAAGTGGAGATGTTATCTTGGTGAAGTTTTCTATAAACCTTCAATAATATCCTGTAAATCCAAGAAAACTCCTAACATATTTTTGGCAACCTGGAATAGATAAGTTAAAGATGACTTCAACTTTTGACTCATCAACTCTAATCCCATCCCCTGAAATGTGATGACCCAAAACAATTCCTTTAGTAAGAATCATAAAACACTTTTCATGACTTAGTGAAAGATTTGCTTCTTTACATCTCTTTAAGAATTTTTCCAAGTTTTCTAAGGCTTCTTCAAATGTGTTTCCATAAACTGTGAAATCATCCATATATACCTCTACAAAATCATGTATTAGATCTGAAAAAATTCCTAGTACTGCCCTTTGAACTGTTGTGGGTGCATTGCATAGTCCAAATGGAAATACTCGGTAAGCATAGGTACCCCAAGGAAAGGTAAATGTGGTTTTTTCTTGATCTTCCAATGCTACTTGGATTTTATTATAACCACTAAACCCATCTAAAAATCAGAAGTACTTTTTGCCAGCTAATGTTTCTAACACCTGATCTATGAAGGGTAAGGGAAAATGATCTTTAAGAGTAGCTTTGTTTAATTCCCGGTAGTCAATACATACCCTCCATTTACCATTTTTCTTTGGCACAATTACCAAAGGAGAAACCCACTGACTATCTGAAATAGGATAGATAAAGTTGACATTCAATAATTTCTGCAATTCTTCTTTAACAATCTCCCTAAGATTTGGATTCATCCTTCTCTGAGGTTGTCTGATTGGTTTACAATTTTCCTCTATGTAGATGTCATGAGTGCAAGTCTTGGGGCTTATCCCTTTCATATCATTGTACTCCCATGCATATGTAGAATAATGTCTCTATAATATCTTGACTAGCTCTTCTTGTTGAGATTTATCTAGGTTCTTGTTTATGTTTAAAGTTTTGCCTAGAAATATCTCAATTGTAGAGCTACCAAATTTATCCATGGAATAGAGAGACATTTGCCTTCATGACAAAAAATCAATGTTGGATTCTTCTTGAGATTGTTCATGTTTATATTCCGAAGAGGATTCAAATTTTTCCAAGGTATTTAGAATTTGGCTATCTTCACTAATTTCTAAAATTGTGAAGAGAGGTTGTAAGTCTTCTTCATCCTCTATACATTGAGTATCATCTAATTCTGTAATTTTTATTGCTGGAGGATACAAGGTAAATTTCTTGATTGAACTACCATCAGAGATATACATATCACCGGATCTACAACTAATGAAAACATCAGCTTTAACTAACCAAGGTCTTCCTAATATAATAGGGTGTCCTCTTAGATTATTCTTAGGAGTTAGGATCATAAAATCCACAGGATACTCCCAAGAATCTAGGGACACTTGAATGTCTTCTATTACCCCATCAAGTTTAATCATAGATCTATCTTCTAATTGTAATAATGTGGGTGTAAAAAGAAGATTAGGAAGTTTCAGTTTATCCATGATTTGTCTACTCATGATATTGATTGTTGCTCCTAAATCAATGAGTGTGTTTTGGATCTCAATTCCATTGATGTGAATTTTGACAACTGGATTTCCTGGGTCTAGATACTTTGGAATAACAATCTTACCCATCATGATATCTGCTATTTTTCCTGCTAGTCGAATTTTCTTTATCTCTCTTATTCTTTTTCTTGTTTTCTTCATGCTCAACTCCTTTATTGTTTTTGCTAAGATTGGAATTTCCTTGATGGATTGCAATAATGGAATCTTAATACAAAAATTTCTCATCTCATCTAGGAAATCATAATTAGGCACCATAATTTGTTTTTCTACACCCCTATCAATTTGTAGTCTTTCTGGGAAGGGAGGTGTAGAAGTGGATGTTGATGGATGCTCTAATATAGGAGTTGAAATTATTGGTTCTTTTTGTTTTGATTTTTCAATGTTTGAGTCTTGGAAATTTGTGTTCTCTTTAGGACTTTTATTTACCCGTAGAGAATCTTCCTTAGAATTGCCTTTCTCTTGTATGATTACAGAAGGTTTTCTCTTTTCAAGTATTCTTTCAGACCTAAGTTGAACATCACTAAGGTCTAAAGGAGTGATAAAATATGTTGGAAACTATTGGCCTTCTATCATGTATGTGTTCTGAGGATTTTTATTGTTGGAGTTTGGTATGGGTTTGGCAGGCAACTGATTTGCTTTCTGAGGAAATGGTAATGGAAGTGGTTGATTTTGATGTTGTGTATTTTGAGGATTTTGTTGAGGAGAGAAATGTGGATATGGTGGATAGGATGGTGGATATTGGTAATACTGAGAGTATATTCCATAGGGATATTTTGTTCCTTGCGCCCAGGTTTGTGATTGATTTTGAAATTGGGGCCAAGGTTGCTGCCAAGAATTCCAATTTGGTGGAGGTTGATTATACATTTGATCATGGAATCCTTGTGTTTGAGGTCCTTGCCAAGGCCTTCTAGAGACAAAATTGAGAGATTTTGTGGAACTTGTAGGAGTATCTTCTTGAAAGATAGCTTTCAGACTAGGAAGTGAAGGACAATTCTTGGTCTTATGTTTTTCTAAACAAATTACACAAGTCTCCACAACTTTGGCATCCAAAGGGCACTCTCTCAGGGCATGTTTCTTTCTAAATTTGGGACAAAAGATTGCTAAGGCATCAGATTCAGCTTTTTTCTTGTTTTGTAACTTAAGGGTGTCTATTTGTTCACTAAGACTCCCCAAGATATCAGATTTGAACTCATCAAGCATATTTCCTATTTCTTTCATAATTACTGTCCCAGAAGCAGACTTACTTGCCCTCACAATAGTAGGTCCCTTGGTCCTTTTACAGTTTTAGATTTCCCTCTTGAAAGGTTGATACATAATTCAGCTATTTCAGGTAATGTGAGCTGAGATATATCCCATTTTCCCATCATGTTAAGGATATCTAACCATTCATCCCTAATTGTTTTCAACAAGAGAGATTTTAAGGTGTCTTGGTCTAAGTTTTCCATTTTTTCTCTTTTGATGTTGTAATGAAATCTCTCCAACAAATCTTCCAGGTTTTCATCTTCTTTTTGTAGCATCTTAAACACTTCCTCCTTATGATTGACTGGCATACAATAATCCAAATACCTCTCTAGAAATGTTTGTTTCATTTCTTCCCATGTCCTAATAGAACTGTTGATCAAACTCATAAACCACTTCAATGTTGCTCCTTTCAATGTTGAAGAAAATAGTTTAAGTTTTTGAGCATCTTGTAAGTAGTCATAAGTTCTACACAGGACTTCAGATTCAAATAGGAAGGTTTCAGGATCTTCATTTTTAAGTCCATAAAAGTTTGGAAGGACAAGGGTGAAATTTTTTTCATATTTGCATTGGTTTCTTCATCTACTACAGGAAACCCAAAAGAGCTTCCCATATATCTTCTACCTCTTCCTCTACCTCCTTCTCCTCTACCTCTACCCCCTCCAAATAATGTGTGTTATCCATTAAAAACTCCTCCTCCCCCTTCTTCTGCCATAGTTGATTCTTTTGTAGAAGTTGAAAAGTTTATGTCCCTAGCAGGGGTTCCTGAATCTCCTTCTAAGACAAGTTCAGTGGATGAAGTGGAAGGTTTTTCTAATGGAATATCTGATCTTAAGTCTTCTAAAAGTCTAGGATCAGTAAAGGATGGAATGTGGGTTTGAGTTGGAGGTGTATTGGCTCTTGGTCTAGGTGAAACAAGTGGTGTTCTAGGAATCAAACATTTTCTTCTTATGAATCTACCCCTGGAGTCTCTTTCTCTATGCATATCATTGTTTTTGGGAGATAAGAAACAAGGCTACCTAGTTACACTTCCCCGGAAACAACGCCAAAATGTTGTGCTCAACTTAGTGTTCCTAAATTGAGGTCATTAATTGTCAACCAGGGCTAGTAAACTGCTGAAGTGTGGTGCACTGTATGTGCCTAGGTATATTTTTCTCACTACGTTGTGTTTAGTGTTTTTATGATGTTTTTGGTTTTATGGTTTTTATGTTAAAAAAGAGCTAAGAAGTCTACACTAAAACAGAGTGAAACTATTCTAAACTAGGTCTGCACTAAAGGATAAAAAATGCAAAGCTTGATAAGGACTCATAGTGAAGAAACAAATCACAACATGAACTCAGTAACCCATATCATGAACTCATCCAATTCATTCATTTAGAGATATGTTGGAATAGCTTGAGAAAAGGATAAGTTTTTAGTGCAATTGAGGTTTTCCTAAGTCAATAATCTACTTACAATGTTACAAGATCTCATCCATGGCTAAAGGCTTATTGGAACATAATTGGAAAAGAATATTTGTAGCACAATAATATTTCTACTCTAAAATAACTTCTAATTCTATTCTGCAACTCAATTTAGCACTACTAGGCCTCATTCAAAAGTTATAGATTTCTTTTTAGAATAGTCTTTGAGAAAAGGCTTGTTTGTGAAATTGTAAAAAGGTTGCAAAATACTCAAGGCCTGAAACTGATATTACTAGCTTCTGTCCAGATGATGATGTATTAATATGAAGTTAGAAAAAAATAAGTTTTGTAGATAATGAAGACCGTGGTATCTAAATTTAACAACTAATACAATTTAAAATGCAATGGATAACAACTAAACTAGAATGCTAATACATTGAACTAAGACTAAAATAGAGTACTATTATCTAACTTGAAATGAATTAGAGCTGAACTAGAATGATACTAATACAGTGAATAAAGTTAAACTAGAGTACCATTATCAAGCTTGAAATATAGTGATAGAATTAAACTAGAATGACATCTACCTCCGGAGTATTGACTGAGCTAAAATGAAACTAATTCTATGAAATGCTACAACCCTGTCTTGTTCAAGATGAGTGATATTTTGGAATAATTTGTACGAACAATTCTGGCTGTATCATTCAGTGAAAATGGGCATAAAAAAAAAACATAACAATACGCAGGTAAACTAAAACACCACAGCAAAGCCTTATCCAGGGTTAGTGATATTTTGGAAGAGATTAATGAGAATAGGACTAGCTGTAACAACTAATTATAATTGAACACAAAAATGTAAAGTTCTAAATTTCTACAATTATGCCTCATTCCAGATTAGTGATCTTTTGGAATACTTCATGAGAACAAAGCTAAATTGTAGTATCCAATGCAAGCAAAGTTCAGAAAACTATTTAAATTGAGAATGAAACAAAGCTACGGCTACTTATCTAAACCAAATGCATAATGCTTCACGGGAAGTAGGGGCCCTCTACCACCGGATAAGCACGCTAATATACTCAAGATTGACTCAGCTTGTGCAATAAAATGATGTCTCTTTCATTAAAGGAGAAATTCTTCAAAACAGAGTATTTACAGCCTTCCAAAATCTAGCAACAAAAACAAAATCTAACCAACAGTTTCTCGGTCTCCTGAGTCATACTTATAATGAAATTACATAACTACTTCTTGAGAAAAATAGGGATAAGTGTATTTCCCATTCCTAATCAAATTAAAACTCTTATTAACAGTCTTGTGCTTTACTGCGGACATCTGTAGAGTCTGTGTTTTTATAGGAAACTGGCTCTCTTCTTCGTGCATAACCGCTTTGATACTTTAACTCAGACTTCGTGGGGAGGAAAAAATGATGAGGGAATGATTTGGAATATGACCATATGTGTTTTTCCCTGAGTTGACACCTGGAACTTGCGTAGACATGAAGACAGCTGCAGAATCGGCAACTAGCTATAGAATGTCTACATTCTATAGCTAGGTGTAGTCAAAAAGTACTACAACAACGAAATCATGAAAACATAGCAAGTTAGACATTATATACAATCTCAAAGCAATTTTAACTAATATTATTGATCATTTAAGCTTGAAATTAATAATGGACAAAGGAAATGAAGTGGAATGTGGTGGAAGAGAAGAACATATTTGAAGCTCAACAGTAAGGTCAAGGTTAAGGTTAAGGGTAAAGTTAAGGTCAAGTTAGGGTTAGGTTATAGTTAAGGTTAAGGTTAGGTTAAGAGTAAATTCAAGGTTAAGGTTAAGGTGAAGGTTAAGTTTACGAGTTTAGTAAGGTTAAGGTTATGGTTAAGGTTAACGTTAAAATTAGGTTAAGGTAAGGTTAAGGTTAAGGTTAAGTTTAGGTAGAGGTTAAGGTTATGGGAAGGTTAAGGTTAAAGTTAGGTTAAGGTTAAGGTCAAGGTCAAGGTTAAGGTTAGGTTAAGGTTAAGGTTAAAGTTAAAATTAAGATTAATGTTAAGGGTAAGGTTAAGGTCAAGGTTAAGGTTACGTTAAGGGTAAAGTCAAGTTTAAGGTTACGTTAAGGGTTTGGTCAAGGTTAAGGTTAGGTTTAGGTTAGGGTTAGGTTATAGTTAAGGTTAAGGTTAAGGTTATGGATAAGGTTAATGTTAATGTTAAGGGTTTGGTCAAGGTTAGGGTGATGTTATAGTTGAGGTTAAGGTTAAGGGTAAGGTTAATGTTATGGTTAAGGTTAAGGTTAAGGGTCAAGGTTAATTTTAAAGTTAATGTTAAGGTTAATGTTATGGTTAACCTTAACCTTGACCTTAACATTAACCTTAACCCTAACCTTACCCTAACCATAACCTTAACCTTACCCTAACCTTACCCTAACCATAACCTTAACTTTACCTTTAACGTAACCTTATCTTTACCCTAACCATAACCTTAACCTTAACATTGAACTTAACATTAACCTTAACCCTAACCTTACCCTAAGAATAACATTAACCTTACCCTAACCTTACCCTAACCATAACCTTAACTTTACCCTTAACCTAACCTTTACCTTAACGTAACCTTAACTTTAACCTTAACCTTAACCTTAACCTTAATATAACATTAACCTTGACCTTAACTATAACCTAACCCTAAACTTAACCTTGACTTTACCCTTAATGTAACCTTAACCTTAAATTTACCCTTAACCGCAACCTTGACCTTAACCTTAACTATAACCTAACCCTAACCTTGACCAAACCCCTAACCTTAACCTTAACCTGAACCTTTACCCTAAACTTAACCTTGACTTTACCCTTAACCTAACCTTAACCTTCACCTTAACTATAGCCTAACCCTAACCTTTACCTTAACTTTAACCTTGACCTTAACTATAACATAACCCTAACCTTGGCCAAACTCTTAACCTTAACCTTAACCTTAACCTGACCTTGACCTTGACTTTACCCTGAACCTTAACCTTAACCAGTCCAAGTGCACCCAAGTTAAGAAAAAATGTTAGGCCAAGTAAGATGGGTAGGTAGGAAAGAGGTTGAAGAAAACATGTCTTTTTATATTGTGAGATCATAGCTTCAAAATAACATCAGTAAATGAAGAAAGAAAGATCTGCAAAGTGCAAGTAAGGCACTGATCTTCAAAGCTTAGATATTTGAACTCTGAGGTTTTGGACACCTACCGAAAAGGAGCTGCCCTCCACAAGTGGAGCCACTGTTATTCATCCATAATTTTTACTATCTGTAGATGACTATATATTGGTTCTACATTTTTAAAAACAAGATTCCTGAATATTGTGAGTTTTAGAAATCTCATTTCCTTCATTATCCTTAGAATTTTTTTTTCACTATTCTACTATTTGGTCATTCCATGGTCAACCTACCACTTCCAAAAGACCCCTCATGGGCTTATGCCACTCATATACATCCTATTTTCCCACCTATAACCTCACCACTATGTTTTTTCCTTGCCCATAACTCCATTTTCCATCTAGGGTTTCTTACAAGCCTAACTCATGCCCATGATCCCAAAGTTCCTCAAGCATTGATGGTCTCTAAACTATCTCTGTAGACTCTTTAAATCAAGTAAATTGGATTTTGGATCTTCAATACACCACTTTTTCAATACTCTATCTTTACACTTGAAGATTCCAAACCAATTTTCAGTCAAAGAGAGGTCAAAGAATCCCCACTAGGTCAATTAGGGTTTCATGTGTTTCAAGGTCATCATCTCCAAAAAGACTACCATTCAGCTTAAAATTCTGAACATAAAGTAATGAGATATCTTGACACTTTTTCAGAAGTAATAAGAGGCCAACCAGCAGAATAAATTGATAAGGTAAGAGGTCTACTACTCAATGATGACATCTTGCAGCAAGGGAGACAGGAAAACAAGGGTTTTTGAGGGAAATTTTCTTGGTTTCATGACTTACATGGTTATATAATCAACAAGGATTATATCCTGATGCACTTACACCTTCCCCTATCCTTAATATACCTTCATAAACACTTCCCATCACTCCTATCCCTCAAACTCATCATTTTTCTACAAAACCTAGTCTATTGCCACAATTGGACACTTTTTGAGACTATGCCTATATTTTTCCCTTTTGGACCCCTTTCCCTCACTCAATCCTTGAAATTCAACTTTCCCTTACTTTCTAACATCTATCCCTATCCCCCAAAATTTTCCCAATAATTTAGATAACCGTTAACCCCTTCATTCCCCTCCCTCTACAAGGCAGTCCTAAATCCCCTACACCAAACCCTAATTTACTCTTCCAACTAAGCTAGGGTTTTCTATGGAAAGGACGCATAAGAGAAAATGATCCATATTATATATCATATCAGAAATCATAAATCCATACCAACTCATAAACCTCATGCCTTCATCATTTTCCAAGAATTCATTCCAAAGGACAAATCATTTGCCACACCTAGGGTCAATTTTGCTTCAAACTATGTTTCTGACCAAAAAGAGATGAATTTGAAAAAAGTGAGAGATGTTTTTGTCCATAATAGGTCCAATAAGAAATAAATCCTTCATATTTTACATAGTTATCATGGTTTGGGAGAAATGTCAAAAATACAGATGTCACGGGAGAATTGCTGCACTTCTGGAGTGACCTTGCGAAAATCAGGTTTTATCATAGCTGGAGTGTCCAAATGACTTTCTTGATGGGTCAAAAGAAAAACATACTGGAAAATATTTCCAATGAGATATCATGAGACTAATTTGGAGTTTATGAAGGCATCCAAAAGTTGTCTGCACCAGCACTTTGCATTTCTGCACCATCATTCAACACTTTTTGACCAGTCTTGGGAGAATCAACTTTTGACAGGTCATATCAACTCAAATTAGAGAAAACAAGGTATATTTGGAAATAAAATTGGAAAAAATTTCAAATTAGCTATCATGAGCTCAATTGGGAGTTAAGGAAGGCCTCCAAATATTGTCTGCACCAGCACTCTACACTTATGCACCATCATTTAGCACTTTTTTACCAGTCTTGGGAGAATCAAATTTTGATAAGGAAAATCAAATTCAATAAAAGAAAAATTGGTATATTTGGAAAGTAGACAAGATAAGATTTCCAACAAGCTATCATGGGTCTAATGTAGACATTAGGAAGGCCTCCAAATTATATTTTCAAAAGGCACTACGCGTAGAGAAATTTTGACAAATTTTGACACACTATTCTCACCAAATTTCAGAGAAATTGGAGTAGTTTTGACCCCTCAAAAGGTCAAAAAACACCTCATTTTTCACCATTTTTCCTCCTTTTCAAGCCTGGAACTGTGCTCAGAGCAGTTTTTGGGATTTAACTTTTTGAAAAAGGTATAGGTGCTCAATCAGAAAAAAGAAGGCATATCTGGAAAGAGGACTCAACAAGATTTCTAACGAGCTATCACGGAGAAAAATCTGACATTGGGAAGGCCCCCAAAACTTGGCTGCAATAGGACCTATTTTCGGCCTAAAGTGGCGTTGTGCTTATGGACATCACTATGTGTTTTTGGCCAAAAAGTCAACAAAACACACAAATTGATGGAAAAATGATTTTTTAATGTTTTCTTGGGCAAATCACTCTAGAATTGATTAAGGAGTTATGTTTTGTTATCTTTCATTTATTAGCTTAGATATTATGTGCGTTGGGCCTTGCATGGTCTTCAAGCACATAAATGAAATTTATGATGAAATTAGGGTTTCTAGAAGTCTCTTATGATTTCCACCTCCTCTCTTGATAAGATAAATAGAGCATGAGGGTTCCATTGTAAATGTTGGAATTTGATGAGTTTTGAGAGAAATATATGGTTTTCTTGAGCTTTAAGAAGAAATTGGTCTTGTGGAGTTTCTGAATGGATTTATTGGATTGATGATGAAGGTTGATAGCTTGCAGGATCCCTGAGCTTGGTTATTAGTGAAGTGCTTCTCTTTCATGTTATTGTTTTCTCATATTTTCAATATGCTTCCATCCTTCTATGCTGCAGTAGAGCAAAAAAGTATAGGTCAAGAAATGTTGTTGGAGGCACCCTGGTCCTTCCTGTTGTCTTTTGTCTTTATGTTTTCCCCTACTAGATTTGTTTAAGGAATTTTTAGCTGCTCCTTAGATCTATCTACACTTTTTTATTCCACAAATGGTTCAATACCTTAGTTTCAAATATGTTTTATGCTTAGCCCTTGCCTATTTGATGCTATTTAAACTCCATTTTGGAATCTTTCTTTGAAGTATTACTTGTTAGGTTTTAGCCAAAGAGGCCAAGTTTTGATCATGCCCTTTTTCCATGCTTGAGAAGTTGCATTAAATATTATTTGTAGCTTGATAATTGATGTTTAGGTGTTCCCTCTTCATTGATTAAAGTTATTTGTTATCTTGAATTTTTTCTAACCTTGAAGGTGAAATCATTAGAAGTTAAATGAGTTTCTCACCTTCTATATTTCATTGGAATTGTTCATCTTGAATGCTTGTTTGCTTAAAGTATAATCTAAGAGCTATTGGTTTGCCCTGCCTTATGATTATGTTCTTATATTGATTAGTATTTGAGACATATTTTTTGAAAGGTATTTGTTTAAGTATTCTTCACTGCCCTTACACAGTTCACCAACTTATTATTAATTTCACTTCACACATGCCTTATAGATCCATTTGACCATGTTATATTTTTCCTGTTATGCATCTAATTTCATTATTGAGATATCCATGACTTTCATAGAATCCATAGCCCAATGATTTAAAGACCTGTCACTCCACCTATTTCTACTTTATCATCTTACCTAACCAAAAAAAACAACAAACCCTACACTTAACAACAAGCTTAAAATCCAAACCCTAGAAGCAAACAAGTTCACATCCTTTGCATATAATAGAGAGAGCCCTCTTTGAGTCCAGGAAGGCTAGGTCCTATGACTCCAAAGACTGGTCTTATGTTACCCTGTGCATTTAGTCTACCAATCTGCTAAATCACGGGACCCTAACAAATGTTAAGGATTTGGTCAAGATTAGGCATAGGTTATAGTTAAGGTCAAGGTTAAGGTTAGGTTATAGTGAAGGTTAAGGTTAAGATAAGGCTAATGTTTAGGTCAAGGTGAAGGTTAAGGTTAGGGTAAAGGTTAAGGTTAAGGTTAAGGTTAAGGTTAGGTTATAGTAAAGGTTAAGGCTAAGACCCATAACCCTAACCTTAACCTTAACCTTGACATTACCCTTAACCTAACCTTAACCTTAACCTTATCTTAACCTTAACCTAACCTTAACCTTAAACTAACTATAACCTTACCCTTAACCTTAACCTTGACCTTAACTATAACCTAACCCTAACCTTGAACAAACCCTTAACATTAATCTTAACCTTAACCTTAACCTTGACCTTGCCCTTAAGCTTAACCTTACCCTTAACCTTAACATTAACCTTACCCTAAACTTACCCTTATATTTACCCTTAACCTAACCTTAACCTTAACCTAACCTTAACCTTATCTTAACCTTAACTATAACCTAACCCTAACCTTAACCTTAACTTTACCTTTAACCTAACATTAACTTTAACCTTAGCCTTGAATTTACCCATAACTTAACCTTAACCTTAACCTTCACTATAACCTAACGTTAACCTTGACCAAACCCTTAACCTTAACCTTAACCATACCCTTAACCTTGACCTTAACCTTAACTTTAATTATAAACTAACCCTAACCTTGACCAAACCCTTAACCTTAACCTAACCTTGACCTTAACTATAACCTGACCCTAACGTTGCCCAAACCCTTAACCTTAACCTTAACCTGACTAAACCCTTAAGGTTAGGGTAAAGTTAAAGTTAAGGTTAAGGTCAAGGTCAAGGTTAAGTTAGGTTAAGGTAAGGATTTTTAGGTCCCTATATTACCAGTATAGTCCCTTATTGTTATTAGTGTAACCCCTTTATTTTTATTATTGTACCCTTGTAACCCCCATTTTGTTATTATTGTGCCCTTAAATTATTATTGTTAGGTCGGCTAGGATTACATTGTGGCCCACTAGGATTACATTATGGCCACATGGACTCCTATATATAGAAAGGAGGTTTTGTAAATCATATCATCCAAGAATTTTTCATTTATGTAATGTATTGGAGGTTTCCCCCTCGAATTGGCTCATTTATAAGGCGTTGATATCTATTTTCTTCTATTTTTGGAACTAGTTACACAACATTTGGTATCAGAGCTTTGGATACTAGGGTTTCGCTGCTCCAAACAGGTCATTGTGGAATTTTCTCTATAAATTTGTTTCTACAAAGTTTTAGAAGCTGAAATGTTTAGGGTGCGATGAAAAAATCTTGAGGAAGATCGTCTAAAAATTTTAGAGCTTGGTTCGCAATATTTTCGGAGATATGATCTGTGGAAGTTAGGTCTTTTTTTAGGCTCCTAAATAGGTCATCATGGAATTTTCACTATAATTTTTTTTCTACGAAGGTTCATAATCTAAAATTGTTAGGGTGTGAAGCTGAAATCCTGAGGAAACTCATCAAAAAATTTCATATCTTTATTCACAATATTTTTGGAGATATGATCTGTGGAAGGTGGTGATTTTTTAGGCTCCCAAATTTCATCTCAAAGAGGTGATCGTGGGAAAATTTCAATAAATATCTCTCTAAGAATCGGATTGGAGTGTCGTAAAAAGTGGTCACAAGCACACGTACTATAGTTTCATGGCTATCAATTTTAGAGGTGAAGGATGAAACAATGACACGTGGAAATTCATACAAGTTCACTCTATTGAACTGGTCCATAATTAGGTCATTGTGGGAGATTGGACATAACTTTGTCTTGGAGAATCCAAATCAGGTCAGACCTGTGGCATTCAAAAGAGAATTCATAGGGATACTTCAGTGCTAAATTTAAGATATTGAAGAGCTGTAATCATATAGATAATCTAATTTCAATATCGAGCTCCTAAAAAGCAAGAAAAAGGTGTGTATTTTTTTTTCGAATTGCATAAATCTTGTTTGAAAAATCAATTTGAATTGATTCCAAGGGCATATTGTAGAATACATATCAGTATTGGGTTCTAAAAAATTCCCCGTAAAAATAATTCAACACCCATTAAGCCTTTAGAAGGCTCTACTATGACTCATGAAGATGAAGAATTGCAACATGATCTATCAAAATTACAAGAGCAAGTGCACCAAATTTCGCTCTCGCAAAGAGCAAAAAAAAATGAAATGGAAGTTTTGAAGAAAGGCATGGAAGCAAAGATGGATGGTGTGAAGAATAATGTGGATGGTTTGAAGAAAGACGTGGAATCTAAGATAGATGACATGGAAGCTGGCATGGAATCTAAAATGGAAAACATGAAGAATGATCTAAAAGCAGACATAGAAGGTTTGACAAAGTTGATACAAGAAATGTTTCCTAATGGTGAAAAGATAATAGAGGAAACTCATGATGAGAACAAAATAAATGTTAATCGTGATTTCATAAACTCTAATGTTGGCGGGAAGAACCACCATATTCAAAAAATGGATATGAGGAAGTTTGATGGAAAGGATCCTGTAACATGGATACTACAGATGGAGCAATATTTTGATCTCCATAATGTGCAAAACACACAAAAGGTATGCATTGCAACTTTACATTTAGATCAAAATACATTTGTATGGTATCGATGGCTTTGCTCCCGTAAAAAAATTGTCACTTGGTCAATTTTTACGGAGGAAATGATAGCACATTATGAGGATACAAGGAGCAACACCTTCTTTAGCCAATTGATAAATCTCAAACAAAAGGGTTTAGTGGGGGAGCACATTGAGGACTTCCAAAAATTGAATATAAGGGTAACTGATATTCCAGAGGAACACAGGATTGATCTCTTCATAGGTACTTTAAAGTATAACATCCAACATGAAGTTCGCGTTTTGGAACCTGATTCATTGGAGAAGGCATTCAAGTTGGCAAGAAAAATTGAATGTAAAATTATGGCGACAAGGAAGCTTACCACTCACTTCTATAAAGAGGGAAGTGCTGCTACTCCTAGATTTAAACAACCTAAAAGGTTAACACCACAAAAATTGGAAGAAAAAAGAGCAAAAGGGCTTTGCTACAGTTGTGATAGCAAATACACTAAAGGTCATAAGTGTGCTGAGAAGAAATTATTTTACATAGATTGTGAAGAGGAAGAAGAAAATGAACAAGAAGATGATATACACCAGGAACCAGCCCTAGAAGAGGAAGAAATGAATTCGACCATATCGTGTAATGCACTGGCAGGAATTACCACTCCTCAAACTCTCATTATAGAAGGACATATCAAGAAGAAAAAGGTAGCACCCATAATTTTATTCATTGTAAGGTAGCCAAGGAATTAAATTGTTTCCTATACCCAGCACCAGAATGTCAAGTGATGGTGGCAAATGGAGGAACTATAAATTGCACTGGAAAATTCCATAATATCAAGCTAACCATGGTGGAATATGTATTGAGTAGTATAATTCTTTCCATTCCTATGGGAGGTGCTGATGTTGTACTAGGAGTACAATGGTTACAATATTTGGGGACAGTAGCTTTTAATTTTCAAGAACTTTTCTTGAATTTTTTTTTAGAATGAAAGGAAGTCTAATTACGGGGTATTGCAGGGAATCCAGGAAAGATAATAAGCTATAATGTCATGACAAAGCTTCTAAAGAAAGAATAACGAGGTGTAATTGCACAATTATGCTCACTAGAAGTTCCAACATCAAAATCATCTGTTTCTGTAGATCTCCAACAAGTCTTGGATAATCATTCCAAGGTGTTTGAAACTCCCAAAGGACTCCCACCTATTCGTGATCATGATCATGCTATTAATTTGATTCCAGGAAGTGTTCCTCCAAACATCTGGCCTTATAGATATCCTTACGTCCAAAAGAGAGAAATTGAACGTATGATTGCAGAAATGTTAGAGGCGGGTATAATTCAACCTAGTCAAAGTTCTTTCTCTGCTCCTGTAGTATTGGTACACAAGAAGGATGGATCATGGAAAATGTGTCCAGACTATAGGGAGCTCAATAAACTCACCATTAAAGATAACTTTCCCATTCCTGTGATTGATGAATTATTGGATGAATTACATGGAGAAATTTATTTTGCCAAGTTGGATCTTTGTTCAGGATATCATCAAATTAGAATGAAGACTGAAGATATTCCAAAAATAGAATTTCAAACTCATGAGGGTCATTATGAATTTTTGGTCATGCCTTTTGGCCTTACCAATGCACCTTCTACATTTCAAGGGTTGATGAATTCCATTTTCAAGCCCTTCCTTAGAAAATTTGTGCTAGTATTTTTTGATGATATACTAATCTACAGCAGGTCTTGGAAGGATCATGTTGAACATGTTGACAGGGTGCTCAAACTATTGCATGAGAAACAATTATATGCAAAAACATCCAAATGTTTCTTTGGAGTACAAGAGGTGGAATATTTGGGTCATATTGTATCTCACGAGGGTGTTAAAGTAGACCCTAACAAAATTAAAGCCATTAAAGAATGGAAAGTCCCCACAACCATAAAGAAATTGCAAGGGTTTCTCTAGTTAATAGGGTATTATCATAAGTTTGTTAAGAATTATGGGAGAATAGCAGCACCTCTAACAACATTATTCAAGAAAGATGCATTTTCATGGACTCAAGAAGCAACTAAGGCCTTTGAACATCTTAAAGAGGCAATGTGCCTAGCACCAGTCTTAGATACGCCAGACTTCACAGAAACCTTTATTGTGGAATGTGATGCCTCAGGAAATGGAATTGGTGTTGTTTTAATGCAGGAAGGAGAACCCATTTCTTTTGAAAGTCGTCCAATCAAAGGAAAGTATTTACAGAAACCCATTTATGAGAAGGAAATGTTAGCAATACTGCATGCACTAAAGAAATGGATAACTTACCTAATGGGAAGACACTTCAAGGTAAAAACTGATCATGATAGTCTGAAACACTTTTTGGAACAAAGACTATCTTCAGAAGAGCAGCAAAAATGGGTCACAAAGATGTTGGGTTATGACTTTGAAATAATCTACAAAAAAAGGAAAGCTTAATGTTGTTGCAGATGCACTCTCAAGAAAGAATGAAGAGGTGGAAGCATTTCTTTGTGCCATTTCTATTATCCAACCAGATTGGATAATGGAAGCAAGAGATGAATGGAAGAAGGACAAAGATGTATGGACACTCATTCAAAAGTTGCAGCAAGATCCTAGTACATCTGATACATTTAGTTGGAAAAATGATCCCTTATGGTACAAAGATCGCTTATATCTTTGTAAGAATTCCCAACTAAAACAAAAGATTCTTCTGGAATTGCACACTTCTCCTTTAGGAGGACACTCAGGATTTTTAAAAACTTACCACTGGGTGAAGAAAGAATTTTTTTGGGATGGCCTTAAATCTGATATTCAAAATTTTGTGGCGGAATGTTTGGTTTGCCAGCAGAATAAAGTGGAAACAATTAAGACCTCGGGACTTCTACAACCTTTATCCATTCTAAGTCAACGTTGGGAGGAGATTTCAATGGATTTTATCACAGGTTTACCTAAGTCCGAAGGAAAGAATGTCATCATGGTGGTAGTTGATAGACTTACCAAGTATGCACACTTTTGTGCATTATCTCATCCATTTAAAGCAAGTAAAATTGCTACTACATTTATGGACAGAATTCAAAAGCTACATGGAAGCCCAAGGGTTATTGTGAGCGACAGAGATCCCATTTTTACTGGAAATTTTTGGACGAAGTTATTTTCTTGTTTAGGTACTCAATTAGCTCATAGCTCATCTTATCATCCTCAATCCGATGGTCAAACTGAGATAGTAAATAAATGTTTGGAAGGATATCTTCGTTGTTTTGTATCTGATAAACAAACACAATGGGTCAAGTGGTTACCTCTCGCTGAATGGTGGTATAACACTTCCTTCTATACTGCAGCAAAAATGACCCCATTTATGGCACTTATGGATATCATCCACCATCGATCACATCATCTTTAAGGGAAAATTTGAAGGTTCAAGCAGTGGAAGATCACATCGAGCATCAGCAAGAAGTTCTCCAACTCTTAAAGCATAACCTGAATTTGGCACAAAATCGAATGAAACAACAGGCAGATCAACATCGCAGCGAGAGAAGTTTTGATGTAGGAGATTGGGTATTTTTACGGCTATAACCATACAAACAAATGTCCCTCAAGCAAGCTAAGAAGGATAATAAATTATCACCAAAGTACTATGGTCCTTACAAGGTGTTGCAAAGGATTGGTACTATGGCATACAAATTGGAGCTTCCTGCTTCTTCACGAGTGCATCCAATTTTCCATGTTTCATGCTTAAAGAAGGTTATAGGTGAAAATCTTCCAGTTCAAACAATATTTCCAGAACTTGATGAGGAAGGAAAAATCATATTGGAACTGGAAGCGGTCACGGAAACAAGAACTCGACAACTACGGAATCGATCAATTTCAGAGTATCTCATCAAGTGGAAGAACTTACCCACTGAAGATTCTACATGGGAGGATGAGAATTTTATACAGAAGCACCGAGAGCTACTCAAGCGTTGAGGACAACACTTTTTTGAAGGAGAGGGGTATGTTAGGTCCCTATATTACCAGTATAATCCTTTATTGTTATTAGTGTAACCCCTTTATTGTTATTATTGTACCCTTGTAACCCCCATTTTGTTATTATTGTGCCCTTAAATTATTATTTTTAGGTCGGCTAGGATTACATTGTGGTCCACTAGGATTACATTATGGCCACATGGACTCCTATATAAAGAAAGGAGGTTTTGTAAATTGTATCATCCAAGAATTGTTCATTTATGTAATGTATTGGAGGTTTCACCCTCGAACTGGCTCATTTATAAGGCATTGATATCTCCTTTCCTCTATTTTTGGAGTTGGTTACACAACAAGGATATAGTTAGGTTAAGGTTAAGGTTAAGGTTAAGGGGGTAAGCTTTAACCTTAACCTGACTAACCCCGTAACCTTAACCTTAACCTTAATATTAACCTAAACTTAACTTTAACTAAACCCTTAACCTTACCCTTCCCCTAACCTTAACCTTAACCTTACCCTTTTTTGGAGAGGTAAATCCCCTCTGCGGACACAGGAGATCCCTACTAGCCCAGATCGGGTCTAGCAACAACCGAGTCATGATAAGACGCAGGTTCCTAGTTAAAAAAGACCAAGATGCGACAAGAGGCCTACCGTAAGTCCCATGCCATTGTTGCTTCTAGAGAAGATGGCACTTCCATCCTTCTCTTCGGCAGATCACAATTCTCCCGCTTAGCACGTTTGAACACCTGCACGTACATGAAGAAACAACAACACAAAAGCGTAAAACCTGATACATGCAACCATATATTAGTCAGAGAAGATATAATTCATAACATAAGACATGAACATATGAATGGAACCATAATCGAAGTCATTTATTATTAATCACAATGAAATAAAGATACAACCTGAGCTCTGACGTTGGATCTTCCTTCTGCAGGTCAACAGCGGAGCACATCTCGATGAAGCTCATCAGGAATTAGACAAGGCTCTCTCTCTTCGGCTGTCTGACGATAGTCTCCTTACTAATGATTCAGCTCTATTCAAGCTAGCTTGCAAAGGGAAAATGGCAAGCTTATATAGATGGTGGAAGGGGAGTTGGGATCCCTACAATGGTGGGATTGGCCCTATCTTCAAGGAAGCTTCCATGATAGGAGAAAAAACACTTCCCCTACATGGAGATCCAGAGCCAAACCTCCCAACTCATTTTAGAGACTCGTTCAGGAGTTGGTTGGAATCAAAATTCCAGTATTTATTTAAAAAAAAATCCTTATTAAGCTTGGCATGAGTAATAAACTAGGACAGAGCGTCAGTTGGCACGCCCTCTTTGGTGGATTTCCCCCAATGGCACGAGGGCTGAACTGGCTAGTCGCGCCAATGCCAAAAGGTCTATTTTTAGGGCTTTTCACAAGAAACTGTCTTCAGAGGAATAATTTTCCTTGTCAAGGGGGGTGCCATGAAAGTGGTTTCAGGTTATGTCATTGCTCACAGGTCATGGAAAAGTCCCTCCAATGTGCGGGACGGGGGATTACATGGACGATGATAAATTACTGTGTAACAGATGCCCCCTAAAGCATTAGGCCCGAGAGAGAGAGAGGGGCGAAATTCTTTACAAGAACATGTCCAACTGAAAACACTGCCATTGAAAAACATGCGTATACAAGTACAACTGATATCTCAAATACATGATGTGTGGTATGGGCACAACCATCCATAATAGAGTATACAATAATCAAGATCCAGGGCATGGACGCAGCCATCCAGTGAGGATCTATAAATAAACTCAGGTATGGTCGCAACCATCCAATCAATGAGTCATGTAACCAATCACAAAATCCATAGCCTAGATTCCAACAGATAAAATCCAGGGTCTTGCGCTCCATCTCGACTCGAACAGAGTACAAGTTCTAGCATGTGAATAAGTGAGCTGAAGTCGAACATGCAAGAACATCGTCTGATTACCAACCAATGATGAAAGCTGTTAAAAGACGCGAGAGGAACCACCAATAATGAAAATGGCCCTCAAGGTACTATAGGTACAATCCATGGAATGTTAACAGTGATCTGGTGTCGAACACCCACAAAATCATCCGATCAAAGGTCAATGATGAAAACCTTGCATCGAATGCGAAGAGCCTGCCATTGAGGCATGCAGGCTCCAAGGTATCGGAAGGGAGTCACTAGATCAGCTTCCTGGATAATGAGATGGAGTCGATAGGAACTGACCTTGATCTAAGGTGGGCCATAGTGTTTCCCACATCATCGATGCGAGACAGAGGAATATATTTTTTGTGAATCAGGATCAGATGAGAATCAGAGGAAGGTTGAAACTGTAGAGGTCAACTTCTCTTGAACATATCAGCGGCACGACAATCGATTTGGCAGTATTTCACATCAAAAGATCAGAGGTTATGATGATGAGGCAAGGAGTAGATGAGAGGTCAAAATGGATTACCCAAACCCATGGAGGCAAGCAGAGAATGAGATGAGATGTCCCCAACCCGACACAAATGCAGACAAGTGCCATGTTCAAGAGCGACATACTGCTGACTCGACGATGATATCGATTCCATTTTCCCCCACCATTTCTGGCAAGTACCCCAATTATTTTTGAAAACAAGCTTGAAGGGGATAGCATATGCTTGTGATATAAGTTCATCCTTCAGAAGAATCTATCCTAGTACATTTAACGAGCCCTACGAAGGAGAAACTCGAGTATCGTCATTATGAATGAATCCGATGTCATCAGGGCTTAACGAGTCTGACAAAGGGAGAACTCAGCGTCTTTTCATGTTTAGAGAGTTTGAAAAGACAGCGGAAAAGTAAACTCCAACATTCCCTTTTCGTAGATAGTTCCTCAGTTCCAAAAAGGTAGAAAAATATGTCTGAGAAAACCTCCTAGTCACGATAGGCTAGGGTATTTCTTTTTCGTAAATAATCTATCCCAGCCCGAAAAAGGGGTAAACGTATACTCGGTAGATTGCATTTCGCAGCCACTTTAATGAGATCAAAATGACAAGTGACTTGGAAATATTTTCATGTTTAAAGAGTCAGAAAAGAGCTGAAAGATGACTTCAGAAATGACTTTTTCGTGTTTTTACCGAGTCTGAAAAAGTATAAAATGCAACTCGTATTGCCATCCAAGCTGTGTGAAAATTTTTTGCTGCACATGAAAGTGAGCGTAAAATCCATTTTTCAACAAATATAATAAAATATTGGAAAATTGACTTTCAAAACCTAATTTTGACTTTGAAAAGTTATAAATATGCCAAAAATAGTAACACATATTCACTTTTACTTTTTACCTTTTGTGAGAGCAACAGTGAGCTTTTGTTGTGCAAACTTGCAGCGGCGATTGTGGTCAATCCAGTACGTCATTCTAGTTTTCGTTCATTCCAGGTAAGAGGCGCTCTCCTTAGCTTTGTTTTGATTCATTTTTTATAGATTTCCATTGTTTTTTTTTATCCCCAAGGGGACCTTTGCAAAATTAGGGCTTGGCCAATTGGCGCAGGTATCGGGCACGGACCCGTGCCAATTGGCTCCTTTTTCCAAAGGGGTTGCGCCAATGGCCCAACTCAAATTTTTTCTCAAATTTAAAAAAATGTGAGCCAATCAGATGAATTTCTGAGTGTCCCATAGATCTAATGAGGTGTTTACGACCATGTTGGTGCAGATACATGGCCGCAATGGTGATCGAGTGGAAGGAAAGGGAGCATGGTGAAGAGGATGAAATGGCCATGCAAAATGAAGCATGCATGAATGCCCTCTGAAACTATAGTTTAAAAAAATTCTTCCTAACACCATGTTTGAGAGCACAACCCAAGCTACTGCAGTATTTGATCAACATTTGGGATGAGAACAAAGAAGTTTTTAGGCTTCGAGACCAAGTGTTGGAACTTGAGGTCTCTGATGTCTATTTCATAACTGGACTGCCCTGCAGAGGTCTAGTGCCAATCATGACAGGCAATAGAACTTCTGGTGAGAAAATGGAAATGGTTATGGCAAGAGCGTGCCCAGGGGCATGGACATGATCACTCAATGGGAAGGTCGATATCCACACGGTCCTTGATATAGCACTCCGAGTAGGGCTCCACACCATTACACGGTTTGCGGGGTCATAGGCACTGCACGAGGAAACCAAAGCACAACTCCTACTAGCATCTAAATGAATGAATCCGACACTTTTTGATTGGGCCACTGCCGTAACAACGAACATCAAGAGGCAACTGACGAAGTGCAAGAAGCCAAAATTGAAATAGTTTGGGTATGGTTCCATCCTGGTATCATTCATCCTTGAATGGCTACCAATTTTCTAGGGCCAGGGGACGATAGTCACTGAGCCATCATTGAGGGAGCCAATAATGGCTCGATCGGCAGCACTCATGCCTAGATCAGGAGGGGGCCAACAAATGTCATGAAGGCCCAATTTTTTTGTATAACTATGGTGACAACTGATCGTCTTTAAGGACTGGCCCTATGCTGGTACCGACTTCATGGGAGACCCATATCTTCAACTCTCAGAGGGGGATGACTGGGATGAGGAGCTGGATAAGACTCTTTTTGATTTTATGTATTTGTGATTTTTTGTGATACATGCCTATTCTAACAAAAAATCTATATGTATGCAAACGTTGGCCCAGAGAGGCCCGCTGGGATGTTGCCCATCGCATGGAGGACCCCTCTCACACATGATTCTCAAGCTGAGGGTGGTGAAGGGAGTGATCTAGTCCAAAACATGGAGGGTATCGCTCGGGGGATCCTAGATTATGCCCGTCTAGCAGACGTCCTGATGGCTTACCAGAGACACACAATGGGCATGCCTAGTCACCTCCATCGATTATTGAGATGATTGGTGCGCGCGGTGACATGCTATCACGAGCACCACACTAATTAGTCATCTAGGGATTTTATATGCATATTTTTGAGAGACATGTTGTCTCCAACCATTATTAAAATAGACATGTATATTTTTTGATTTTATGTGATGTACACAAACTGCAAAAATTGCGACACACATATATATATCTATTTATCGATGGATCTTTTTTACATATGATGATGTTTTTATATGCTATGCAAACGTCTAATAAAATGTTATATAATTCATTAGTTACATGATCTTCATAAAAAATGATCCAATGGAAAACTTCACAAAATGCATTATGATGCAGGGGCATTAGACACTAGCCAGCAATGTAGGAGGTTTGTCCACATGTTGTGGCTAGAAGGGTTCGAAAATATTTGAATTGTAATAGCTAGGTGTCAATACCTCAGCTGACTGTTTCATTTAGAGTAGTTAGAGTCGTAGAAGTTGAATAGTTCAGTTAGTCTATTTGTCATATTTCAGTTAGTTGAATTATTGTAATTAGGTTGTTGATTTCTAAACCAGTCCTCATAGAGGAAACAAAGAGTCACCTTGTAATGTATAAAGTGTATTCCTCGGATGTATTGAGGAAGGAGAAGAGAGATTTCTGCAATAAAATCTGTGTGTTCACAATTGCTTCCAGTTAAATAATTTATGTATGCATTGGCCATAGAGTTGTTTCAAATCCTTGATTGTGAAGAGATTGTTTAATGGTTAGGTGATTGAACTATGTGCACATATAATTACTGGGTTGAACTATTGTATACATTCTGCATATCTTTGTCTACTATTTCCCTCGAAATTGTTCAAATAGGATCTGTTGAGTAAATCTCCACTCCGAGAAGAAGTCTGCGTATTATTGTGGTCATTGTATTCTGTCTAAATGATAGAAGAATTCCCGCTTAATAACGAGACAAATTCGCTTACTATCGGAACCCTGACCTGAGTTAAGGAACCAAAAGGATCGTGCAACCCCGGATGAACCTTGGTTAGTCACTGTTCAAAAACCATGAGTGGATTTACAAAGGTGGATTGCCCATATCGCACTGCTTTTGGTGAGTAAGCGGTATTTTCTGGTTGAGGAGCGATTCCATAGGATTTTCGACACATGGCGAGGTAGACCCATGGGAAACCACCATTTCTGCATGCCATCACACGTTAAAGTTCGTATCTGAACGCCGAGCGATATGTGTATATGTCGTCGATTTGGAGACTTGCTATCTAACAGTGATCGCACGCTGGACTTGCCCAAAGTTTAATAAGAGGTACAATGTGTGTATTTCATTGAACTCTGTGATATATATGTGGGCCCAAAATATATTAAGGTCATTTATTTAAAGAGCGTCGGATATTAATACGAAGTTCCGAAGGGTTAACCATTTGTTATAAGGTTCAAAGATAAATATATATACCACGAAATATAAATTAACATTTGAAAGTTGTTGAATGTGTTTATTTATCAAAAGAACTAAGAAGACCACGTGGAGGTGAACCAAGTAGATTGAAGGGAAATGCTGACAGAGCCACGACTGCAGTAGACCATCTCTCCTTAGGGGTCCGAACTTCAGTTTTGTTGCTTCACATTACCACACATTTTATTTTTATGCAAGCTTAAAAGCACACATGCAAACTATGCTTGAAAATGAGTTTTATTTTTATGCAAGCTTAAAACACAAATATAAACTGTGCTTGAAATGATAAGGAAAAATGGGCATGCCCCCCAGCATGGTGTCTCAATTCGTGGTACATGCCCTCCAAGTTTCAGTACATAGGAAATGGAGTGAAGGTTCAAAACACAAGAGATTTGATCTAAATCTAACAAAACTTGTATTGAACAGGCTTGTGTTTCATTATTTTAACGAGGTTAACACACTTAAAAGAACTGTCCTCATAGTAGCTTGTTTCATTGTTTTAGGAGATTGACACAAGTGGAGGAACTATGCTCCGACGAGCTCAAAGGAGCAGGTGCAAGGGGTGGATAATTGGATACAAAAGGCTCTAGACAATCAGACATTTCCCACAGGCCAGGCATGAACGAGGAACGATGATGTCCATCACTCCACGACAGATCTTCAAGAGACATCGTTTCAACAATGGCTTCATCAGAAGGGAAGACTTCTCTTAAAGGATCAAGCAAATCTGCATCGCCTAGCCAAGGGGATTGAGAATATATATCCAGAGCCATGCTCGAAGGAGCATGTTCAGGAGGAGGAGGATCAGATGCAGCGATGATCTCACAGTAATTAATCTCAACTGGAGTTAAAGGCATCGATTCTCTAAAAGAGATCACCTGTTCAGGTGAAGGGATGATCCAAGGGTCATCTAACCTAGAGATCATGTTAACTTGAACAGTGTGTGGTGGTGGCGTGGGAAAAATACCCATGACGACGGGGTCCTTAAAAATACCAGGTCCTACATTGTAGGGGGGATTGGGGATCTGATCCATGTAAGGCATGTTTTTCTCAGAGGATGAGGTGAAGAAAGACAACTAATCCACAATGATAATTTTTTCCCTCATGAGGGAACTTCAGAAGCTGAAAGAGGGTGGACAGAATGCATAGCATGGCGTGAGTCCAGCTGCGACCAAGAGGAAGATTGTAGTTGAGCTTGGCATCAACCACTTCTACTTCTACATTGACTGTCTTCCCCTGTAACGTGATCAGAAAACTCTCGAGAACACCCAGGGGTTTTTATTCCCGACAATCAAATGCCTCTAGGGCATTGGGAGATGAAGTGAGAGTCATAGAGCCAATGGCCTTCCAGCAGGCAGATGACATAACATAGGTGGAATCACCTTCATCCAAAATGGCTCTATGGATGTTAAGGTCGTTGATACCGACTTGGATAATGAGAGAGATTTGATGTGGAAGTCGGGGGACAAAATTTTCTAGGTCGAAGGTGAGAAGACTAGAATCGGCAGGGTCGATTCCAATGATTGCGGACAACAGAGATTTCTGTTGCAATGGGAAAATTTGAAAAACTTCCAATGCAGACATTGCAGAAGGTGCCCGTGCCAAATCCTCAACAATTTTGTAGTGCTGAGCGGCACGGGCTTTTGGGTTATAGGAATATTTTCGCAAAACACCTTTAGAAGGTGGCCTCACAACAGGTTCAGCATTGGACTTCTCAATTTCTAAGGGACTAGAGATAGGTGGGGGAGGTGGGCCATCAACGACTTCCTTCCTATCTACCTATCATGATCCAGCATAATCCTTCGAATGCATAGCAATTGAGACAGGTGCAACACCATTCATCATACAGACTTGGGACCCAAATGGTGTAGATGGTGAAGGATGCTCAACCATTTGGGTTTGCTGAGATGGGAATGGTTTTTTGAGAACTGCTGGAGTCCCTTTGAAGCCCTTCAAAATTTGACTAACTTCAAATCATCAGGGAAAATCTTTGGTATAATGATCTCCTTCATAGATAAGGCAGGGGTACTTCGATTTACGTTGGGAACCATCGTCAGCTTGAGGTTTGGAGGACTCTGGTTTTGGGGCATCGAGTTTGGATTTTCCTTTGCCCTTCTTCTTTCCTTTGGAGGAATTTTCCATAGGATTAGCCTGAACGACATTGACCTCCATATTCTTACCAGAATCCGGAGGGGCGGGAAGAGCAGAATTATTGGAATAATTATACTTCTGCTTCCCATTAGAGGACTTCCGAGAAGTCTGAGAAACGGAACCAATAACATCATCCACCGATGGGGTAGCTGGTGCTTTATAGGTCCCTAGCCGCAGAGCATCAGTCAAGATATCATAGAGCATGCCAGACTGAGAGTACACCAGATCAAGGTACTGGGCACGCGCGATGGCTTGTTCTTCGGTCACACATGCCCCCATAGAAATATCTTGAGAAATATTGCTAACGAAGGAGGTAGTGAACCAATTATTTAGTCGCTGATTAGGTAAATAAAACTTGATCAGTCTACAATGACGTCGCCACTCATGAATATGATCAGATATGTGGGTGGCTTTATCCTTCTTCAAAGAAGTCAGGAGATGCGTCCCAGCTTCGTAATGAACCAGTAACTGGAAATGTGTCAGAAAATCCATAGATAATGTATTGAAGTCTTGAAATATACCGCAAGGTAATTCTATATACCACTTAGCGGCAGCACCGGTAAGAGTGCGCTGGAAAAGACGTAGACGAATTGAATCATCCACCCAAGACTTGGATGAACACCGGAGATGGTAGTTCATCACATGATCTTGGGGGTCCTCTCCAACTTTACCTTCGAATTTATGACAGCCACTGAGCACCTTGGTTGGAACCGGAAGCCAATAAGGATTGTGAAGAATCGGATCATTGGTCAATTTAGAAACATCCAAAAATTCCAACATAGCAAGGAAAGGTAACTGAGGGTTGAAAGGCATACCAGGCCCTCAATAAGGACATGTACCTATAGTCCACCCTGGTTGAGTATAAATTTTCCCCCATTAGTTCTATCCTAGTGGATTCTGACCATATGGGGTGTAAGCCGTATAGTTAGATTGATACGGTTGCGAATAACCAGTGTACGGGGGTTGATAACCGGGGTATGGACCCTGATTATATGTCGACCCCATCTGAGCAGTATATGGATTTGACTATTAAGTGTAGTTATAGCCTGGTTGTTGAAGGTAATAATTAGAACCTTGGGGCTGGTTGTAAACCAGTCGAGATTGACCTTAAAGGTAATAACTGCCTTAGGGTTGAGCGGGATTTTGGTAAGTGGGGCCTTGCTGAGCCTAATAAGTTGGGTGCACAAGCGAATTCAGATGTGGCATAGAGTAAATCAGTTGTTGAGCAGGGTTGACAAGATGTGCAGGTTGGCCTGGTTGGACAGGTTGACCTGGCCGAGTGAGTTGCCCTGGTTGAACAGGTTGACCCGGGTGAACAGGTTGTGCTGGTTGAACCGGTTGACCTAGCTGAAGAGGGACACAAGGATTCCCCGGATAAGATGGTTGGCCTAGTGGCGAGATAGGGCCAGGTTGTGCCTGATAACCAGTTTCACCTGTAACATGACCATAAGAGGGTTCTGGCTGTGCAGCATTCAGACCAATAGGAAACTGTGGTTGTATAGGTTGCACGATAGGTTGAGACGGTTGGATTTTCCACCCAGGACTGTACAATGATCCCGTTTGATATCCCGGTTGACCTGTGGGTCCTTGAGGTTGCCCTGGTTGAACCACAGGGTGAGGCTATACAGGTTGAACTTGAGGGTTGTAGGATTTTCTTTGTGGACCATATAACAACCCCTGCTGGCTCGAAGGTTAGCCTTGTAAGGGTTGTCCTTGCGGATTGGAAGGTTGCCCAGCTTGGGCAGACAAAAAACCTTGAACATATTGATAAGCCTCTGGAGCAGGAAAACATAGAGGGTTCCCTTGCTCATCATACTGATATGGAAAAATGTAAATGGGTGTACCATCCTATGCATAATCGGAAAAATAAGGACAGTTTGGATCTTGGAAGGATTAACCAACATCGGAGTTCGACTGTTGTAGAGACAACCGATACTCCTCAGGAGAGATGTTCCCCGGAATATTAGATGCTATGTAGACGTCATTGGGAAGTGACACGGTCCTTACGGATTAAGTAGTAACAGTGGGTGTAGATGTGGCTACACAAATAGTAAGCCTAACAGGTACTGATGTGACCTGAGGAGATGACGTGAGAGGTGTCCTTGGGGACATCCCTAACGAAGGAATGACTGGCCTCGTAGATGGAGCTGATACTCCTATAGAGGCGACAGTGGTCATAATCTGACTTAAGGATCTATACCCCGCCGGAAGCGAAGGACCAGGCGAAGACATGATAGATAACTCGGGGTTGTCTTCTGGGAAAAAATAGTAATATTCACCAGATGTGGGGATTTCCTCACTAGGATAAGGACTGGATGAGCCCATATCTGACCCTACCACTAGATATTCTAAAAGACGGTGAAGACTAGGAGGAATAATAGCAGCTAAAAAGGGAGAACCTCATTTAAGAGGAGGGAAATATTCCCCTACTCCAAATCCAAACCAAGCGTTGGATAAGGGCCAATTGAACTCAACTAGTCCTCCAAAGGGAAGCTCAAATAGAACTGGCCCCCCATTGGGAAACTCGGAGACAATGGGCTGCTAAGGTTCAGCAGAGGATTGAGAGACCTATGATGAATCGTCTTTGTAAAGGATACCAATAGATGAAACTGAGGGTTCCGCCACTGTGACAGTAATGAAAAGAGGAAGATATCAAACAAAAACACACAGGAAAAACCAAGGCATACAATCAAATGACCAACAGGAAAAATCTAAAAGGGTGTGTGATCATAGGTGATTTATTTTACCACATAGAAACTTCACCATTTTATGTTTTAAGAGTTGAGAAATGGATGAAAGGTGACTCCATATCTTTCAATTTTGAAACAAGCATGAAATTACAAGCGCTTGATGATCCTTTCAAATTTAATGAGTCAGAAAATATCAAAATGACTACTCTGTAACTCTAGGCAAAGGGTGTCCCAGATATCCATGAACTGCAATATACACCTTGGTTTCAAAATGAAAAATAAATCAATCGAGGACTTAACGTACATGTAGGAAATCTCCCCGAATGCTGTGTCGGGTGTATCACGGGTATAAGGCGACATACTCGGCTTCCTACGAATAAAGGATAACAACCTAGTGGGGTCTCCCTTTATATACGCAACGGTACGGGGAGCACAAGTCCATACTAGTGTTGTCTAAAGCCAAAGGTGAATGACAGCTACTAGGTTTAATGACGCTAGAACACGTCACTAGCCTAGACCTCTAAATATTTCGTTAATGTTTCAATGCTGCCTTAAGGTAAATTGAATGAATTTTAGTGTTGATCTTCAATTATGTTTCAATTTTTAGGCCCTATTGAATGTTATGTCTCAAAATTCTCTAAATGCACACTACATGCCACAATATGTCACTTCATTCGATGAATAACTAACTACGAGAAGGTTGAGAGCTTTCACACAATAACAAAATGATCACAAAAAAACCACTAGTGTCTCTAATGCATGCCAATGCAACTAAAAGATTTTCCCTTAGAGTTATATAACACTAATAACGCAGAAAATATTTCAATTTATATTACTAATCAAAAGCAAAAGAGATTTTATTTTTTTGTATTTTCAATGTTTAAGAGCAAAGTGCACTAAACAAAATGAAAACTAATGAAAAGATAAATTTGAGAAGTGATAGCAAAATAGCAAAGACAAGCAAGCCCAGTCAATGAAAAACACATAATCAGACCTCAAACTGATAGAGAAATCCCTCAAATCAAAGAGGAATCCAAAAAACTCAAACGAACCGTGTAATCTAGGCTCGAGATGAGACAAGGTGAAATTCGAATGAGAAAGAGAGAAATCACTCAAATAACACAATTAAAAAATGGAAAACCACAAAATGAATGCAAAGAAGCAAAAATGAAATTGACTGATCAAATGAAAACAAAAAAACTCCCACGGGAGGCTCAGCACACTGTAGCGCCTAGATGCCCTAGGGCTAGAATGTAAAACTAATAGTAGAGGGAAAAAAATTGGAGGATAGAGGTCGCACACAGTCAACCAAGGCTCCAAAACACTTAGGCAATCAAAAAACGGACACCAAAACCACAAATCAAGCTCAGAAAGCTAAGAAAGGAGAAAACCCTAGCACCACACAGGATTGGCGCGACTGTCTGGCTGCAACTAGTGCCAGAAAAGTATTGGCGAAGGGGATGAACTAGAAACAAGCACCAGTTGGCGTGAATATTAGAGAAAAAATCGTGCCACTCAATTTTACTAATGTCAAAAATAAAAAAGAGCAAACAGGGAGTAGATCAGGTATGGTGAGGCTAAACAGATGTTTAACACTAGAAAAAGATGAACCAAAAGAGCTGATCAAGCAGAAAAAGACCAAAATCAACCAAAAATACAAGACAAACACCAATTAATGTCTCCCTAGCTGAGTCGCAAGTTTCTTGGAGAGGTAAATCCCCTATGTGGACAGAGGCGATCCCTACTAGCCCAGATCAGGTCTAGCAACAACCGAGTCACGCTAAGACGTAGGTTCCTAGTTACAAAAGACCAAGATGCGAAAAGAGGCCTACCTTAAGTCCCACGCTGTTGTTGCTTGCAGAGAAGATGGTGCTTCCATCCTTCACTTTGGCAGATCAAAATTATCTCACTTAGCACGCTCGAACACCTACACATACACGAAGAAACAACAACACAAAAGCGTAAAACCTAATACAGGCAACCATATATTAGTCAGAGAAGATATAATTCATAGCATAATACATGAACATATGAATGGAACCATAATCAAAGTTGTTTATTATTAATCACAATTAAAGAAAGATACAACCTGAGCTCTGACACTGGATCTTCCTTCGGCGCGTCAACATCGGAGAACGTCTCGATGAAGCTCCTCAGAAATGGGACAAGGCTCTCTCTCTTCGGTTGTCTGACAATAGTCTCCTTACTTCTGATTCAGCTCTATTCAGGCTAGCTTGCAAAGGAAAAATGGCAAGCTTATATATATGGTGGAAGGGGAGTTGGGATCCCTACCATGGTGGGATTGGCCCTATCTTCAAGGAAGCTTCCATGATAGGTGGAAAACCACTTCCCCTACATGGAGATCTGGAGCCAAACATCCCAACTCATTTTAGAGACTCGTTCAGGAGTTGGATGGAATCAAAATTCTAGCATTTATTTCAAAAAAAAAATATTTATTAAGCTTGGCACGAGTAATACACTGGGATAGAGCACCAGTTGGCACACCCTCTTTGGTGGATTTCCCCCATTGGCGCGAGGGCTAAACTGGTTGGTCACACCAAGGCCAAAAGGTCTATTTTTGGGGCTTTTCATAGGAAACTGTTTTCAGAGGCATAATTTTCCTTGTCAAGGGGGATGCCATTAAAGTGGTTTCAGGTCATGTCACTGCTCACTGGTCACGGAAAAGGCCCTCCAATGTGCAGGACGGGGGATTGCAGGGACGGTGAAAAATTATTGTGTAACACCCTTAACCTTAACCTAACCATAACCTTGACCTAAACCTTAACCTAACCTTAACCTTAACCTTAACAATACCCTTAACCTTACCTTAACCTTAACATTAACCTTAAATTTACACTTAACCTAACCCTAACCTTATGGTAAAGGTTAAGGTTATGGTTAGGGTAAGGTTAGGGTAAGGTTAAGGTTCAAATTATGGTTAAGGTTAATGTTAAGGGCAAGGTTAAGTTAGGTTAAGGTAAGGTTAAGCTTAAGAGTTTAGTTAGGTTAAGGTTAGGTTAAGGTTAAGGGTGAAGGTCAAGGTTAAGGTCAAGGTTAAGGTCAAGGTTAACGTTAGATTAAGGGTAAAGTTAAGGTTATGGTTAAAGTTAAGGTTAGGTTAAGGTTAAGGTTAGGTTAGGTTAAGGTCAAGGTTAGGTTAAGGTGAAGGTTAAGGTCAAGGTCAAGGTTAACCTTAAGCTAACCTTAACCTTAACCTTAACCCTAACCTTAACCTTAACCCTAACCTCAACCTTAGATTTACCCTTAGGTTACAGGTTTATTCAGGTTAAGGTTAAGGTTAAGGTTAAGGTGAAAGATAAGGGTAAGGTCAAGGTTAAGGTTAAATTTAAGGTTAAGGTTAAGGTTAGAGGTTTATTAAGGTTAAGGTTAAGGTTAAGGTGAAGGTTAAGGGTAAGGTCAAGGTTAACGATAAATTTAAGGTTAAGGTGAACGTTAAGGGTAAGGTTACGGGTTTAAGGTTAAGGGTATGGTTAAGGTTAAGGCTAAGGTTGGGGGAAGGCTAAGGTTAAATTTAATTTAAGGTAAGGTTCAGGTTAAGGTTACGGGTTTAGTTAGGTTAAGTTTAAGGTTAAGGGTTTGGTCAAGGTTAGGGTTAGGTTATAGTTAAGGTTAAGGTTAGGTTAAGGTAAGATAAGGTTAAGGTCAAGGTCAAGGTCAAGGTCAAGTTCAAGGGTAAAGTCAATTTTAAGGTTAAGGTTAGGGTAAAGGTTCAAGTTAAGGTCAAGGTTAAGGTTAAGGTTTTGGTCAAGGTTAGGGTTAGGTTATCCCTTAAGGTTAAGGTAAAGTTCAAGTTAAGGTTAAGGTTAGGTTAAGGTTAAGGTTAAGGTTAGGTTATGGGTAAAGTCAAGGTTAAGATTATGGTTATGAAAAGGTTATGGTTAAGGTAAGGTTAAGGTAAAGGTTAGGGTTAGGTTATAGTTAAAGTCAAGGTTAAGGTTAGGTTAAGGTTAAGGTCAAGGTTAGGGTTAGGTTATAGTTAAGGTTAAGGTTAAAGTGAAGGTTAAGGATTTGGTCAAGGTAAGGGTTAAGTTAAGGTTCATCTTAAGGTTAAGGTTAAGGCTTTGGTCAAGGTTAGGTTTAGCTTATAGTTAAGGTTAAGGTTACCGGTTTAGTCAGGTTAAGCTTAAGGTTAAGGGTTTGGTCAAGGTTAAGGTTCAGGGTTTGGTTGAGGTAAGGGTTAGGTTATAGTTAAGGTTAAGGTTACAGTAAAGTTAAATTTAATGTTAAGGTTAGGTTAAGGTTAAGGTTAAGGTTAAGGTTTTGGTGAAGGTTAGGGTTAGGTTAAGGGGGTAAGGTTAAGGTTAAGGTTAAGGGTTTGGTAAGGTTAGGGTTAGGTTATAGTTATGTCAAGGTTAAGGTTAGGTTAAGGTTAAGTGTTTGGTCGAGGTTAGCGTTAGGTTAAGGGGTTAAGGCTAAGGTTAAGGGTCTGGTCAAGGTTAGGCTTAGGTTATAGTTAAGGTTAAGGATAGGGTTAGGTTATAGTTAAAGTCAAGGTTAAGGTTAGCTTAAGGTTAAGATTAGGTTAAGGGTAAATTTAAAGTTATGGTTATTGTAAAGTTAAGGTTAAGGGTAAAGATAAGGTTATGGTTAAGGTTAAAGGTCAAGGTTAAGGTTAAGTTAGGTTAAGGTTAAGGATAGGTTAAGTTAAGGTTAAAGTTAAGGTTAAGGATAGGTTAAGCGTAAAGTTAAAGTTAAGGTTAGGGGAAGATTAAGGTTAAGGTTAACGTTAAGGTTACGGTTAAGGTTAGGTTAAGGTTAAGGCTAAGGGTAAGGTTAAGGTCAAGGTCAAGGTTAAGGTGAAGTTAGGTTAAGATTAAGGTCAAGGTTAAGGTTAAAGTTAAGGTTAGGCTAAGGTTAAGGTTAAGTTAAGTTTAAGGGTAAGGGTTTGGTCAAGGTTAGGGTTAGGTTAAAGTTAAGGTTAGGTTAAGGTTAAGGGTAAAGATAAAGTTATGGTTAGGTTTAAGGTTAGCGTTAGGTTATATTTAAGGTTAAGGTTAGGTTAAGGGTAAAGTTAAGTTAAAGGTTAAGGTTTGGACAGGTTAAAGTTAAGGTTAAGGTTAAGGTAAAGGGTAAGGGTAAGGTAAGGGTAAGGTTAAGGTTAAGGTTAAGATTAGGTCAAGGTTATGGTTAAGGGTTTGGGAAGGTTACAGTTAAAGTTAAGGGTTTGGTCAAGTTTACGGTTAGGTTATAGCTAAGGTCAAGGTTAAGGTTAACCTTAACCTTAACCCTAACCTTAACCTTAACTTCACCCTTAACCTAACTTTAACCTTAAATTTACCCTTAACCTAATTTTAACCTTAACCTAACCTTAACCTTACCCTTAACCTTGACCTTAACCTTAACTTAACCTAACCCTGGCCTTGACCAAACCATAACCTTAACCTTATCTTAATATAGCCTTACCTTAATATGGCCTGCTATGTTACGTCCCTATATCAGTAGTATAGCCCCTTATTATTGTTAGTGTAAACCCTTTATTGTTATTATTGTACCCCTGTAACCCCCATATTGTTATTATTTTGCCCTTACATTATTATTGTTAGGTCGGCTAGGATTACATTGTGGCCCCACTAGGATTATATTGTGGCCCCATGGACTCCTATATATAGAAGGAGGTTTTGTTCATTTGTATCATCCAAGAATTTTTCATTTATGTAATGTATTGGAGGTTTCCCCCTCGAAGTGGCTTATTTCTAAGGCATTCATATCTCTTTTCTTCTATTTTTGGAGCTGGTTACACAACATTTGGGTTATGACTTTGAAATAATCTACAAAAAGAAAAGCTTAATGTTGTTGCAGATGCACTCTCAAGAAAGAATGAAGAGGTGGAAGCATTGCTTTGTGCCATTTCTATTATCCAACCAGATTGGATGAGTGAAGCAAGAGATGAATGGAAGAAGGACAAAGATATATGGACACTCATTCAAAAGTTGCAGCAAGATCATAGTACATCTGATACATTTAGTTGGAAAAATGATTCCTTATGGTACAAATATTTCTTATATCTTTGTAAGAATTCCCAACTAAAACAAAAGAATCTTTTGGAATTGCACGCTTCTCCTTTAGGAGGACACTCGGGATTTTTAAAAACTTACCACCGGGTGAAGAAAGAATTTTTTTGGGATGGCCTTAAATCTGATATTCAAACGTCTGTGGCGGAATGTTTGGTTTGCCAACAGAATAAAGTTGAGACAATTAAGACCCCGAGACTTCTACAACCTTTATCCATTCCAAGTCAACGTTGGGAGGATATTTCAAAGGATTTTATCACAGGTTTACTAATTAGAAGGAAGAATGTCATCATGGTAGTTGATAGACTTACACCAAGTATGCACACTTTTGTGCATTATCTCATCCATTTTTAAACGAAGTACAATTGCTACTACATTTGTGGATAGAATTCAAAAGCTACATGGAAGCCCAAGGGTTGTTGTGAGCGATAGAGATCCCATTTTTACTGGAAAATTTTGGACGGAGTTATTTTCTTGTTTGGGTACTCAATTAGCTCATAGCTCATCTTATCATCCTCAATCTGATGGTCAAACTGAGATCGCAAATAAATGTTTGGAAGGATATCTTCATTTTTTTGTATTTGATAAACAAACACAATGGCTCAAGTGGTTATCTCTTGCTGAATGGTGGTATAACACTTCCATCCATACTGCAGCAAAAATGACCCTATTTATGGCACTTTATGGATATTATCCACCATCCATCACATCATCTTTAAGAGAAAATTCAAAGGTTCAAGCAGTGGAAGATCACATCAAGCATCAACAAGAAGTTCTCCAACTCTTAAAGGCTAGCCTGAATTTGGCACAAAATCGAATGAAACAATAGGCAAATCAACATCGCGGCGAGAGAAGTTTTGATATAGGAGACTAGGTATTTTTATGGCTACAACCATACAAACAAATGTCCCTCAAGCAAGCTAAGAAGGATAATAAATTATCGCCAAAGTAATATGGTCCTTACAAGGTTTTGCAAAAGATTAGTACTATGGCATACAAATTGGAGCTTCCTGCTTCTTCACGAGTGCATCCAATTTTCCATGTTTCATGCTTAAAGAAGGTTATAGGTGAAAATATTCCAGTTCAAACAATATTTCCAGAACTTGTTGAGGAAGGAAAAATCATATTGGAACCTGAAGCGGTCACGGAAACAAGAACTCGACAGTTACAGATTGATTAATTTCAGAGTATCTCATCAAGTGGAAGAACTTACCCACTGAAGATTCTACATGGGAGGATGATAATTTTATACAAAAGCACCCAGAGCTACTCAAGCATTGAGGACAACGCTTTTTTGAAGGAGAGGGGCATGTTAGGTCCCTATATTACTAGTATAGTACCTTATTGTTGTTAGTGTAGCCCCCCTTATTGTTATTGTACCCTTGTAACCCCCATATTGTTATTATTTTTCCCTTACATTATTATTGTTAGGTCGGCTAGGATTACATTGTGGCCCCACTAGGATTATATTGTGGCCCCATGGACTACTATATATAGAAAGGAGGTTTTGTAAATTGTATCATCCAAGAATTTTTCATTTATGTAATGTATTGGAGGTTGCCCCCTCGAAGTGGCTTATTTCTAAGGCATTCATATCTCTTTTCTTCTATTTTTGGAGCTGGTTACACAACATTAACCTAACTACAACCTTACCCTTAACCTTAAACTTGAACTTAACTATAAATTAACCCTAACCTTGACGAAACCCTTAACATTAACCTTAACCTAAACCTAACCTTGACCAAGCCCTTAAAATTAACCTTAACCTTAACCTAATCTTAACCTTAAGCTAACCATAACCTTACCCATAACCTAAGCCTAACCTTGACCAAACCTTAAACTTAACCTTAACTTAACCTTAACCTTCCCATAGCCTTAAAATTGACCTTAACGATAACCTAACCTTAACCTTGACCAAACCCTTACCCATAACCATAACCTTAACCTAACCTTATCCTTAACCCTATCCTTATCTTAACCTTAGCCTAACCTTAAAATTAACCCTAAACTTAAGGTTAAAGTTATGGGTGAGGTTAGGGTTATGTTATAGTTAAGGTCAGGGTTAAGGTTAGGTTAAGCTTAAGGTTATGGGTTTAGTCATGTTAAGGTTAAGGTTAATGTTAAGTTAAGGGTAAAGTCAAGTTTAAGGTTATGGTTATGGGAAGGTTAAAGTTAAGGTTATAGTTAAGGTTAATTTTAGGTTAACGTTAAGATAAGGTTAAGGGTAAGGTTAAGGTAAAGATTAAGGTTACGTTAAGTGTAAATTCAAGGTTAAGTTTAGGTTAAGGTTAAGATAAGTTTAAGGCTAAGGTTAAGGTTAGGTTAAGGGTAAAGTTAAGGTTAAGCTTAGGTTAAGGTTAAGGTTAAGGGTAAGGTTATAATTAGGTTAAGGTTGAGGTTAGGTTAAGGCTAATCTAAGGTTAATTTTAAGGTTAATGTTAATGTTAGGTTAAGTTCAAGGTTAAGGTTAGGTTAAGGTTAAGATAAGGTTAAGGTTCAGTTAAGGTCAAGGTTAAGGGTAAGGTTAAGGTTAGGTTAAGGTTAATATTAGATTAAGGTCCTTAAGCTTACCTTTAACCTTAACCTTAACCTTGACCTTAACCTTAACCTTAACCTTACCTTAACCTAACTTTAACCTTAATATTCACATAACCTTAAGCTTTACCTAACCTTCCCATAACCATAAACTTAACCTTAACCTTAACCTTACGTTAACATAACCCAACCTTAACCTTAACCTTAACCTTAACATTAACCTTGAGTTTAGCCTTAATCTAACCTTTATCTTAACTATAACCTAACCTTAACCAAACCCTTAACCTTAACTTTACCCTTAAGGTTAAGGTAAGGGTAAGGTTAAAGTTAAGGTTAAGGTTAAGGTTATGTTAAGGTTAAGGTTATGTTTAAGCTTAAGGGTTTGAGAAGGTTAAGGTTAAGGTTAAGGGTAAGATAAGTATAATTTTAAGGTTAAGGTTAAGGTTAGGTTAAGTTCAAGGTAAAGGTTAACGTCAAGGTTATGTTAAGGTTAAGGTTAAGGGTAAGGTTAAGGTGAAGGTTAGGGTTAAGGTTATGGGTACGGTTATAGTTAAGGTTAAGATAAGGTTAAGGTTAGATTAAGGTTAAGATTAAGGTTTTGGTCAAGGTTATAATTAAGGTTATGGTTAAGCCTCTAACCCTAAACTTGACCAAACCCTTAACCTTAACTTTAACCTTTAACCTTAACCTTAACCTTAAATTTTACCCTAACCTTACCCTAACCTTAACCTTACCTTAACCTTAAATTTACCTTAACCTTGACTTTACCTTTAACCTAACCTTAAGCTTAAGCTTAAGCTTAACTTTATCTTAACCTAACTTTAACCTTAACCTAACTATAACCTTACCCTTAACATTAACCTTGACTTTAACCTTAACCTTATCCATATCCTTATCTTTACCCTTAACCTTAACGTTAACCTTATCCTTAACCTAACCCTAACCTTAACTTTACCCTTAACCTAACCTTAACCTTAACCGTAACCTAACCCTAACCTTGACCAAACACTTCACTATAACCTTAACCTAACCCTTAACCTTAACCTTTAATTAACCTTAACCTTAAACTTCCCATAACCTTAACTATAACCTAACCCTAACCTTGACCAAACCCTTAAGCTTAACCTTAACCTTAATCTAACCATAACCTTAGCCTAACATTAACCTTAACCTTAACCTCAACCTTATCTTAACCTTAACCTTGACTTTACCCTTAACCTTGACCTTAAAC
This sequence comes from Pinus albicaulis, assembly GCA_034641835.2. Taxonomy (NCBI): domain Eukaryota; kingdom Viridiplantae; phylum Streptophyta; class Pinopsida; order Pinales; family Pinaceae; genus Pinus; species Pinus albicaulis. The sequence goes on along the minus strand of CM076578.1, from coordinate 988,654,342 downwards.
TTAACTTAACGTAACCTTAACCTTAACCTTAACTATAACATAACCCTAACTTTGTCCAAACCCTTAACCTAAACCTTACTATAACATTACCCTTAACATTAACCTTGACATTAACTATAACCTAACCCTAACCTTGACCAAACCCTTAACATTAACCTTAACCTAACCCTAACCTTGACCAAACCCTTGATATTAACCTTAACCTTAATCTTAACCTAACCGTAATCTTAACCTAACCTTAACCTTAACCTTAACCTAACCATAACCTTATCCCTAACCTTAACCTTAACCTTAACCTAATCTTAACCTTACCCTTAACCTAACCTTAACCTTAATGTTAACCTTGACCAAACCCTTAACCTTAACCTTAAACTTAACCTTCCCATAACCATAACCTTAACCTTAACCTTCACCTTAACCTTTAGTTTGAATTTACACTTAACCTAACCTTAACCCACTAACCTTAACATTAACCTTCCCATAAACATAAGCTTAACCTTGAATTTACCCTTAACTAACCTTAACCTTAACCATAACCTAACCCTAAACTTGACCTAACCTTAACATTATCCTTAACTTAAACTTAACCTTAACCTTAACCATCCCCTAACCTTAACCTTAACCATAACCTTAACCTTCCCCTAATCATAACCTTAACCTTAACCTTCCCATAACCGTAACCTTAACCTTACCCTTGACCTTACCCTTAACCTTAACCTTCACCTTAACCTTGACCTTAAACTTGACATTGACCTTAACCTTAATCTTAACCTTCCCATAACTATAACCTTAACCTTAACCTTAACCTAATCTTAACCCCTTAACCTTAACCTTAACTTTATCCTTAACCTTAACCTTAACCAAACCCTTAACATTAACATTAACTTAACCTTAACTTTAACATTAACCTAACCTTAAACTTAACTATAACTATAACCTAACCCTAACCTTGACCAAACATTACCCTTAAGGTCAAGGTTAAGGTTATGTTAAGGTTAAGTTTAACCTTAATCTTAACTTTATCCTTAACCTTAACCTTAACCAAACCCTTAACATTAACATTAACTTAACCTTAACCTTAACATTAACCTAACCTTAACCTTAACTATAACTATAACCTAAACCTAACCTTGACCAAACCTTACCCTTAAGGTCAAGGTTAAGGTTAAGTTTAAGGTTAAGGTTAGGTAAAAGTAAAGGTTAAGGTTAGGGTTATAGTTATGGGAAGGTTAAGGTTAAGGGTTTGGTCAACCTTCACCTTAATCTTCACCTTAACCTTAACTTTGAATTTACCCTTACCCTAACCTTAACCTTAACTATAACCTAACCCTAACCTTAACTTTAACCTTAACCTAACCTAACCTTAACCTTAACTTTAAATCTACCGTAATCTTAACAGTTTATTCATGTTAAGGTTAAGGTTAAGGGTTTGGTCACAGGAGGTTAAGGTTAAGGTTATGTTAAGGGTAAAGTCAAGGTTAAGGTTAAGGTTAATGTTAGGCTAAGGGTAAAGTCAAGGTTAAGGTTAGGTTAAGGTTCAAATTATGCGTTTAGTCAGGTTAAGGTTTAAATTATGGGTTTAGTCAGGTTAAGGTTAAGTTTAAAGGTAAAGTCAAGGTTAAGGTTAAGGTTAAGGTTAGGTTAAGCGTAATGTTAAGGTTAAGGTTAAGGTTATGGTTATGGGAAGGTTAAAGTTAAGGCTAGGTTATAGTTAAGGTAAAGGTCTTGTTCAAGGTTAGGGTTAGGTTAAGGTTAAGGCTAAGGTTAGGTTAAAGGTAAAGTCAAGGTTAAGGTTATGGTTATGGGATGGTTAAAGTTAAGGTAAAGGTAAGGCTAAGGTTAAGGTCAGGGTCAAGATTAAGGTTAAGTTAGGTTAATATTAAGGGTTTGGTCAAGGTTAGGGTTAGGTTAAGGTTAAGGTTATGGTTAAGGTTAGGTAAAGGTTAAGGTAAGGTTAAGTTTAATTTATGGTTAACCTTGACCTTTACCTTAACCTAACCTTAACCTTAACCTAACCTTAACCTTGACCTTAACTATAACCTACTCCTAATATTGAAAAAACCCTTAACCTTAACTATAACCTAACCCTAACCTTAATCAAACCCTTAACCTTATCTTACTCTTAACCTTAACTTATCCTTAACATTAAAGTTAACCTTAACCTTGACCTAACCATAACCTTAACCTTGCCTTAACCTAACTTAACCTTAACCTTAAGGTTAGGTTAAGGGTAAAGTCAAGGTTAAGACTTACATTAAGGTTAAGGGTAAAGTTAAGGTTAAGGTTAAGGTTAGGGTTAAGGTTAGGGTTAGGTTAAGGTTAAGGTTAATGTAAAGGGTTTGGTCATGTTTAGGGTTAGGTTATAGTTAAGGTCAAGGTTAAAGTTAGTTTAAGGTTAAGTTTAAGGGTTTGGTAAATTTTAAGGGTAATTTTAGGGTAAAGGGTCAAGTTAAAGTTAATGTTAAGGTTATGCTTAAGGTTTAAACTTAAGGTTAGGTAAAGGTTAAGGTTAAGGTTAAGGATAAGGTTAGGTTAAGGTTAAAGTTAAGGTTAAGGTTAAGGTTAATTTTATGGTTAAGGTTAGGTTAAGGGTAAAGTTAAGGTTAAGGTTAATTTAAGGTTAAGGTTATAGGTTTAGTCAAGTTAAAGTTAAGGTTAATGTTAGGTTAAGGGTAAAGTTAAGGTTAAGCTTAATGTTAAGGTTAAGGTTGGGTAAAGGTAAGGTTACGATTAAGGTTTAGGTTAAGGTGAAGGTTAAGGTTTGGTTAAGGTTAAGGTTAAGGGTAAAGTTAAGGTTAGGTTAAGGTTAAGTTTAAGGTAAGGTTAACCTAACCTTAACTTTAACCTTACCCTTAACATTCACTATAACCTAACCTTAACATTGACCTTAACTATAAGCTAACCTTTACCTTCACCTTAACCTTACCTTTACCTTTACCTTAACCTTAACCAAACCCTTAACCTTAACCTTAACCTTACCCTTAATCTTGACCTTAAGCTTAACTTAACCTAACGTTAACCTTAACGTTAACTATAACCTGACCCTAACCTTGACCAAACTCTTAACATTAACCTTATATTAAACTTAACATAACCTTAACCTTAACCTTAACCTAACTATAACCCCACCCTTAACCTTAACCTTGACCATAACTATAACCTAACCCTAACCTTGACCAAACCCTTAACATTAACCTTAATCTAACCCTTACCCTGACCAAACCCTTAACATTAACCTTAACCTCAACCTTAACTTTAACCTAACCTTAACCTCAACGTTAACCTTAACTTAACCATAACCTTATCCCTAACCTTAACCTTAACCTAATATTAGCCTTACCATTAACCTAACCTTAACCTTAACGTTAACCTAACCTAAACTTTACCGTTAACCTATCCTTAACCTTAACCTTAACCTTGACCAAACCCTTAACCTTAACCTTAACCTAACCTTAACCTTAACCTTCCCATAACCATAACCTTAACCTTAACCTTAACCTTCACCCTAACCTTTATTTTTAATTTACCTTTAACCTAAGCTTAACCCCTTAACCTTAACATTAAACTTCCTATAACCATAACCTTAACCTTGACTTCACCCTTAACCTAACCTCAACCTTAACCATAACCTAACCCTAACCTTGACCAAACCTTAACCTTAACCTTAATGTTAACCTTAACCTTCCCTTAACCTTATTTGTAACCTTAACATTAACCTTAACCATCACCTTAACCTTCCCCTAACCATAACCTTAACCTTAACCTTCCCATAACAGTGTAACCTTAACCTTAACCTTGACCTTACCCTTGACCTTAACCTTAACCTTAACCTTCACCTTAACCTTAACCTTGAAATTTACCTTAACCTTACCCTTAAACTTATCTTAACCTTAACATAACTTTAACCTTAACTTTACACTTAACCTTACCTTAACCATAACCTTAACCTAACTTTACCCTTAACCTTATCTTAACCTTACCTTAACTATAACCTTAACATCAACCTTATCCTAACCTTAACATTGACTTTACCCTTAACGTAACCTTAATTATAACCTTATCTTTACCCTTAACCTTAACCTTAACTATAACCTTAACCTTAACTTTCACCTTCACCTTAACCTTCAACTTAATCTTAACCTTAAACTTGAGTTTACCCTTATCTTAACCTTAACCTTGAAATTAACCTTCACCTTAACCTTATCCCCTGAACCTCAAACTTAACCTTGACCTCGACTTTACCTTAACCTAACCTTAACCCCTTAACCTTAACCTTAACTTTATCCTTAACCTTAAAAAAACCCTTAAAATTAACATTAACTTAACCTCAACCTTAACCTTAACCTTAACCTTAACCTCGACTTTACCTTAACCTAACCTTAATCCCTTAACCTTAACCTTAACTTTATCCTTAACCTTAACCTTAATCTTAACCTTAAACAAACCCTTAACATTAACATTAACTTAACCTTAACCTTAACCTTATCCTTAACTATAACTATAACCTAACCATAACCTTGACCAAACCTTACCCTTAAGGTCAAGATTAAGGTTAAGGTTAAGGTTAAGGTTAGGTAAAGGTAAAGGTTAAGGATAGGTTAAGGTTATATTTATGGGAAGGTTAAGGTTAAGGTTAGGTTAAGGTTAAGGTTAGGTAAAGTTAACCTTGACCTTGACCTTGACTTTACCATTAACCTAACCTTAACCTTAGCCTAAACATAACCTTGACCTTAACTATAACCTAATGCTAACCTTGAACAAACCCTTAACCTTAACTATAACCTAACCCTAACTTTAACCAAACCCTTAACCTTAATCTTATCTTACCCTTAACCTTAACTTATCCTTAACTTTAACTTTAGCCTTATCCTTGACCTAACCTTAACTTAACCTAAATTAACTGTAACCTTAAGGTTAGGTTAAGGGTAAAGTCAAGGTTAAGACTTAGTCTAAGGTTAAGGGTAAAGTTAAGTTTAGGATAAGGGTAAAGTTAAGGTTAAGGTTAGGGTTAAGGTTAATGTAAAGGGTTTGGTCATGGTTAGGGTTAGGTTATAGTTAAGGTGTTAAGGTTACGTTAAGGGTTTGGTCAAGGTTAAGGTTAAGGGTAAGGTTAGGGTAAAGGTTCAGGTTAAGTTTAATGTTAAGGTTATGGTTAAGGTTTAAGCTTAAGATTAGGTAAAGTTTAAGGTTAATGTTAGGTTAAGGTTAAGGTTAAGGTTATGTTTAAGGTTAGGTTAAGGGTAAATTTAAAGTTAACGTTAATTTACGGTTAAAGTGACAGGTTTAATTAGGTTAAAGTTAAGGTTAACCTTCACCTTCAACTTAACCTTAACATTGACTTTACCCTTAACCTAACCTTAACCTTAACCTTTATCTTAACCAAACCCTTAACATTAACATTAACTTAACCTTAACCTTAACTTTAACCTAACCTTAACCTTAACCTTAACTATAACTATAACCTAACCCTAACATTGACCAAACCTTACCCCTAAGGTCAAGGTTAAGGTTAGGTTAAGATTAAGGTAAATTTTAAGGTTAAGGTTAGGTAAAGGTTAATGTTAAGGTTAAAGTGAAGCCTATAAGTATGGGAAGGTTAAGGTTAAGGTTAGGTTAAGGGTTTGGTCAAGGTTAGGGTTGCGTTATAATGAAGGTTAAGGTTAAGTTAAGGGTAAATTCAAGGCATAACCCTTAGCCTTAACCTTACCCTTAACCTTCACCTTAACCTTAACCATGAATTTACCCTTAACCATTAACCTTAACCTTGAATTTGATCTTAATATTACCTTAACCTTAACCTTATCTTACCCTTAACCTTAACCTTAACCTTCCCAAACCCTTAACCTTAACCTTAACCTGACTAAACCTGTAACCTTAATCTTAACCTTAACCTAACGTTAACCTTATCTTAACCTTAACCTTAACTTTGGTTAGGTAAAGTGAAGGTTAAGGTTACGTTAAGGATAAAGTCAAGGTTAAGGTTAGGGTTTGGTTATAGTTAACATCAAGGTTAAGTTTAAGGTTAAGCTTATGGTTATGGGAAGGTTAAGCTTAAGGTTAAGGTTATGGTTAAGGTTAAGGTTAAGGTTATGGTTAAGGTTAAGGATTTGGTCAAGGTTAAGGTTACGGTTAAGGTTAAGTTAAGGGTAAGGTTAAAGTTAAGGTTAGGTTAAGGGTAAGGTTAAGATTAGGTTAAGGTTAAGGTTAGGGATAATGTTATGGTTAGGCTAAGGTTAAGGTTAATGTTAGGTTAAGGTTAAGATTAGGTTAAGGTTAAGGTTAATGTTAAGGTCAATTTTAATGGTTTGTTCAAGGTTATGGTTAGGTTAAGGATAATGTTAAGGATTTGTTCAAGGTTAGGGTTAGGTTATAGTTAAGGTCAAGGTTAAGGTTAAGGGTAAGGTTATAGTTAGGTTTAGGTTAAGGTTAAGGCTATGTTAAAGTTAAGATCAGGTGAAGGTTAAGGGTTTTTTCAAGGTTACAGTTATGTCATAGTTATGGTTAAGGTTAAGGTCAAGGTTAAGGGTAAGGTTAAGGTTAGATTAAGGTTAAGATTAAGGGTTTCGTTAAGGTTAAGAGTAAGGTTAAGGTTAAGGTTAAAGTAAAAGTAAGGTCAAGGTTAAGGTCAAGGTTATGTTATAGTTAAGGTGAAGGTTAAGGTTAGGTTATAGTGAACGTTAAGGTTAAGGTTAAGGTTAAGTTTTAGGGTGAAGGTTAATGTTAAGGTTAAGGTTAAGAGCAGTAACCTTAACCTTCACCCTTAACCTTAACCTAACCTTAACTTTAACCTTACCCTTAATCTTACCCTTGACCTTTACCTTAACCTTAATTATAACCTAACCTTAACCTTAACCTTAACTATTATCTAACCTTGACCTTAACCTTAGCCTTACCTTTACCTTAACCTTAATATTAACCTTACTCTTAACCTTAACCAAACCCTTAGTCTTAACCTTACCCTTAACTTTAACTTAACCTAACCTTAACCTTAACTTTAACTATAACCTAACTCTAACCTTGACCAAACCATTAACCTTAACCTTAGCTTAAACATAACCTAAACTTAACCTTAACCTTAACCTAACTATAACCTTACCCTTAACCTTAACCTTGACCTTAACTATAACCAAACCCTAACGTTGACCAAACCCTTAACATTAACCTTAAGCTAAACCTAACCTTGACCAAAACCTTAACATTAACCTTAACCTTAATCTTAACATTAACCTAATTTTAACCTTAACTTAACCGTAACCTTAAACTAACCTTAACCTTATCCTTAAACTTAACCTAACCATAACTTTTTCCCTAACCTTAACACTAACCTTAACCTAACATTAACCTTACCAGTAATCTAACCTTAACCTTCACCTTAACCTTAACCTTGACCAAACCCTTAAAATTAACCTTAACCTTAACCTTCCCATAACCATAACCTTAACCTTCACCCTAACCTTTAGTTTGACTTTACCATTAATCTAACTTAACCCCTTAACCTTCCCATAAACATAACCCTAACCTTGAATTTACCTTTAACCTAACCTTAACCATAACCTAACCCTAACCTTGACCAAACCTTAACCTTAACCTTAACTTAACATTAACCTTAACCTTAACTTAACATTAACCTTAACCTTAACCTTCCCCTAACCTTAACCCTAACCTTAACCTTAAATTTACCCTTAACAAACCTTAACCTTAGCCTAACTAACCCATAACCTTAACCTTATCCTTACCTAACCTTAACCTTAACCTAATATAAGTTTAACTTTACCCTTAACCTAACCTTAACCTTAACTATAACCTAACCCTAACCTTTAGCTTAACCTTAACCTTATATTAACATTAACCTTCACTATAGCCTATCATTAACCTTGACCTTAACTATAATCTACCCCTAACCTTGACCAAACCCTTAACCTTCACCTTAACATGACTAAACCCATAACACCTAACCCTAACCTTTACCAAACCCTTAACCTTAACCTTAACTTTACCGTACACTTAATCTTAACCTTAACCTAACCTTAACCTTGACATTACCCTTAACCTAACCTTAACCTTGACATTAACTATAACCTAACCCTAACCTTGACCAAACGTTAACCTTAACCTTAACCTTCCCATAACCATAACCTTAACCTTACCCTATCCTAACCTTGACCAAACCTTTAACCTTAACCTTAACTTTACCCTACACTTAATCTTAACCTTCACCTAACCTTAAACTTGAATTTACCCTTAACCTAACCTTAACCTTGACATTAACTATAACCTAATCCTAACCTTGACCAAACCTTAACCTTCCCATAACCATAACGTTAACCTTAACCTTAACCTTACCCTTACCTAACCTTAACCTTAACCTAACCTTAAACTTAAATTTACCCTTAACCTAACCTTAACTACAACCTAACCCTAACCTTGACAAAACCCTTAACCTTAACTTTTCCCTTAACCTTAACTTAAACTAACTTTACCTTAACCTTATCTTAACCTTAACCTTCACTATAACTTAACCTTAACCTTGAACTTCACTATAACCTAACCCTAACTTTGAAAAAACCCTTAACCTTAACCTCTAACTTAACCTTGACATTAACCCCTCAACCTAACATTAACCTTAACCTTAACTATAACCTAACCCTAATATTGACAAAACCCTTAACCTTAACCTTACCCTTAACCTAAAATAACCTAACTTTACCTTAACCTTATCTTAACCTTAACCTTCACTATAACCTAACCTTAACCTTGACCTTAACTATAACCTAACCCTAACCTTGAACAAACCCTTAACCTTAACCTTAACCTTTACCTTAACCTTAAACTTAACCTTACCCCCTTAACCTAACCTTAACCTTAACCTTATCTTACCCTTAACCTAACCTTAACCTTAAGCTTAACCTTAACATTATCTTAACCTAAACTTAACCTTACCTTAACATTTACCTAACCTTAACCTTTACCTAAACTTAACCTTAACCTAACCTTAACCTTGACGTTAACTATAACCTACCCCTAACCTTGACCAAACCCTTAACCTTAACCTTAACTTGACTAAACCCATAACACCTAACCCAAACCTTGACCAAACCCTTAACCTTAACCTTAACTTTACCCTACACTTAATCTTATACTTCACTTAACCTTAACCTTGACTTTACCCTTAACCTAACCTTAACATTGACATTAACTATAACCTAACCCTAACCTTGACCAAAACTTAACCTTAACCTTAACCTTAACCTTCCCATAACCAGAACCTTAACCTTAACGTTACCCTTACCTAACCTTAACCTTAACCTAACCTTAACCCCATCTTTACCCTTAACCTAACCTTAACCTTGACCTTAACTATAACCTAACCCTAACCTTGACCAACCCCTTGACCTTAAACTTACCCTTAACCTTAACTTAACCTAACTTTACCTTAACCTTATCTTAATCTTAACCTTCACTATAACCTAACCTTAACCTTAACATTACCTTAACCTTGAATTTACCCTTAACCTAACCTTATCTTTAACCTTATCATTAACCCTAACTTTAACCTTAACCTTAACCTAATATTAACCTTACCATTAATCTAACCTTAAGCTTAACGTTACCCTTAACCTAACCTTAACCTTGGCCAAACCCTTAACCTTAACCTTAACCTTCCCATAACCATAACCTTAACCTTCACCTTAACTTATAGTTTTACTTACCCTTAATCTACCTTAACCCCTTAACCTTCCCATAACCATAACCTTAACCTTGACTTTACCCTTAACCAAACCTTAACCATAACCTAACCCTAACCTAGACCAAACCCTAACCTTAACCTTAACTTAACATTAAACTTAACCTTAACCTTAACCCTAGCCATAACCATAACCTTCCCCTAACCATAACCATAACCTTAACCTTCCCATAACTGTAACCTTGACCTTACCCTTGACCTTAACTTTCACCTTAACCTTAACCTTGACATTGAACTTAACCTTACCCTTAAACTTATCTTAACCTTAACCTAACCTTAACCTTAATTTTACACTTAACCTTACCTTAACCATAACCTTAACCTAATCTTAACCTTAACCTTACCCTTAACCTTACCTTAACCATAACCTTAACATTAACCTTATCCCAACCTTAACATTGAGTTTACCCTTAACGTAACCTTAATTATAACCTTATCTTTACCATTAACCTTAACCATAACCTTAACCTTCACCTTCACCTTCACCTTCACCTTCAACTTAACCTTAACCTTAAGCTTGACTTTACCGCTAACTTAACCAAATCTTAACCTTAACCTTAACCTTCACCTTAACCTTACCCCCTTAATCTTAAACGTAACCTTAACCTTGACATTACCTTAACCTAACCTTAACCCCTTAACTTTAAGCTTAACTTTATCCTTAACCTTAACCTTAATCTTAAACTTAAGCAAACCCTTACCATTAGAAATAAATTAACCTTAACCTTAACTTTCACCTTAACCTTAAGCTTAACCTAACCTTAAGCTTAACCTTAACTTTCACCTTAACCTTAAGCTTAACCTAACCTTAACCTTAACCTTAACTATAAGTATAACCAAACCCTAACCTTGACCAAACCTTACCCTTAAGGTCAAGGTTAAGGTAAAGGTTAAGGTTAGGTTAAGGTTATAGTTATGGGAAGGATAAGGTTAAGGTTAGGTTAAGTTTAAATTTAAGTTTAGATTAACCTTAGGTTAAGGTTAGGTTAAGCTTAAGCTTAAGTTTAGGTTAAGGTTAGGTTAAGGTTTAGGTTAAGTTTAAGATTAACCTTAACCTTAACTTTAAACTTAACCTTAAGAATAACTTTAACCATAACCTTTACCTAACCTTAAGCTTGACTTTACTCTTAAGGTTAGCATTTAGTAAGGTTACCTTTATGGTTAAGGTTAATTTTAAGGTTAAGGATAAGGTTAGGTTAACCTTAACCTTAACATAACATTAACCTGACTAAACCCATAATTTGAATCTTAAACTAAGCTTAATCTTGACTTTACCCTTAACCTAATCTTAACCTTGACTTTACCCTTAATGTAGCCTTAACCTTAACCTCCCGTGACCAAACCCTTACCCTTAACCTTAACCTGACTAAACCCTTAAGGTTATGGTAAATTTAAAGTTAAGGCTAAGGTTAGGTTAAGATTAATGTTAAGGTTAGGTTAATGTTATGGTTAAGGCTAAGGTTAGGGTGAGTTAAGAGTTTAGTCGGAGTTAAGCTTAAAGGAGTTTAGCTAAAGGTAAAGTTAAGGTTAAGGTTAAGATGGGGTCGGAGTTAAGATTAAGGTTAAGGTGAAGGTAGGTTAAGGTCAAGGTTAAAGTTAAGTTAAGGTTAAGGTTAATATTTGGTCAAGGTTAAGGTTAGGTTAAGGGTAAAGTTAAGGTTAAGGTTAAGGTTAAGTTAAGGTTAGGGTAAAGGTTAAGGTTAAGGTTAGGTTAAGGTTAAGGGTATAGTTATGGTTAAGGTGAAGGTTACGTTAGGGGTAAATTCAAGGTTAAGGTTAGGTTAAGGTTAAGATAAGGTTAAGGTTAAGGTTAGGTTAAGGGTATAGTTTAGGTTAAGGTCAAGGGTAAGCTTAGGGTAAGGTTAGGGTTAGGTTATAGTTAAGGTTAATGTTAAGGCTAAGGTTAAAATTGGTTAAGGTTAAGGTTAAGGTTTAGGTTAAGGTTACGATAAGGTTAAGGTTAACGTTAAGGACCTTACCCTTTACCTTATTTTAACCTTAACCTTAACCTTAAACTTAACCTTGACCTTAACTATAACCTAACACTAACCTTAACCTTAAAATTAACCTTGACCTTAACTATAAACTAACACTAACCTTAACCAAACCTTTAACCTTAACCTTCACCTTAACCATAACCTTAACCTTAACATTCCCATTACCATAACCTTAACCTTAACCTTGACCTTACCCTTAACCTTAGACTTCACCTTACCCCCTTAACTTTAACGTTAACCTTAACCTTAAAATTAACCTCAGTAAACCTGTAACCTTAACCTTAACACGATTAAACTCGTAACCCATAACCTTATCTTAACCTTAACCTAACCTTAACCTTAACTTTACCCTTAACTAACCTTAACTTACCGTAATCTATCCTAACCATAACCTTAACCTTTACCTTCACCTAACCTTAACCTTAACCTTAACCTTATCTTACCCTTAACCTTGACCTTGACCATAACCTTAACCTTACCTTTACCTTAACCTTAACCTTAACCTTCCCATAAACATAACCTTAACCTTGACTTTACCCTTAACCTAACCTTAACCTTAGCCTTAACCTAACCCTAACCTTGACCAAAGCATTAAGCTTAACTATAACCTATCCTTAACTATAACCCTCCCATAACCATAACCTTAACCTTGACCTTGAATTTGACCTTAACCTAACCTTAACCTTGACCTTCCCATAACCTTAACCCTAATGTTACGCTAACCATAACTTTAAGTTTACCTTTAACCTAATATTAAACTTAACCTGACCTTAACATTACCATTAACCTTGACCTTAACCTTAACTTTAACTATAACCTAACCCTAACCTTGACAAAACCTTAACCTTAACCTTAACCATAACCTTAACCATAACCTAAACCTTAACCTTGACCTTAACCTTAAACTTAAAGTTAACCTTATCTTAACCTTAACTATAACCTTACCCTAACCTTACCCTTAACCTTAACCTAA